>CM033108.1:9213056-9313139 GCA_019321725.1 Paulownia fortunei
GAAGGAACATGCACGTCTGTGCAATGAAGTAAAGGGCATCACTGCTGATTCTTTACTTGGTTCTGAAGCTTTCACTGCTCTTCAGAATCTTAGTGCGTCAACTCTTTTGAATTATCTTATGTCTCCTTGAGATGTTTTGAGAAGTTTTGGTTTATAACTGACTTTTTGTATGTGATGTTTTAAATTTTAGGCGCAGAACATGAACTTCTGAAAAATAAGTACCATGAAGAGTGTGAGTTACTGAAAAAGAAGTTTCTTGAAGAATGCTCTGAAAGAAAGAAGCTATACAATGAAGTGATTGAACTTAGAGGAAATATTAGGGTCTTCTGTAGGTACAGGCCACTGAAACAAGATGAGATTGCAAAAGGTTCCACCTCGGTCGTTGATTTTGACTCATCTCAGGAAAATGAGCTACAGATCATTTGCTCTGATTCTTCCAGAAAGCAATTCAAATTTGATCACGTATTCAGACCTGAGGACAACCAAGGTAACATAACTTAAAATTGATGTGCACTTTGCTAAACTGGACCTTTACTTTGAACTGCTGTACATTTTTCATTGTTCTTGTACCACTTCCATTATTAATCCCATGCCATTTCTAATATGCAGAGGCTGTCTTTGTTCAGACTCTGCCTATAGTGACCTCTGTCTTGGATGGTTACAATGTGTGCATATTTGCCTACGGACAAACTGGTACAGGAAAGACATACACAATGGAAGGAACACCAGAAAATAGGGGGGTAAACTATAGGACTCTGGAGGAGCTCTTTAGAATATCTAATGAGAGGAGCAGTATTATGAGATATGAATTGTTTGTCAGCATGTTAGAGGTTTACAATGAAAAGATAAGGGATCTCCTGGTTGAGAACTCGAACCAACCTGCCAAGAAGTAAGCTTCTACCAATCTTTGCCTATTTGCCTTTTCTTGAATTGTATCATTTTGTCCAAGGGAAACTTATGCATAAAAAATAGACATGATATGCTAGAGAGTTCTCCACATCTCAAACTGAAAAAAAAAAATGAAGAAACTTTTGAAAGATAGCTGCAAGAGTGGAATAAAATATGCTCTGTGGCTGTAGGAAAAGATGAATAATGCATTTGCATTTTGCAGGATTAACTAATTTTTACATTGCAAAGATATCAATGTCAAAATCAGTTCCATCATTAAATTAATAAAGGTTATGTTATAATATTCCATTTGCTTGACAAGAAATCAGTTCTCAATCTATAGAATGATATATGTATATATATATATATATACATACAGTAACTGGAAGATGTTGATGTTTTCTATGTTACCGCTGTGCAACTTGTGGACAATACAGGACATTGTGCCACCTGGAGCCAACCTCATGCTTATCCTTTTCATGCTCACATTAAGCCTAGAATTTCAACTGCACAAATTTGGTTGATCTGAAACAAGTTTTCTAGGATATAGGATATAGGATTTACGAAATGGCACTATCTCGAAAAGACAACTTAGGACCCTTCTTTTAAATGGTCAGGAAATACTTTGTGAAAATAAAGACAAAAAAAGATGGAAAAAAAAAGGTCTATAATCTTTCCGTAGCATAATCTGAGTACTACTTGCAGATGTGTATTGTTTGTCACCTACAATGTGTTTGTTAGGAAGATATTTATTTTAAAATTCGATGTGTTACTATTACCCTCCCTTTATCCTAGCCACCTTCTCTCTCTTACTGTATTGTAGAAGTAAGGTTTGGTGAGAAACCAATTTCTCACCTTTGAACACTTTTATGAGTTAATTGCCAATATGCATTATGTTTTACTTGTCAACTTACAGGGGAATCTATGACCAGAGTAGTTAGTTAATTAAACTAGTTAAATGGCTGCACTGTCTTGGTTTTCCTAACCTGCAGTCATCTTTTATGGGCATTCCTCTTCTTCAGAACCAGAGGATGTACCATTAGACAAAAAATTCTCAGGAGTGCTCAGGTGTTCGATGTTGATGCTGCTTGGAGCTCTAATGACCAACAGCTAGATAAATGACTTGAGATTTTCGTATGACTTTTCGTTCCTAATGTCTTCCCATAATTGGAAAGGACTCTCTAAACCCTAAGTTTTTTATCTTTCTAAATCTTTGGTCTTTAGATGCTCTGTAATAGTAATTATAGATCTAGCTAACAAAGACTAACATTGGATTGATAGGCAATGAATATAATGATGATTTAGTTAAAAATCAAACATTGTTTTTACGTAGAGGTAAATACTCTGCAAATGTAGGTTGGAGATAAAACAATCAGCTGAGGGTACTCAGGAAGTCCCTGGACTTGTTGAAGCTCGAGTTTATGGTACAGATGAAGTTTGGGGCCTGCTCAAATTAGGAAGTCAAGTAAGATCTGTTGGATCAACCAACGCTAATGAGCTCAGTAGCCGTTCTCACTGGTAATTATGAGCACATTCAGCTATCTGCATTGCTTTTTCTTGGTTTTTTCAGATGATTCAGAACTACGATATAACTAAATGAATATGCTTTCTGTAATGCAATTGATTGTTTTCCTTTTTCTTTTTGAATTTTGCTGCAGCTTGTTGCGGGTGACTGTGGTGGGAGAAAATTTAATAAATGGGCAAAGGACAAGAAGCCATTTGTGGCTGGTTGACCTGGCAGGAAGTGAGCGTGTTGGTAGGATTGAAGTTGAAGGTGATAGATTGAAGGAATCTCAGTTCATAAATAAATCCTTATCGGCATTGGGGGATGTTATCTCTGCTCTTGCCTCCAAATCATCGCATGTTCCTTACAGGCATCCTTTCCTGTTTCCCTCTCTTACATGTGTGTGTGTGTGCGTCTTTAAGTACTATTCCAAAAGTTGTTTAGTAATCAGTTCATTTTGTGGACAAACAGGAACTCCAAACTTACTCATATGCTGCAAAGTTCTCTAGGTGAGTTGAATTTTTCTTTTATTTGACGAAAAAAAACTTATTTAGTTGTAGCACACCCATTTTTTCATAGGATGGATTAAATTAACATTAAGATGACAATGAAAAAAGCTGACATAGTTCTTAGTTGATTACTATGATTAAGATAATATGGAGAATGCTCTCTCTTGACAAGGCAATAATATGTAATTGACACAAAGTGGTTCTTTCTTATAGCTTTGCATAAGAATAACACCAAGTGGAACTTTAATGCAGGAGGAGATTGTAAGACTTTGATGTTTGTTCAAATAAGCCCAAACATGGCTGACTTTGGAGAAACTCTTTGCTCCTTGAATTTTGCAAGTCGTGTCCGAGGAGTTGAACATGGGCCTGCTCGGAGACAGCCTGATCATGCAGAGCTTTTTAAATACAAGCAGCTTGTATGAAGCAAAAAACAATCTAGCCTGAGAATCCTTGCTTATATAGATTAACAAGTCCTCCAACTAATCTTCTGCTCTCTGTGTTTTTTTTTACTGCATAAACAGGCAGAAAAAGCAAAACAAGATGAGAAGGAAACAAAAAAGTTGCAGGACAATGTGCAGTCTTTGCAGTTAAGGCTTGCTGCTAGAGAACATATTTGCAGAAATCTTCAAGAAAAGGTACATATATAAGTGGAAGATCACAAAGTGTTTGTCACTGAAACTAAACTGGTCGAGTTTATATTAGTTGACACAAAGAAAAGTAAACATATATAATGCACATAATTTAAGTTGTTTGTGGTTTGATCTATATTAGGAGCTGAACTGGAAGTTCTTTTTGGTCCTTATCCTGACTGATATTTCTTGAAATACTCCCAACAGGTTCGGGATCTCGAAAACCAATTAGCAGAGGAAAGGAAAACAAGGTTGAAACAGGAAAACAGAGCTTTGGCCTCAATTTCTACTGAGTCAACTTTATCAACATCCAACCAAGCACAGAAGACCTCAACAGATAAAAAACCACCATTGGCTCCATCAAAATTAAGGCTGCCGCTTAGAAGAATTACAAATTTCATGCCCATTCCTTCTCCTGTTCCCTCAAACAAAAGCAGTATGTCCTTTCTCCCAGTTGTGAATGAAGACAAAGAGAATATATCGAGACCATTACTGAAAAAAAACAAGGCAAAGCCGATTTTGAAACCAAGACGAGGTTCTATTGCTGTAAGACCACCTCCAGCAACAAGTCAGGTTCTTCAGCCTAAAAGAAGGGCTTCCATTGCAACAACTCTCCGCCCAGAGTCCAACTCGAATATGACAACTCCACTTCACAGCTCTTCTGTTAGATCAAGAACTGACCGTGTCATGGGCCGGCAATCATTTGTCTGGGATCCACAAAGAGTATGGCGAACTTCAAGAGTATCTTCTCCATTGCCACAATCGAGGGAAGTGTGTGCAACTATAGAAGCAACACCTGTTGGCCCTAGAAGTAGTAAATTTAGACGCAGTCCTCCTTCACAGGCAGGTTCATGGAAACCCAAGCATCCAACGGTTGTAGCACTACAAAAGAAACACTTGGTTTGGAGTCCGCTGAAGTTGAAAGGCATGAAAAATAAAAGGAGTTCATTATTGTCCTCATGAAGCAACCAATGCCTCAAAACATACATAATCCTCTTGCAAAAGAAACACTTGGTTTGGAGTCCGCTGAAGTTGAAAGGCATGAAAAATAAAAGGAGTTCATTATTGTCCTCATGAAGCAACCAATGCCTCAAAACATACATAATCCTCCTACAAGTCTTTATCCCTTCATTTCTTTACTTTTATAGTGTTCCCAGTGTATGCTTCTTGCTTACTGATACTGGATCTTTTTCTTGATCATCATTACTTGCTATGTACCTTACACATGCATGTATCGCCATGCATCGCCATTTTTTCAGCATTATAGGGCTGTACAACTTAGTTGCAATTAGATTTTGTTCCCTTATTTCTTTACTTCTCTTATTATAATAGTTTTTTGCTTTGCCCTGCATCTTTCACAATATACAATATTCTTGTAGGGTCAAAATTAAGAGATTTATATATAATCGTGCATTCGTAACAGGTTTGAGCTAGATGATTAAGTTTTGCTTGTGGGATATTCAGTTAGTCATTTTGTAAAAGTTTTTCTTAGAAAAGGGTTGATTTGAACTTTGTCGTGCTGCAACTTGTAAGACTATGTTGAAGCTCAGAAGAGCATCAATTTCTAGATAATTTAGCAATTTTGTAATGGTGGCATTTCTATTAAATATTGGGCATCCCAGCCTTTGCCAGCCAATTTCATGCCTATCAATCTTGCAATTTTATTGCAATTTTTACATTTCAAGGTTCGAAGTTATATGGATTATGTGGTGAAAAAAGTCTGTCCTGAGATAAAGGCTAGTAAGACCTTACTGTGATTGACAGCTGCATTATTGCTATTTAAGATGTGTGCAAATTTTGAAAATTTCATAATAGATTGAATGGTGCATGTAATGATTTTTCCTTTTTTTTTTTTTTGGGGGGGGGTGTGTGGCGGGGAGGATTATTTCACCCTCCTCCGTTATTAATTAGGATAACTACCAATTACTGCCCTAAAAAATTGAAATTACACAATGGAATCAACTTTGTCTTAAATGCACATAGGGAATGACGGTGTAACCCTTTTCTCTTTGTGGACTATGATGAACCAAGCAAAGTGACATTATTTTTCTACTCACCCAATGAAATTATTCTGTACTTGTAAAATTATAAATATCTCTCTCTTTTTTCGTAACACAAAAAATTATATGACTCAATTTTATTTTCGATATTAATTTTATTTTTAGTTTAAAAAAGTTCAATTTCAACTGAATAGTCAGACGAACAGTTTAGAAAATAAAAGAAATAATAAATATTTTTTATATTCAATTTTCATTAATTTCACGTGGTAAAAGGAGATAGACCAAAGTGAAAAAAAGAAATATAACTTGAATTTTTTAAGTTTTAACGAGGCAAGCCTTGTGGACGAATATTTGGGAAAAAAGTACCTTAACGTAAACTCCTTTTGCAACTATTTATTTACATTGTGTTTAAACCGATATAGCTGAAAGTTTTTCCACTTTACCATTTTTTACCTCAGATTTATAGTACTGCTCAAGCAGAAATCTTTTTCTTAGACTATCATATCCTATATCAATTGTTGCAAAAGTATTGAATATTCAACCTGAATGTAGGATTGATTTCGAGGGAAGGAAATGTTACATCAGATCTATAGCACTGCTCAAGCAGAAATCTTTTTCTTAGACCATATCATCTATCAATTGTTGCAAAAGTATTGAATATTCAACCTGAATTGATTTCGAGGAAGGAAATGAAGGTAATGAGGGACAAAACAAGGATCATTCACAACTTAGAAAGGGCAATTGGAGCAAATTAACATTTCTATTCATTATGTGAAGGCAAAAAATAGAAGCAAATTATCAAAAACATATCTTATTTATCAATCAAATATCAGAATTCACTGTGGTGGACATTGAGGAAATATCTATAACACATGCATATCCATTTTTATAAAAGCAACAATAAACATCTACTTCAAATTCTCCGAGGTGAGAATCGGATTGAGAAAGATGTTGGACGCTGTTTGGGTCCATTCATGATCTTCATCCCCTCATTCTTCTGTACAGATTTTCTGCTTTTCAGCGGTGAGACTAGCCTGTTTGCCAGCCTTGATGGCGAAAAAGATCTTTGCAGCTTGGCTGCAGCCGATGCCTTTGGTGATTTCTTGCCCAAACCAGTTGTTCGGGTTGGTGAAATAGAAAGAGGAGGGCTTTTGATTTTCAATTGGAACTTTGAGGCAGGAGGAGACTTGATCAAAAACTTATGTGGAGTTTGTCGATTTCTTGTAATCACCGGTGACTTAGTCTTGCAGAACTTTTGATGCTGTGATGTGGGTGATGAATGAAACAATGGGTTGGGAAATAGGACAGTCTTTCTAACCCATGGCCTATTCCTTGGGGAAACTCTGTTAGCTATATACCTGCAATTTTCTTTTTCACACTCTCTATTCTTCACGGGCGAAACCTTAAAGTTTATTCTAGATTTAACCTGTCGAAGAGATGGCATATTGGACTCTGATCGTATCGTTTGCAGCACGACTTGTTTCTCTCTCCTTCTTCGTGCTTGCAGTCCGGAATTTTCCACATTTGGGTTTTGCTTTCTTCTCTCTGTCACTGGAGTTTTTGGGTCATCACTTGCTGGTTTTCTGGTCTTAGAAGACGCTGCTGCTTCCGCTATATTTCTTGCAAATTGAGTTGCTTGTAAAATTTCCCCCATTGTTTCTCCCAAGAGCATTGCTGGCAATGACATTCTTCTCCATTCCTCTGGATACCAGCACGCACATATGTCAAACAATATAATGAATGTAGAGACAACTATTCAAACAATTTTTGTTAGCTGTAGGAAAGGGACAAGGATGAACAACCTGTACTTACTGGCAGCTTTCCAGGAGGAGACCTTCGAGTATTAGCATTTTTTATCCTTCAAAATCAGAAGTAACCGTGTTGAGTAATGAAATGACACATGATATGTGAATTATCATGTTATAACGATGTGCAATTTAAATATAACTGAATCCTCCAACATTGGAGACTTCCCCAAGTGGCACAAAATTACGATGAACATGCAGAAGGTTAAACAATCATGTGAGTACCATATAAAAGAATAAGGAAAAATTCTTCTCCTCCTAGAAAAACTTAATTGCTTCATCCTGTTGGAAAAAGTTTTCATGTTTCTTCTCCTTTGTTTCACTTCACTGCAAATGATATCAAACATGTCTCACCCATATAACTCGTTCTGATCATACTGGTTCAGCACCTCCTCATTTTTTTTATTTTTTTTCCCCCTCCAGTTAGGAGCACCACCTCTTTGATTTGCAAACTAAACCAATCTGCCAAGGTGAGTTTCTGACTTGTGTTTGTACTGTAGAATCTTAGTGATATTGATTAGCATACATTTGCCACAAACAGTTCTCTCAGGATTTCTTTGTTTTGCATTTCAAAACATCAAGAAATGCAATTTTCTTATGTAATCTTAGTTAATTCAAGAAATGCCCTGAAAAAGTTCAATTTCATAGCACTACTACTTATCCATTAGACGCTTAAAGTGCTCTCATTGAATAACATATGAACATATATGAATGTTGTTACTCGCATCTTTATATACAGAACAAATAAATTTGGAATTGGGCCAATGAAATGAATCCAGGAGGAAGAAAAAGTAGTACCTCAATGGCTCCTGTTTACAACGGACACTTGTCCGTAAATAGCTTCTACTGCTGCGAGGACTCAAACTCACACCAGATATCACTTTTCTTCCACCTGTTACTGTGTACTGAAGCTCTAGCAACCGAGCCATACACTTATCCACCTTCACCCAAACACACAAACCACATCAAAAGAGTGACATAAATTTCTGCATAATATTCTATGAAATCACAACCACGGTGAGCAAACAAGATTAAATGGAAATCAGCACTGATTATATTGTATATTCACCATGATCTTAGCTTTGAACCAATCAGAGACCGAGCAAGTATGGGACTTGACCGGATGGCCTCCCCCGTCCCCGGCCCCACTTTCCTTATAATCTCAAATTTTATACTAAATTACATAGAATTCAAAAAATCCACCCCCTTCAGATTTTGAAGTTGTCTTCTCATGTGAACCAAAATAAACCAAAATATATAGCTCGCCCCCTTCCCCAAAACTAAGAATTCTACCTCCATCCCTGGAACCAATTCCAGTGAATTTTACTTGATAAAGATTTCTTCTATTATGAATAACAGAACTGGAAATCAAGAACTATGAACCATGAATAATATAATGGTTTAGTGATAAATGATAATACTATGAGGCCCCCATTTCAATGGAACCACCCATTTCACTTTCTTGTTTTTAATGCATCAATTTTTTTATTTTCTCAATCATCGTAGTGAGTCCCAATTGAACTGATAAACTCTTAACTAAGATTTCATTTTAACAAAAAAGGGGAAAATCTCCAGAAAAGAAGAGGTGATTATATGTAATGTATTCACCTTCTTAACCGTTTCTCTGAGAAGGGTGGGACTGAGGGGCGGCGCCACCACCACCATTTTCCTCTGCTGCTTTGGTGGGGTTCTTGCAACCATTTCTTCACAACTCCACAAGGAAACAAAAAGTGGGTTTTTTCTTTTTATTTCACACACTCAATGTGTGTATGTGGTTGTATAAATCTCTCTCAAACTGAGATAGTTTGCCTCGGAGGTGAAGTGAAAAAGGTCAACTAGTAATTGGAACCTACCTTTTGTGTAACGGATAGTATCGTATGTTGTTCCAACGGTCAAATCGTTTGGCGGAAAGAGAAAACACATGTGTTTGGCTACGCTCTCATTTATTATAGAATTAAATATTAGCCTCTTCGAAAGATTACTCTAATACTTTTTTTGAGTGCAGCTGGCTATCAATTGATTGGAATCGAATTGAATCTTACATGTTTTCGAATTAATCCCCAAAATTTTGATGAGATAATTGACATTGAATTTGATTGAGTAATAAAATTTTGATTAGAGATCCAAGTAGAAATAAGTAATAATTAAATTAACATGATCCATAACTAAAAATAATAAAATTTAAGTATTAAAGAGGATTGTATACGAAAAGTTTTTTTACTTCATTTGATTAAATTAAATATATTAAAATATATTTAATCTAGTCAAATATTTTTTTTATAATGGTCCATGATAAAACTCAAAATTCGATACAATTAATAATTTTTGTTAGATAAATCATCCCATCTATGATGTGGAATAAAATAATTACATTCTTCCATTTATAATATCTAAAATATATATTGACCATAATATCCATAATTTTAAACCATATATTACAATTTAAACCTAAACTAATTTATGAGAATATTTTGTTAAGAGTAAATTAGTCAAATGTATAATAATTCATATAATTATCCATCACAATACACGTTTAATAAATTTTTTGATTAATATATCATTCAAATAATTATATAAAATACATTTGAAATTTATTGAATAATTTAATTTTAATATCACATCTCATCAAAGTTTTCATCAATCATATATCGAAATAATTTAATTTAACAGTAATTTGAGATTAAATACTCAAATCATCTTTTATTTTTAAGTTCAATTCCCGCTTTCTATTTTCTTAATTTACAGTTCGTAAACTAACTTAAAACTTTATTTGAACTCCCCAACCTCTTAAAAAATCTAATATGCCTCTAAGTATCAACTAAAATTCCAAACTTAACCATCACTCTTTCTCCCCCACTTTCCCGCCGTGATTTGTCGATAGTAAATACCTCTACACCAGCGATTTCACAAGCAAAGGAGGTCCTTTGCTGTCGTTTTTCCCAAGTACACTTCCTCCTAAATCGATTTGGCTACCAACATTTTCAAATTTGAGTATATAATTTTTAAAAATCCTAATTTCAATTGATACAGTACTTAAAGAAAAATATTATACTGAATTTGCAGTTTTTAATATTTGCAGTGAGTTAATTTGTACTTGAATGAGGTAAAGTTTGAGTTGGCATGTATAGTAGTGATATTTGAGATTGTATTAACGTGCAGTTTGAAGGCATATATAAAACCTATCAAAACCTTAACTTTATTTGCAAAGAACTAAAGTTCATTCTAATTTTTGTTAAATAGATTTATAGCATTTGTAGTTTAGCTAATACTTAATGTTGTCATACTACTTCTCTGTTAAACTAAAACTGCATATCTATAGTTCATACTACTTCTGGTTAAATTCATAATGCATATCCATTAGTCTTATACTTTTTTCTGTTATGTTAATAGTGCATAATCCAGTATTTGTTTTGAGGGGAAAAAAAATACTCCGTCAGTGGTTTCTGTAAAAAAACCATAAAAAACCTAACTTTGTGTGGAGAACAGTTGTTTTAATTGAATTAATAGTGCTACAGCATATTGAATAGATTTTATACTAGTTTTTGTTAAATGCTACGTTAACATAATACTACATATCAATGTAACATAAAACTTGTTAACTATTACTGCAAATCTAGTAGTGTTATCCTTCATTTCGTTATGATAATATGGTATAATCTAGAATTTGTTTTCAAAAAATTTCTCTATTTTTTTTTGGAAATAAAAATAATTTACCATCCGAACTATATATAACTTTTATACTTTGCCACCTTAAATATTTTTATAACATTTTATCCTCCAAACTAAGCGAAATTCATATGGTACCACCTATAAGTGAAGTCCTGCACAAAATTCTGCCAGAATCTCTTTCCCTGCATGATACACGTAATTTTGAAAGGCAAAATCGTTAGGACATTCAGAACTTTATAGGCTTTATTATTTTGCTATATCAATTAAAAAAGAAAGGCACAAAATATGTGTATACATGTATTTCATTTCTTGTGCATGTCACTCATTCAACAAAAAAAATAAATTAATACTTATTTTAATTAAAAAATTATTAGTGAAATTATTATTATTTATTTCTTTTCAACTTTCTTGTTGAATCATAAATGTTATTCTTTAAAATACTTAATTAAATATTAAATATAAATAAATTATAACTATAGATTGTCAAATCCTTAATGGAGAATAACAAAATTTAAATATGAAAATATTTAACTGCATTAAAATCATAATATTTTTTATCCTTTGTAAATTTATTCAAGTTTAGACCAATTTGTATTCATATTATAAGATGATTCAATTATTATGGTTAGACTAAATATATTTATGGCAAAAGAAATTATCCATAAAAAATCAACATTCAAAATCAGTGATAAATTAACATAAGTCGATTTCACCTGCAAACAAAAATACTTTTGCTTTTTGAATAAAAAATGTAGTTTTTCTCGTTTTAGAGATTGTAATTAGGATATTTTTAGAAAACTATACCTATTATCAGAACATATACACTATTTCAAAAGTATATCTATCATTCTCAGAAAATAATGTGCTATTATCCTTAAAGGCACTCTTTATTAAACATTCAAAAATAAATAAATCAAATATTCTCAAAATAAAATACCAAATAATTTTGACAATTCAATTAATCAAAGGTTGCAACCTATTAATTCAGTATACATTTCATTTTTGCATAGAAGTCGAAGAAATCTTACAATTTTTTCAAAAAAAATTAACAGAAATAGATACGAAAATAAATTTAAACATTACTTATATGTTTTGAAAAATTATGAAATAATTTTAATTTGATATAAAATTATTTACAAAGTTAAAAAGCTAAAATTTTAGACATAGTTCAAGTTGCTTTTGATAATTTTTTTAAGTCGGGATGGTATGAGAATATGCCAAAGTAGGGGGTAAAGTGCGATAGTCATAATATAATTTGACCTTTTTTTTTCTTTCAAAATCAAGTGTCCTTCAAAATTAGTTAGTTGTGCTTTTTTTTAATCTCTTACTATATAAATAATCACAAGAGAAATATTTTGGGTACAATTTAATTATTTATGAAGGTTAACAAGTATCCAACAAAGGATACATCACCTATCTAGGGGAATCTCCTATCTTTTCCATTGTTATTGACTTGAAAGTCCATGTTCAAGTTGAATGAAAGTTAGAAAATGAGTTTTTAATTTCATTGTTAAGTCAAGTAACTAAACATGGACACATAATTATTTGATTATTTGAGTTTTGACTAATAGTTCATATTGTAGGCCTAATTGAAAATTTAGTTAATTAATAGACCTTACTTGTAAGGTACCTATAATTGAAAAGGTTGTTATATTTATATTTATATCTTCATGGAATGTGGCTAGACACAACCATAATTGGAGGGTTTTTAGAATGAATGAGTTAATTCTAAGAAGCTTCACTAATTAGATTAATTAATTAGAATAATTTTAATTATTTAAGTTTAGGAGTTGCGGGCCCATAATTAGCTTATTGGTTACCAAAGGGGTGACACACAAACTTGGACAACTCCATTACTTACTAAGGGATATAAACCAATTGTTAGATTAAGTGAATTAATTAATTTATTGAGCTTCAATTAATTCAAATTTTACATAAGTTTAATTAATTAATTGAATTAATTAACTAGACATAATGAGATTAAGAAAAATGATTAGAGTAATTAATTAATTAGATTAATTAATTAATTAGGCTTAATTAATTTATATAACAAGTAATTAAATTAGTTATTGAGATTAATTAATAGAACTTGATTAAGTTTAAGCCTAGGTCCAATTACCCTAAAAAAAGCAAGAAATAATATAATTAGATTAGGCCTCGTTTGGTTTTGTGGACGGGATTTGTAAGATTAATTTGATTGAGTAGGATTACATTTTTCATGGATATTGCAATATGTTTAAAAATGTGTTTGGATGGTATGATTGAAAATTTAAAAATCCTGGCTAGAATAACATTCTTTCATTTGGATTGGATGATTTCATATGTGTGTAAATGCAAATGTCTAAATTGCCCATAATAAAATTACAAAACACAGTTCACTATATCACATTTCTGCTCAAAATCCCTAATCATCGTCCTTACTCTTTGTCCTTGCCTATTCAAACTAATCCAGAACCTTATTTTCTTTTTCACAAGCATTTGAGCTTGTTTTTGTTAAAAAACATTATACAACACATCTATAACTTGTATCTTTCCTCTCCATATCTCCCGTGTATCATTCGACATCCCATGATTTGTGTACAAAATAGAAGGGGAAGCTCCTTGTTAGTCCTAACTAGACTCATTAAGCCAACTTTAACCCATCAATTCTAGACATATTATTTTGCAGCTTGTTGACATATTTGTCTCGTGTTGGAGTTGATCTATCAAGGTACAACTCTTACTTATTATTGTATTTGTGGTATTGGCCTTGGATCATTTTAGATTTGAATTGTAGATGCTAATTAATATGGGGTTTGCAATTGTAATAAAATTCTATTGTTGGGAACTTTATAATTACCCTAGAACATAGAGGATGGGATGTTGGCATCAGTTTATTTTCATATTTGTATAAACAAAGTTTATTAAAAAAAAATCTACTTAACGTTTAGGATTGTCATTTGAACTAATTAAGTGGTTGTTTATTTAATTGGTAAATATACTTGTTAACTAAAAATTAAGGGGCTATGTATTTAATTGGTAAATATGGTTGGCTATTTGATTAATTCATATTGCCATTTGAACCAATTTTGCATATACCTGAATATAGCTGAAGTAATCCTAATTAGTTTACTGAAAATTTTGAACTACCATGTAACCATAATAAATTATTTTCTCTGAATTTTAATTTATGTTGTTGGATTGTGTGGAGATTGTTTGTAGATGACGATTTGCCTAATTTGATTTAACATGTAATTGGCACTTATGTATACCATTCTTTGCTGAATTTATATAACAATTGCCCTTAAAAACTTGAGATGAGGTAGAGTTAATAGTAGGAATAGCAACAACACCTTTCAATATAGATGAGATGTTCGAGTAGGACATATTCATTGTCTATGTGGTTTTCAATTGAAAGTGCAGACAACATGAATCAATAATAAACCTAGTAGGTGATTTATGTCATGTCTAATGACATGGGTAAGTTTAATTTACTATAACTTATAGGATTTCATATGTTTTTTTTTTGGCTATTTGACATTAATAGCAAATATTTATGTGGTTGAGTCTTAATCACAGGTGAAGAAATGTAACTTCTTTATTAGGTGTGATCTAAAATGTGCAAGTGATTGAAGCAAATCATTCCAGGTTTGTTGGATTAGATTAATAATTTTGAAATCGAATTGGCCTTTCACATATAGATGGAGAAAATAATGATGTATGTTGCAGTTATGTTATAGAATTTAACATTGTTAGTTGATTGTTTGTGTTTGTCCAGTACTATGTGATGTACAGAGATTAGAGTGAGAAGTGATTAAGTTGATGCATATTTAATTTGGACTTGTAGTTTTTAAAATTCTAAAAAGGGTCAGTATTTGTAAATGGTTGGCATCAAAGTTTGTTAGGACTTCATTATGCACTAGTCAGGCATAATGAATTGCGTATTTTTCCTTAGGCAGTGTTTACATGTTTAACTTCCTGCTTCAGACTTGACCATGGTACTGAAATATGCAATTGGTTGTAGTATGTTTAAAAATATTATTGTATGTGTGTGAAAAATGAGATTATTGCAATGCATGTCTGTTGGGTAGATGAGTCATCTCATTTTTTATGTCATTTAAAGACCTCATATTTTTTTAGGATATTATTCTTAGTTTATGAAATTGGCGTAACTCACTAAGTAATATTTGTATAATGATTATTTTAATGCATTTTATAACGACTACCCATAATTATATGCATTGTATGGACCTTAATGTAACAGAATTTATCAAATGACCAGCAAATTATCCCTTAATCCCTCTGTCTGACTAATCCAACATCAACAAAATGGCATCAAACTTGATACACATTGATAGCAACAATTTTAAACATAATAAGTATAATGTTCAATTTTGACAAATAGGTTTTGAATGTGTTCAATCCAAATAAAGAAACAGACAGCCAAAATCACTTTTAAGGCTGCAGGATTTTTTGTGTGATGCAGAATAGGATGTTCACATTGATAAGTTGTTCATAGACATTTTAACAGGCCAAAATAAAAAAATTCATGTTGGGCAAATCAATGCACACGCGGTGCTAATTGGCCAGGATGTCACCAACAAAAATTTCAACAAGGCATTTACATTTGAAGAATGCATGAAAACAATTAAAAAATTAAAAAAGAAAAACACAGTGTGTTTAATTGGATAATTCATCTTAGCAAGGTGGATTATGATCTAATTACCAACAAAGTGACTGCACCAATATTTGTGTGGGACTACGTCTGTCAAGTACACATATTTTTAACTACTTATCTAATAAAAGAATAATATACTATGTACCATATTAAATTATAGAAAATTCACTTGCATAAAAACACATTTGGGTTTGCATATCAGACACATGAAGACCCAAATTAGAAGGATCTCTAAATCCTTTTGGTGTCGCACCAATAGTGGAGACTATATTGAGGATGATGTTATCAACATATCGTCTAAAAATTATAATGAGGATAAAATTCATGTTGCAGATCAAGCTCCAATTCCAGTCATGAATATTTTATTAACCACTAAATCTAGTACTGATCATTCATTTTGGAACTGTGTTGCAAGTTATGCTTCGGGTTCAGCTTTTGAAGAGTCATTAAATCAGTTTGCATCCAATGAAGTGACCACTTCCAACTCGATAGGAAGACCTTATGAACGTCTCCCAAAAAGTCCTTCCCCATTAAGCCCATGAACAAGTGCAAGTATTGAACATCCTAGTTATTCTACTACTAATTCACCTGCCAAGTTTTATTGAAGTTGTTGTATATTGGTTTTCTAAAGTCATTGTGGTTACTCATTCCACTATGAAATTAGATGTAATTCTCTAAGTACGCGTTGTTTATAATGTTATTTTCCAAGTTGGTCAAGTACAAGATGTTTGTTTAATTTCGAATATGCAATCGTTTGTTCAGGTAGTATTGTATAATATACATGGTATTGAAGTGTGTTACGGATAACCTTAATTGTTGGAAATTTAATTAGTTTCAAGCATGGTACTTTGCTGCAAGAAATATTATTACCTTAGCTTTTATTGTTGCAATAGATAAGCATTTTGATTGTAAAAAGTGGACAAGCTGATCGATCGTGTCCTACCTTAATTTGTAGTGGTAAAATTGATGAAAAAGATCCATGAATATCCCTAAAGCAAATCAATTAATGTCACGTTGTAATGTTCCTGTTGAAACAAATTCTCAATTGCTAAATTTAATCCCACACGTATAATCAGACTACAATTCTCATAAAGCTAATTTATCCAGTATCAACTACCATGGACAACTAATAAGCATTACTTTATATAAATTTGTACAAGGTTAAATCTCTTAATACACATCAAATGGGTTTGCCAACACAAAAATAGACAAAGCAATTAGTTGATCCATGTGTGCACAACCAAAATACAAATTAACCGATCTTGGTGTACACAACTAAATTTAAGTCACAGGACATTAGTATCAAATTCTACAGTTTTGCATCATTAAATTAAATTCACAAAAACACAAGCCAGGTACTAAAATAGTTTTTGACACTTCTAATATTTCAACCCTCATATTTGTCCATCGAGAATAATCTCCACCACAACAACCTTGGTATATAAGGTAAACTGAAGAAAAAATATAGATCTTTGGTGTTGTTACGTAAGAGCTTAGCTACATAGATCTTACATTCCACACCCAGGTTATCTATATGCCCTAGAGCCTCAAAAACATTTTTCTTGGAGGTAGAGGCATCATGCTCGAATCCAATTCTCTTGGCAAGGTCACCCAACATTGCTTTAATTTTTTCACAAAACAAAGTCATTAAACTTAAAAAACAATCATCTATGCCATCGATTTTCCCTTTTTAAAGATTTAGTTTTTCCACTAGTACTGCTATCACCATTATAGATAGATATATAATTACGCTCCTCATTATCATTTTGAACTATTGGCACAAAATCACACCCAGTGGATGCACCTTTTTTCCCCTTATCTTTGTTCAACAATTCTTGAATGACACTAACAAATGCTTTAGCATTTTCTCTTATTGCTCTGCCCTTGCTGAATATATCACACAATCCTTATAAAAAGGCCAAGCCTTGTACTGCATCATACGCCCATTGCTATCTGTCAGGCCTTATTGGGGAATGCTTGGACCATAGCCTGCTCGAGCCAAGGTACCCCGACTTAAGCCATTGTCATATTTCAACCTCTCGCCATAAGATCTTTTAAAGCACTGACTAAAACTTGCTTATGTCTTCCAATATCTTCTTGTTTGATTTGGTTTCCATCCACCACCAGTCTTTTATCCGTTGGACGTTGGCTCCATATTTCCTACTAACAAACAATCTCTATTTATTAATGAACAAAGCTAGAATTCTATAACACAATTAAATATTTTAGGGTATTTCAATGTGTTTGGCGTATAGGAAGAACTTCATTTAATGATTTATTACTAACTTATAAATAACTATGCAAACAAAAACAAGTACAATTCATACATTGGTACACCAATTAATTAATACAATTATCTAAGTACAAATAGCAACGTAAAAATAAATACAAACTAGTGACCTTATCTCATTTTGTTGCACATAACCCTTATCATATTATCCCTCCAAGTGATCCAAACTTGAGACAACTCAACTTGTTCAATGAAACCACCCTCTATGCTATTGTCATGATCATTCACGTCTAGAGGATCTATAGGCATTTCACTATGAATGAAATTGTGGAGTAAGCAATATGCTATAATAATGCAGTTTTGGAACTTGATAGGATACTAGGAATTACTCCTAAGACTAAGACTAACCCATCTTAACTTTAGTAAAAAAAATGACCTCTCTATAAAATTACGCATCTTAGCATACTTCAAGTTGAAAACTTATTGATTGTTTTGAGGTGCTAGAAAACCATCGCCATTCGTGTATCCACTATCACATAGGTAATAATTCCTTGTAACTTAGATTGTATATAATATAGTTATTTATGAGGATTTAACAATTAAGGCAAGACAATATCTATAAGTTCAACGATTTTCATATGTGAAGGGTTAATTAGAAAATACCATTGGGGACTTTAAAGCCATTTGGTTTAGTAAAGAATAGGGATGTTAATGGGGCAGGTCTGGAACTGGTTTGGTTAAATCCAAGACCCGCCTCACCAATAAAAAATAGGACTCTAGATCCACCCAACCCCACCTTGAACTAGGAACCTAGCGGGTCCAACCTGCTGGACCCGCCAGCCCATTAAATTTATTAATGTATTTTCTTGTCTTGACTCCTGTCATTTGTCAATATATCACCAAATTGCTAAATTAAATTTTGTCAACTTGTTAAATGCTAACCATTATGGCATATACCTACACATTCTCAATTTAAACAACTATGTAATAAACAGTCCACACAATAAAAAATAATCATGTTAAAATTCCATAGAACAAAAACAATCAACCATTATCACATGCCAACAAATGCCCAATTTAAACAACTATGCAATAAAACAACCTACACAATCAAAA
Source organism: Paulownia fortunei (assembly GCA_019321725.1). Lineage (NCBI taxonomy): Eukaryota > Viridiplantae > Streptophyta > Magnoliopsida > Lamiales > Paulowniaceae > Paulownia > Paulownia fortunei. The sequence continues at coordinate 9,232,064 of CM033108.1, forward strand.
ACAATCCTGTCAGAATCCCAAGCAATGGCCAATTCCATATGACTCACCATAACTGTTAAAATGCCAAGTGATGGCCAATTACTCCATAGTTACCACAACCTGTTAATTATTTGTTCACAAGAAAACAACCCATACACAACAACAACAAATAGTCCAAAAAGATAATCACATTGAAGTGGTAAATGTTGATAAACAGTCTATTACCTAGCTGTCTCGATAACACATTTTTCATGATCATTTTCTTCCTCATCAAGCATTGTAGGACAAGTTGATAAACCACTGGTTGTTGAACAAGTACCTACAAGAATAAACAAAGAAATTATGTAAACTTTATTATATATTGTAGTATAGATTATAATGATAAAAAAATTATAAATTTATTTACCTTTCACCTCGTTCCAGAACCAACAATAAGAACACATCAATGCCTTTAAAGTAGTTGGATGAAGCCTACTACGAGAGGATTAACCAATCTTCCGCTACTACTAAAATCAAATTCAGATGCAAACAGTTGAATCTGGAATAGCTAAAATGTCCATCTTCTGTAAATTAGAATAGTCAACTCCATTTATGTTGCACCAACTAAAAATATCAAAATTTTGAGTTATTGACAAGGCACTTTCTTCCAAATGTATATCTAACTCTAAAGTTAGGGATGTTGAATAGTAGGATTTGAACTTAAAGCCACAAATTGGTCATACATATCTAATGTGTCACTCTCAAAATGGATCAACAAGAGTAGAAGCACAAGATGATGGTATCCTTCCCACAGTTCCTAAACTACTAACACTTAAGCTATTTTTCTTTAAATTTATAGCCTTGATTGGTAATCAACTAATAAATCATAACAATTTTGTTGAATCTCATCTACCTTGGGTTGTGATCTTTCACCATAAATTAGTGGGAAGTAAAACTTAACAAATTTCATTTTAACCTAAGATCTAAAATAGCAACAACCCCCATCATATTATGGCAAGCATCCCAATATTTCTCATACTTTTCCAACATCTTTTCTGCCATACATTGGATCATTATATTTGGACTCTTCACCCATTTATTTAATTTTAATTTGATATCACGAATCTTTGGAAAATAAAAATTAGAAGTGGGATAGAGTGTACCTGAGAACATCTTAGTCACTTATTAAATAATCTTCAACTTTCCATAAATTTATTCTCCCAATCTTTATCAGTTGGTAAATTTTTGTTGTGTTTCTCTCGATATTTAACTCGTGGAAATATATCTCTATCTATTATATTATTATTGCAGTTTCTAACATCAAATAAGTTGAATTCCAATGAGTTTTAAAATCCAAAGACAACTTCTTAGTACAACTAATATACAACTAACGTGCAACTTCCTCAAATTTTTCTACTCAGCAAGTAAAGTAGTCCAATATATGACACTATCACGTATCCTATCAATTGCATCACTAATTATTTCTAGACCATCTTTCATAATCAAATTCAAAATATTAGCACAACAACACATATAAAGTACATTTCCATTTAGTGGAAAATCTCTCCTTGAGAGCTTGTCTAATAGAAGATGAATCATGGCATCATTAGTAGTGCAATTGTCTAATGTGATTGTTGACACTTTACGATTAATGTTTCCAATCCATTAAAGATTCAACAAGCAGATCAGATAACACCTCAGCTATATATGGAGCCGAAGCATATACAAACTGTAACACCCCTATTACTACACAACTATATATATAATATAATTTGACATGATAGAACCTGTGAGCATGTATAATTTTCTTTTCTCCCTATAACAACTTAATAAATAATAATAAACTATTTTTACACTCAAAGACTAATATATATATATACCTGTAGAGGATCCATAACAATCATAATATTTTAATATCCATGTACAAAAAAGTTATAACAGTAACACACAGTACAAATCTCAAAACCTAATACAATAGACTCAAAATCAAATAAGTTAACAACCAACCCAACAGGTCGTCATCCATGCATACTGATCCTCAGAACCTGTAGGAGTTCCAGCCACTCGCACAGTAAGTCCATGGCTTCAAGTATCATCAAACTCACCTACAATGCATGAACTACGTGAGCTAATGCTCAGTAAATGAAAATCATGCATGCTGAAGGGACAATACAACATAAATGCAATGCATTTCTATAAGATCATAACAAGAATGCAAACTTATGCATAAAAATAGTTCATTCAAGATCATTTTTTATCATTGGGCCATTGGCCGACCTACTATGTACTGGATAGAGCTCTCAACAATATCAATAATCATATGGTTATAAATAGATCGACACAGTTCGGGGGGCATCTCTTGGGATCACTAGAGGTCCACCATTTGTCTTCCCCTGTAATCTTTCAGAAGTCTTCCCACCAGTGGCGTCGATAAGGGCACAGTCAAATGGTCCACCCTCTCGTGACCACCAGAGGCACACCTCCTATCAACCCTTATGATCCTCCGAGAAGTAATACTCGCAGAGCCCCAAAATATCATATAAAAAAGACACACAGGCCTCGGTACACTAGTAGTGGCCAACCGAAATAATATCTTTCTAAAAATAATGTTATGCGTGCAAAAATCTCAATTGTGAGTACGTGTTATGCATGAATATGTATATGCTAATGAATGGCATGTCCAATGACACAGCGAATCCTATGTCCCATCATCCATGCAACATAAGGTATATATACTACTTACAATACACACATCAAGGCACAATGATCACCTTTAATATAGGTAATGCACAAAATACTATGTTCATTCATTGTAGTTACAAATAGATTTTCACTTACCTTTCATATTTGATGTCTTACTGAAGGTTAACAAGATTGTCATCCCTAACCTTAGATATAAGGCTGCCTGTAAAAGTATAACATATAACTTTTTTTTAATCAATAGGTTTACTATATCAAATCTCATAAGGGATTCTAACTTAAATTTAAATAAGTAATAGTCAAACCTTAAATATATATATATACTTCAACCCAATCAGAGTTTTTTAAATACCTTGATTTCTCGTCTCGAACTTATTCTAATATTATTTAATTGATGTGTTATAATCTCGGTAACCAATCCCTCAATTAAATTATCTCTTTCATCCAATTAATACAAGATAATAAAATCAAATCTTTATAACTAATTTCAAATTAAAGGTGTATATTAATTATTGTCTCACAAGTAGATAATTAGTTAATTTAATTTGAAAAAACTTTCTTTCAAATTAGAAATAAATGACATAAATATATATTTTTATCCGTACAAAATGAGAATAGACTTATCCAAAATTTCCTCCAATTCTTACCACATATTATTTCTCTTATTGGCCAATCGTTAAGGGATATTACAGTTTGTGGTATCAGAGATGAGGTTTAGTCGTTCCTGTAGATAGAAGAAGACATATGAACACATCCTGGTTGGAAAACTCGATTAACTATTTGTTTATCTGCCTTTATGTTTATTTGATTTTATTTCATTTCATGTTATTATCATGATTAAGCATTTATTATTGGCTAATGAATGGAATGAGATTGGGCAATGCATATCAAGTCATGGCACCAAAAAGGAAGATAATGGATGATCATGAGGGTAATCATAGTGTGGTGGATAATTTGATTGATCTCATTCAACAACAGACTAGAATACATGGTGAACAGATACAATAATGACTAGATATGCAATAAAGAAGCCAAGAATAGAATCAGCAACTTCCTCCACCACAAGCTCGACAGGATACTTCACAAGTTGTGTATGAGAAATTTAGATAGATGGAACATGTTGATTTTAATAGTGGGTATGATCCCATTGTTGCAGAGGAGTGGGTAAAATCTTTGAACACTATCTTTGACTATATGCGATTTGATGATGCTGAAAAGGTACTCTGTGCAATTTTCTTGTTGAAAAAGGATATAAGAACCTGGTGACCACCTCGATAAAGCCACATCGAGGAATTGCCTCGACCAAGTAGGTCGAGACAATGCCTTGACCAAAGAGGTGGTCCGCCCTAGTGCCTCGACCTAGCTGGGTGTTTGAGGTACTGCCTCGACCTAGCCAGACACCTCGATAGCAGATGGGTCACACCTAAGTCAGGTAGTGCTCAGGTCTAACTTGACCTGGGCTGGGCAACAACGAAGGTAGGCCACGCCTAGTTTGAGGCACTACCTCAACCTTTGCTGGATGAGAAACCCTCACTTGGCGAAGACGTAGTAGCATCTTCACTGACACTTAGAAGCACCCGATGATGGTGATGGCCGCACCCCCTGTGATGATTGGGTCCATCACTCTCACTTTAGATAGCAAGGTCATCGATGCTTTGTAGCTCCTAAGCCGAGGCAACCATGTCTCAGCCTAGCTTCTTCTTCTTGTGCCCTATAAATAACTTTACTTGGTTTTTATCCTCTTTCTCTAATTAGAGGCAAATGTATGCTTAAAGCAACTCTCTCTATATATATTATCTCATTTAGTGGCAAAAATTACTCAAGACTTGTATGTAAATTAGTGTTTATAAAGGGTGTAAAGGGTATTAGTGGTGTAAACTATCAAACCACATTAACAATAAGGTCTAAAAGTGTACAATTAATTAGGATTTATATAATTAATTTCATTTTGAAATTATTATTAGAATTCCAATTAAAATATTTTTGGGTTTTAGGAATAAAATGAAAAATCAACATAAAAAAATGAGATTAAAAGTTTTATCTTTTTTGTGTGTGCAGGTTTTAGATAAACTTACGTAACTTTTGATTTCGAAATAGTTTTGGATTAATTCTCGAGGTTATAGATTGATAAGTCATTTACCAACAAGTTCATGAAAACTTTGGATCCCATACTAAACGTGTAAGGATCAAAGAAGTTGGATTACAAGTGGCTGTACAAAATAGATCATAAAAAATTCGGATTAAAGTTAAGCCCAATTCTGACCTATTTTACCAATTAGGTCATATCTATTAAACCAAAATTGCTTTGGGGCTGAAATGTGGATATATCATACAAAAAAGGAAACAAGTTTGTTGAAAACAAGATGGTGATAAAATATATCAAAATAGTCAATAAATATGTTGCAATACGTTGTTGATGTTAAAAGATGGCTCTTGAATATGATCCAATAATTTGACCATATCGCCCTAATCCGGCAACCAAAATTTGACAAATGACCTATGAAATAATATCAACACATAAATATCTATAATTTTTATTCTTTACTCATCATCAGAATCTGGTTGCATCTGGCCTAAAAATTTAATTAAATCGGATTGGTAAAAATTTAGAAGATTTGATGTAACAACTTACTAACTATTGACAACTAGCATACCACTTGATTGTTTAACTTCTCCATTATATATTTGGCCTCTAACATACTCCAAACACTATAAATAGGCCATGTATTAAGCTTGTAAGAGTGGGGAGTAGAGGGTTTTTTTAGGCTAAGTTTTCTAGTAGTAATAGAAATGTATTCTCTAGTTTTTCTTCTATTTTTAGTCTTTCCTACTTTCATTATGTCTTTCTAATTTTATTTTGTTGAGGAAAAAGAGTGAACCTCTTGATGGAGGAAAATGAACAGTTATAAAGGTAGATAATATTTAAGTATGTTGTATTATTGTTTTAGTTTTTGATCTAAACCCTACTTTTTTATGGTGATTCTTGATTTATGTATCATTAATAATTGAGTTCATTTAGCTAGACATTTGATTTTATTACACCAAATGCTAACATGAAACATTGATTTGTTATAGGTAAAAGTATGCATAAATACTTGATTACATAAACAAGTTGGCGTTAAGAGATAATTTACAAATAATAAGACAATATCATGATTACTTTATTGGATGAGTTATTTGATAACATCTTCCCATCGTAACCTACATTATGTATTGATTCTAATAGTGGCAATTAAAAGAAGTAAAAAGAATAAATAATCGTTTCTCTATCCAAAACTCAAAAGCGGATTTCTAATCCTTAGTACTTTTATTACTTTGGATTTTTTTAGTTATGGCATACATTATTTTTTTCTAAACCACACAAAGCCCATTTTTTTTAGAAATATAATCCTGAAATTTTCAAACAACTTCCCTGTAGATTGACCTCGGACTTACAAAAAATTTATTATTTAACACAACCTGCACTTAGGTTTGCAACCTTAAAGTTGTGGCAAGTTTTTGGCACTGTTGTCGGGGACGACAAGGTACAAGAAAAATATTTTTGGAAGTCAATGCTTTAAAAACTTTCATCATCAATACTATAGTTTGTTCCGTCAAGTATTAAAGCTCCCGTAATTGATTTGAAACCTTTGTCATTTGATTTGAAATATTATTTCTTGGGTGAGAATGAGACTTTTTCTAGTAATAATTTCTTCCAAACCTGATGCATCCCAAGAAGGTAAGTTGATTGAAACTATTTAAGTGTATAAGAATGCTTTAGGATGGACCATTGCTAACAGTAAAGGTATTAGTCCTTTAATTTGCACACATAAAATCTATCTAGAGGAAAATGCTAAACCTTCTAGAGAGATGCAACGAAGGATAAATCCTAATATGAAAGGAGTGGGAAATGAAGTTATTAAACTCTTAGATAATAGAATGATTTATTCTATTTCTATTGGCAAATGGGTAGGCCCTACTCAAGTTGTACCTAAGAAATCTAGAGTTACTGTAGTCAAGAATGAGAATGACGAATTAATTCCAACTAGGATTGTTATTGGTTGGCAAATGTGCATTGACTATAGGAAACTCAACTCATTTACTAGAAAATATCATTTTTCATTACCTTTCATAGATCAAATTTTAGAAAGAGTTGCGGGACATGAATTTTATTGCTTTTTAGATGGATATTCTGGGTATAATCAAATTGCAATTGCACTTGAAGATCAAGAGAAAATAACTTTTACATGTCTTTTTGGTATTTTTGCATATCGAATGAAGCCTTTTAGATTATGTAATGCACCAGCTACATTTCAATGATGCATACTTAATACTTTTAGTGACATGGTTGAATGTTTTCTTGATGTCTTCATGGATGAATTTTCTATTTTTGGTAATTCATTTGATGATTGCTTACCTAACTTAAAAAAGGTTTTGATGAGGTATGAAGAAAAGAACTTTATTCTCAATTGGGATAAATGTCATTTCATGGTAACAACTGGTATTGTTCTTGGACACATTATTTCATTAAAAGGTATTGAAGTAGACAAATTTAAAATTAAGTTAATTGCCAATTTGCCAATACCAAAGTCTGTGAAGGAGATAAGATCATTTTTAGGACATGCTGTTTTTTATAAAAGATTTATCAAAGATTTTAGTATAATATCTAAACCTTGTATAATCTTCTAGCAAAAGACACTATATTTGAATGGACTGAAAATTATGAAAATACTTTTGTTAAGCTTAAAAGCATGCTTACGTCTACTCCAATCATGCAATCTCTAGAATGGACTTTAACTTTTGAAATAATATGTGATGCCAGTGATTATATTGTTGGAGCTATCTTGGGACAAGGAAAAGATAAGAAACCATATGTTATTCTACAAGTAAAACTTTAAATAGTGTTTAATTGAATTATTCAACAATTGAAAAAGAATTACTTGTTGTGTTTTTTGCATTGGACAAATTTAGATCTTATCTTATTGTCTCACTAGTTGTTGTTTTCAGTAATCATGCAGCTTTGAAATATCTTTTGTCAAAAAAAGATGTCAAACCTAGACTAATTAGGTAGATTCTCTTACTCGACGATTCGAGATAAGAAAGGAGTAGAGAATATAGTGGCTGCTAATTTTTCTAAACTTGTTTGTGATAACTTAATTCAAATCACACCTATTAATGATACTTTCCCTGATAAACAATTATTTAATATTTCTATTTTACCTTGGTTTGCTAACATTGTTAATTTTCTTGTGATAGGAAATATGCTATTGCATTGGAACTCCCAAGACAAAAAGAAGTTTTTGATTGAGGTAAAAAAAATTATTGGGATAATCTATACCTATTCAAATATTCTCCTGATCAAATCTTTCGAAGATATGTGCCTGAAAATGAGATATGTAATATTGTTAAGTTTTGTCATTCAGAAGTATATGGTGGTCACTTTTTGGCAAAGAAAACCGCTACAAAGATCTTGCAATATGGATTTTATTGGCCAATATTTTTCAAAGACATTTACACTTTCTAAAAAAGTTGTGAAAATTATCAAAAGTTAGGATCTATTTCAAAGCAAAACATGATGCTCCTACACCCTATCCTAATGATTGAAATCTTTGATTGTTGGGATATTGACTTCATGGGACCATTTCCATTATCATTTAGTTTTATTTACATATTAGTCGCCATAGATTATGTCTCAAAATGGATTGAGGAAATTCCTTTTTGAAATAATTATCACAAAATAGTGATAAAAGAAAATATTTTAAGTCAATTTGTAATTCTTCAATCTATTATTAGTGATGGGGGAAAATATTTTTGGAACTTTAATGAAAAAATATGGAATCATACATAAAGTTGCAACTCCTAGATAAGTTGAACTTGCAAATAGGGAGATAAAATAAATTTTGAAAAAGACAGTTAATCCAAATTGTAAAGATTAGTGTCTTAGACTTACCGATACACTTTAGGCATATAGAACTGCTTTCAAAACATCATTAGGCATGTCTCCTTATAGGATAGTTTATGGAAAACCATATCATTTGCCTGTTGAACTTGAACATAAAGCTTATTAGGAATCAAAATGTCTAACTTCAATCTTGATGAAGCTTCAAAATTGCGCAAATTACAAATCAATGAAATTCAAGAATGGAGAAATGATACATATGAGAATTCTAAAATTCAAAAAGCAAGAATCAAAGATTTTCATGATAATAAAACTTCAAGAAAAATATTTGAGGTTGGTCAAAAGGTTTTACTTTATGATTCTCGTTGCATTTGTTTTCTAGAAAATTGAAATCAAAGTGGAGTGGTCCTTTTGTTGTAAAAGAGGTATATCCTTATGGAGCAATTGACATTGAGAATGCTAAAAATGGTAACGTATTCAAAGTAAATGGACAAAAACTCAAATCGTTTCTAAAAAAATTAATTTTTACAAGAAGAATTTATTTTTCTTTCTAACCCTTGTTATGATTAGTATCTGTATATATACTTAATTTCTATAACTTTATTTGTTTTGCAGGCTTTCTTTCTTTTATTTTTTTTATTTTCTTGGTTAAGTGGCGAATAACAATACTCTGTGGCTATTAAAGTCGGACTTATTAGTTTCACAAATAAACTGAAATCTCTGTACAAATTTCTCTCTTTTTCGCATTCTTTTTTTTTCTTGTTCTTTTCAAAATGGATAACATTCTTCCGACTCTTAAAAAATGATTTTCTTTTCTACTAAAAATGTAATTTTAAAAATTTATAAAACCAAAATTAAAAGATTAAGGATATTTATGCAAAAGGGCATCCAATGAGATATATGATGGATAATTGAAGCAAATATAAGAGCAGCAGGTGACTTTTCATATGAGTCTTCAAACTTGCTTACTAGATACATATTTGGTTTTGGTAAAAGCACATATTTTAAAAAAAAAAGGCAAAAAAATACAAGTTTGTCACAAATATGCTCGATGGACTTGCAACACAAAGTGTCGTTCTTTAGGAATGGTTTCTAAAAATTGAGAAGATAAGATTCAATTCATTATGGATGGACTGAGTATGGAGTCTTCAATGACATTACATTGACTCTTGATACGCATTCATATGGATTAGTGCATTATGCAATTCTTGATTTATGGAATCACTTCCGGGATGAATATAAGTGTTATAGTCTTGGAAATCTAACATTAAAAGACCCTGTTTTTCAGTTTATAAAAAAATTAAATGGAAAGCATATCCTCGACCCATAGAGGGTGTTTAAGTCGTTACTAGATATAAAATTAGAGGAAGATGTGAAACATTCACGTGTAAGTATATATTTTTTAAATTTTGTGTGCCCTTATTCTCAGCCTTTTTGACAAAAGAAAAATATGTGCAATAAATGCATTTCCTGTTCACACCTTAATAAATAGCATCATACCCAGTCCATTTTGCACAACTCACGTTAAAAAAAAAAAAAAAATAAAATAGAAGGGTCTTCCACTCGCAAGTTCAACTGTATTTGTATCTTTTGTGGAACAAATCCTGGAAAAAAGAATTAGTTTATAGAGTTTTGAAAGTGATATACAGGATAAAGTCACTAATAACTGTAAAATAAAAAACACAACCCACAAAATAGCCCAACGTCATCCAAGTACATTGATCTTTGAAAGCCTGTAGGAGTTCCACCGCCAGCCAGTAAACCAAAGGTCTCAAGTCTCAGTATGTTCACCTACAATGCATGAACTACATGAGCTAACGCTCAATAAGTAAAACTCATGCATGACAAGAGTATGATATAAAATCTCATGCAACTCAACTCTAAGATATGGTGCTATAAATGTGTCAAATTGAGTACTCATGAATCAAAGAGTTTTCATTAAAAATCACTTCATTTATTGGGCCCTTAGCCCACCTACTATGCACGGGATAGAGCTCTGAACAATATCAATAATCACAGGGCCATAAACAAATGACTCAGTCCAATGGCCATCTCCTGGGATCACCAGAGGCCCACTCCCTGTCTTCCCTTATGATTCTCTAGAAGTCTTCCTACTGGCCGAGTCAATAAGGGCATAATCAAGTGGTCCACCCTCTAGTGACCACCAGAGGCACTCCCTTGTGAACCCCTATGATCCTCTGAGAAGTAACACTCACAGTACCCCAAAATATCATATAAGCATGCCTCGCATGCCTCGGTACACTAGTAGTGGCCAACCAAAATATTTTTTTCTAAAAACCATGTCTCAAATCCTATTGTGCATGCAAGAACCTGCACTATACTCATATGCCGTGCATGCACATGTAAATACTCATGAATTTTATGTTCAATATGAAATACAAGTCATCTTGCTCTCAACATGTTTCAAGAATCATAAGACTCTCAGTCAAATTTAATATCATCAACACATTAGGTATACATGCTTCACGACTTACTATGTTCTTGCATTGTAGTTGCAAATGGATCTTTACTTACCTTTCACTTGATTGGTGGTTTAGTCTAGATTTGTTTATTATTCCTCTCCAATCTTAGATGTAAAATAGCCTGTAATATTATCCAACATCAAGCACCATTCTCAATTTGGCAAGTTGAAAACATAAAACATCATACTAAGACCTTAAACACCAAGCTATCTAGGTTTTACAAACTAGAACCCAATCTAGTCCCTCCAATACCTTAATTTCTCATCTTAGATACATGTAAATATCATATAATTGAAGTATTATGACTCTAATATCATGTACCTAATTGTTAACACTCAATAGCAACATGTCTAGGTTGAAATATGCTAATTTATCAAATGGGACAAATTCACATTTTCATATTTAGTTGCTGTCCAATTTAGTTGCATGATAATTTTGACATCCCTAAGCATATCCAGTCACTCCCAAATTTTTACCACACTTAGATAACATGTAAATAAATGTAACCATATCATGTAATTGCTAAAAATCATGGATATAACTTCCCAAATTCAGCTCTCTTGACGATATACTGAAACATATTGTTTTCCTACCATAACAGTTTTGCACACTTCATGACATTAATGGTTTTTGCACCCTTAACTATATCCAATCACTCCAAAATTTTCACCAAAGTTAGATAACATATATAATGAGGCAAAAAAGTCAAATTACTGCCAAAAATAACGGATTTATTGCTGTAAAACCAGCCCCATTCACATAGGACAGAATCTGAATTTCAAAGAAGATAGTTTTGAACACCTCTTTAATTATCACACTATATTACAATTTATAACCTCTCCAAATTTACATACATCACCTAGACTCATATATAAACACATATATGGTAAAATACACAGGTTTTAATCAAGTTATTATACATATATAAAGCATAAATATCAAATATTAGCAAGTATACAGTTTCTGTCCCTAGTGATTTTTATTGTGATTTTGCAACTAAAAATCCTTCTTTTATGAACTAAAAGACCACAAATAACATCCTAACATGATTATAATCAATAATAGAAGCTTTAAAAATCATAAACCCTCAAAAAATTCAAGAACTTAAATAAAAAACATGAATTAAAGCTCACCTATACACAGATTTTGGGTTCAACTTGCTCCTCCTTACTCTCCTTTGCTTCTCTCACTTTTTTCTTTACTTGGAATTACTTGAGAGCAATTTATAACATCCAATATGAAGGTTTTTGGAAGTGAAATAGCTCAGAAAATAGTTTTTGATCGTGGCTTAAGGATAGAAATGAAGAAAGGTTGAGGTGGAAGCTTGAGGTGGTAGGATTGAGGTGTCAAGTTGTGGTTCAAATCTGATATTTTTCACACCTTATACAACCCTAATCTAGTGTTTCTCATTACTTATTTTTCTATGTACAACCTACTTTAATCTCCATACGATTGGATAATACATTATGCTCTAATTTCTTAACCGTTCATTTGATCTCCAAACCAATCGACATCCGATTCTTAAATGATTAATTAGTTTTCATTTTCTAAAATCACATGCATATAAGAACCTTCTATTATAACACTTAAATCACATTATATCATGTTCGATATCCCAACTATGTTAATCTATGGACACGTTTAACACTTCTAAAATTATAATATAAAACTTATGAATATCCACTATACTAGTCAATCTATTATTTATCTTATCTAAATATAGAATTACTTAATTAGGTTGTAGGATCTCAACCACTAACATCAAGTGATATCATTGGAGGTATAATGATTAAGAATGCTATAAAAGATGCGATGTAGATGTTAATGCAAATTAGCAAATAAGTAGCATGTAGTGCATGAATCATATTGGCCAAGTAAGTAGTGTGAGGCTTGGGTATTACATCTTCCCCTCCTTGTTAAAATTTTGTCCTCAAAATTTACTTATCGAAAGAGTTTTGGATACTTAATATTAAAATTTCATCCTTGAAATTTACTTATCGAAAGTGTTCTGGATACTTAATATTAAAATTTTGTCCTCGAAATTTACTTAGCGGAAGAGTTCTGGATACTTAACTTTCATATCATTTTCCCATTCCCAAGTAGCTTCTTCTATTGATTGATTTCTCCATAATACTTTAACCAATGGGATTGTATTATTTTTGAGTTGTTTTACTTCTCGTAGAAGTATTCAGCTCTATAGGTTCATTCTTCAGAATATGAGATAGATTCGCAATATATTTCCTCAACATGAATACTGAAATACATTGTGCACTTGAGACATTAATCCAAGTAGGTTGAGTTTGTAAGCAACATCCCCAATTCGTTCAATAATATGAAATGGACCAATATATCTAGGACTTAGCTTTCCTTTCTTTCCAAACCGCATAATCCCCTTCATTAGAGATACCTTCAGAAATATCTGATCTCCTATTGCAAATTCTAACATTCTTCTTCTTTGATCAGCATAACTTTTCTGTCGGCTCTGGGCAGTCTGCATTCGTTGATGAATTTGTGCCACAGCTTCTGTTATTTCTTGAATCATATTTGGGCCCAAAAGCTTCTTTTCACCAAATTCATCCCAATGAACTAGAGATCTACATTTTCTACCATATAATGCTTCATAGGGGGTCATTCCAATAGTGGACTGATAGCTGTTATTATAAGAGAATTCCATTAAAGGTAAAAACTTGCTCCATTGACCATAAAAATCTAATACACAAGCTCTAAGCATATCTTCCAATGTTTGTATTGTTCGCTTTGATTGTCCATCAGTCTGAGGATGATATGAAGTACTGAAAGATAATTGTGTTCCCAATGCCTTGTGTAAACTCTTCTAGAACATAGATAAAAACCTTGAATCTCTATCATAAATAATAGATAGTGGTACCCCATGAAGTTTGACCATTTCCTGTATATATATCTATGCATAACGGTCTATGGAATAAGTGGAACATATTGGAAGAAAGTGAGCAGATTTAGTTAGCTTGTCAATAATAACCCAAATAACATCATGACCTTTAACTATTTTAGGTAATCCCGACATGAAATCCATTGTAATTCTTTCCTATTTCCATTCTGGAATAAATAAAGGTTGCAAGGTTCTTGTTGGTCTTTGATGTTCTGCCTTTATTTGTTGACACATCAAACATTGTTCTACAAATTAAGCAACATCTCTTTTCATACATGGCCACCAGTAATGCGTTATCAAATCTCTACACATTTTAGTAGCTTCTGGATGTATTGAAATGGTGTTGAATGTGCCTCTGCCAAAATATGTTCCCAAATATTGTCTACATTAGGCACATATAACCTTTTTCGGAACCGCAAGATACCATTCTCTGACATCTGAAAATCAGAAAACTTTTTTAAAGCCATATCTTTCATCATTTTAGTAACATATTCATCAACTTGTTGTCCCTATTGAATTCTATCAATCAAAGTTAGTTGGAGTGTCAAAGCTGCAAATTTGGCCTATACTGATCACTGTTGTACAATTTCTACATTCATTTTCTGTAGTTCAATTAACTTTAGTTTCTAAGTCAAAGCTAAAATTGTAGTATTTTGTGTTGATTTCCTGCTCAATGCATCAGCCACAATATTAGCCTTACTAGGATGATAGTTAATAACACAATCATAATCTTTCACTAACTCCAACCATCTTCGCTATCGCATATTTATCTCTTTTTGTGTGAAGAAATATTTCAAGCTTTTGTGATCAGTATATATCTCACATTGTTCACCATATAAATAATGTCTCCATATCTTAAGTGTGAACACCATCGCAGCAAGCTCTAAATCATGTGTGATAATTCTTCTCATACTCTTTAAGTTGTCTGGATGCATATGCAACTACTTTACTATTTTGCATCAATACACATCCCAACCCATTTTTTGAAGCATCACTATAAACCACAAAGCCTCCAGTGCCTGATGGAATAGAAAGAATAGAAGTTGAAGTTAACCTCTTCTTCACTTCCTGAAAACTTTTATCACAAGCATCCGTCCATTTAAATGTCACACATTTTCTGGTTAATTGTGTCAAAGGATAAGCTATCTTGGAGAATCCTTCCATAAATCTACGGTAATATCCAGCTAAACCCAGAAAACTTCGTACTTCTGAATTGTAACCAACTATTAATAGTTTTTACTTTACTTGGATCTACAGATATTCCTGCTCCTGATAGTATATGTCCCAAAAATACCACTCGATCAATCCAAAATTCACATTTCTTAAATTTAGCATATAGTTGTTTCTCTTTCAAAGCCTCTAAAACCATTCTTAGATGTTCACCATGCTCTTCTTTTGTGCTAGAGTAAATCAAGATATCATTAATAAATACAATAACAAATCTATCAAGAAAATTTTTAAATACCCGATTTATCAAATCCATAAAAGCTACTGGAGTATTTGTCAACCCAAATGGCAAATGTCCATATCTCGTGCTAAATGCTGTCTTGGCGATATCATCCTCTTTTATTTTCAATTGATGGTACCCACATCGCAGATCAATTTTTGAAAATATAGATGCACCTTGGAGCTGATCAAATAAGTCTTCTATTCTAGGCAGAGGATACTTATTCTTAATTGTAACTTTATTTAAATCTCGATAGTCTATATACAGTCGTATTGTACCATCCTTCTTACGTACAAATAGAATCGGTGCACCCTATGGTGAAAAGCTAGCTTTGATAAAACCTTTATCTAATAATTCATGTATTTGTATCTTTAATTCTTTCAACTCAACTGGTGCCATTCGGTATGGAGCTTTAGATATTGGATGTGTTCCTGGATTTAGTTCAATGACAAACTCTATCTCACGGTCTGGTGGTAATCCAGGAAGATCATCAGGAAATACGTCTGGATCTCGAATAACTGGTACTTCACTGAGGATAGGATGGTGTTGTTCTTCAATGCTCATAACACTCGTCAAATATCCTTCACAACCACTATATAATAATCTTTGTACTCTTAATGCTGATATAATTGGGAATTTGAACCTTTGTATGATTCCAATAAAGGTGAACGGTTCCTCACCAGGAGGTTGAAAAGTTATTGTCTTTCTCAGACAATCTATTGTAGCCCGATACTTTGACAACCAATCCATGCCCAAAATCATATCATAGTCATTCATAGCCAATACAATTAAATCAGCATAGAGTTCTCTATTTTCAATGGGAATAGCACAATCTCTTAAACACATGGTTAGTTTGTTTTGAATCTCTAGAAGGGATTATCACATTGTAACTGACCTCAACAGTATCACGTACTCTACCCAGCCTCTTCACATACTCAGTGGATATAAATGAGTGTGTAGCTCTAGAATCAAACAACACAAATGCTGGGGTACCAAAGATAGACAATTTACCTGTTACCACTGATGGGTTCGCCTCAGCATCTGATCTAGTGATGGTAAAGACTCTAGCTGGTACTTTTCTCTATCTTATCGGATTTGGATTATCTGGACATGCTCTGGCAATATGTCCAACCTTCCCACATACAAAGCAAGTTCTAGTCATTATCGGGCAGACTCTACTGTGGTGACCACCACATTTAGGATAAGTAGGTTGCAACATCGGTGCTTTGCCTTGATCAATCTTTGTACGCTTACTCTGATCCCATTGTTGTTGCCCTTGTCCAGGTTGGAATTTAGATGTTTGATTCTCATTTCAAATGGTCTCTTCTTTTCATTTCTAACCCATCATTGCCCCTCTCCTTGCTTAAATTGGCGTTGAATCTCCTGAGCACGAGAAATTCTAAGTTCAGCTTGTTCTGCCACTAAAGCTCTCTTAGCAACCTGTGAGTATGTTACTCCTTGGATTCCTGCCATATTCACATCTCTATATAGCTCTGGTCTCAAGCCTTCAAGAAACCTTTCAACTTTCTATGCATCAGTATTGACCATATGTGTGGTAAATCTGGATAGTGTTTCAAACTTGCGAATGTATTCTCCAATTGTCATAGTTCCTTATCATAGCTATATAAATTCATTCATCTTTATTACACGAACTGGAGCTGTGAAGTATTTATTTTGAAACAAATCTTTGAATCTATCCCAAGTCATAACAGTGATGTCTTTGATGCTTCTCATTATATCCCACCAATGTCCAGCACTACCTCGAAGCATAAAGGATGCACACATCACTTTATCTTCTTCTGAAACTCTACTGTAGTGAAATATATTTTCAAGAGTTCTCAACCAATCCTTAGCAGCTATAGGATCTAGTACATCCTCAAACACCGGTGGGTTCAGTTTTTTGAATCTTTCCCCAAGTATCTCCACCTATTCTATCGGGGCTGTGGTTGAACCATTTCAGCCCTTGGTTGTCCACCCATATCCCTCTACTGGATAAGTTGCTAAATTTGTTCTGATTGTCTTTCAACAAGCTCTGTAAGTCGATTGATGATAACATCACGATCAATATTTAGAATAGGTGTTTGCTCTCCTAGGGTTTTGGCTCCACTACTACTTTCACCCCTTGTTCTCACCATGACTGCAATACCATTTTGTTTATAATAAATGGCCAATATAATTCATAAAATATATAATGCAATATAACATAAAATAAAACTTACTGGCATGACTGTGCTCCACAAGTTCAAAGATCATGTACATGGACAGTCTACAGAATCAAGACCTGGGCTCTGATACCACTCTTTGTCACAACCTCCCAACAATATGTATAAATATATATACACAATATGTATAAATATATATATAAACAACCTGTGCAACATAATTTGTGCATGCATGCATGTGTATAACTTTTTTTTTCTACTCAGTTCGATAAAACATTGATAAAAGTAAAGTGCTTTCATATCCTGTCACACTGTATATACATATGTAGTTATTAAATATTAACCAAGTCTATCAAAACCATCACAAACCTAAATTTTCTATTACAAAGGAGTTTTGAAAGTGATATACAGGATAAAGTCACTAATATAATACAATAACTGTAAAATCAAAAACACAGCCCACAAAATAGCCTAACAGGTCATCATCCAAATACATTGATCTTTGAAAGCCTGTAGGAGCTCCACTGCCAGCCAGTAAACCAGAGGTCTCAAGTCTTAGCATGTTCACCTATAATGCATGAACTACAGAGCTAATGCATAATAAGTAAAAATCATGCATGACAAGAGTATGATATAAAATCTCATGCAACTCAACTCTAAGATATGGTGCTAATTTGTGTTAAATTGAGTACTCATGAATCAAAGAGTTTTCATTAAAAATCACATCATTTATTGGGCCCTTGGCCTACCTACTATGCACCGGATAGAGGTTTGAACAATATCAATAATCATATGGCCATAAACAAATGACTCAGTCCAAGGGCCATGTCCTGGGATCACCAGAGGTCCACCCCCTGTCTTCCCCTGTGATCCTCTAGAAGTCTTTCCACTAGCCCAGTCAATAAGAGCACAATCAAGTGGTCCACCCTCTCGTGACCACCAGAGGCACACCCTTTGTCAACCCCTATGATCCTCTAAGAAGTAACACTCATAGCGCCCCAAAATATCATATAATCACGTCTCGCATGCCTCAGTACACTAGTAGTGGCCAACCAAAATATTTTCTTTCTAAAAACCATATCTAAAATCATATCGTGCATGCAAGAACCTCCACTATACTCATATGCCGTGCATGCACATGTAAATGCTCATGAATGATATGTTCAATATGAAATATAAGTCATCTTGCTCTCAACATGTTTCAAGAATTATAAGACTCTCAGTCAAATTTAATATCATCAACACATTAGGTATACATGCTTCAAGACTTACTATGTTCTTGCATTGTAGTTGTAAATGGATCTTTACTTACCTTTCACTTGGTTGGTGGCTTAGTCTAGATTTGTTTATTATTTTCCTCCAATCTTAGATGTAAAATAGCCTGTAAAATTATCCAACATCGAGCACCATTCCCAATTTGGCAAGTTGAAAGCATAAAATATCATACTAAGACCTTAAACACCAAGCTATCTAGGTTTTATAAACTAGAACCCATTCTAGTCCCTCCAATATCTTAATTTCTCATCTTAGATACATGTAAACATCATATAATTGAAGTATTATAACTCTAATATCATGTACCTAATTGTTAACACTCAATAATAACATGTTTAGGTTGAAATATGCTAAGTTCTCAAATGGGACAGATTCATATTTTCTTATTTACTTGCTGTCCAATTTAGTTGCATGATAATTTTGGCATCCCAAAGCATATCCAATTACTCCCAAATTTTTACCACACTTAGATAATATGTATATAAATGTAAACATATCATAAAATTGCTAAAACTCATGGATATAGCTTCCCAAATTCAGCTCTCTTCACGACATACTGAAAAAGATTGTTTTCCTACCATAATAGTTTTGCACACTTCATGACATTAATGGTTTTGGCACCCTTAAGTATATCCAATCACTCCAAAATTTTCACCATACTTATATAACATATATAAGGAGACAACAAAGTCAAATTATTGCCAAAACTAATGGATTTATTACTGTAAAACCAGCCCATTCATATAGGACAGAATCTGAATTTCAAAAAAGATAATTTTGAGCACCTCTTTAATTATCACACTATATTACAATTTATAACCTCTCTAAACTTACATACATCACCTAGACTCATATATAAACACATATATGGTAAAATACATAGGTTTTAATCAAGTTATTATACATATATAAAGCATAAATATCAAAAATCAGCAAGTATATAGTTTCTGTCCCTAGTGATTTTTATTGTGATTTTGCAACTAAAAATCCTTCTTTTATGAACTAAAACACCACAAATAACATCCTAACATGATTATAATCAATAATAGAAGCTTTAAAAATCATAAACCCTCAAACAATTCAAGAACTTAAATAAAAAACATGAATTAAAGCTCATCTATGCACAGATTTTAGATTCAACTTGCTCCTCCTTACTTCCCTTTGCTTCCTTCACTTTTTTCTTTACTTGAAATTACTTGAGAGCAATTTCTAACATTCAATATAAAGGTTTTTGGAAGTGAAATAGCTTAGAAAATAGTTTTTGGTCGTGGGTCAAGGATAGAAATGAAGAAAGGTTAAGGTGGAAGCTTGAGGTGGCAAGTTGTGGTTCAAATATGATATTTTTCACACCTTATACAACCCTAATCTAGTGTTTCTCATTACTTATTTATCTATGTACAAACTACTTTAATCTCCATATGATTGGATAATACATTATTCCCTAATTTCTTAACCGTTCATTCGATTTCCAAACCAATCGACATCCGATTCTTAAATGATTATTTAATTTTCATTTTCTAAAATCACATGCACATAAGAACCTTGTATTATATCACATTATATCATGTTTGATATCCCAAGTATGTTAATTTATGGATTTATACCTTTAAAACACCTCGATCAAATCGAATCAAATCGTATAAGCTTACTAGTAACACACCTTTAACACTTCTAAAATTATAACATAAAACCTATGAATATCCACTATATTGATCAATCTATTCTTTATCTTATCTAAATATAGAATCACTTAATTAGGTTGTAGGATTTCAACCACTAACATCAAGTGATAGCATTGGAGGTATAATGATTAAGAATGTTATAAAAGATGCAATGTAGATGTTAATGCAAATTAGTATATAAGAGGCATGTAGTGCATGAATCATATTGGCCAAGTGAGTAGTGTGAGGCTTGGATATTACAGCCTGTTGGATTAGTCCAACAAGGATAGTGGTCAAAAATTCAAAATGAATTTGACTCTCAACCTGTGAAATTTATCCTTAGTGATTTCAATTAATAGTGTGTTTTGTGTTGTTTTAGTTTTTTTTTTCCAATAAGCCACATTTCAAGTGATATATTTAAAACTCTACTTTCCTATCTATTTTCGATATTGCGGATAATTTCTCGATTTGGTTGAGGAGGGGATAGAATATATCATGTCATGTATGTTCAATGTGTGTTTTTCAACTTTTTTTTTTAAATCAAGTGTGTTTTCTTTTAAGTCCATTAAAATCATGAGTAAGGGTGGTCATAGTAAAGGGTAATCTTTTGACACTTTTGAGAAGCACCCCATTTTTATTTTTATTTTGCATAACATGGTATGTTTGTAAAGTTTTTTACTAAAATTTTATGAATTGTCAAAATATAATTGCAATCCTCTCTTTGTTAGAGTCCAATGATACTATCTTGAAAAAAAGAAGAAGAAAAAATTAGTTTTGTACATATCCTAAGCGTTATGGAAAGACTGCGATACATATAACTAAAAATTTTGACCATGTTAAAGTGTTTACTTTTTAATATTCACACATCTTTTGTGAATAAGTGGAGAGTTTGAGAAAATAAGCATTCTGAACTTTAATTAATCATTTGAATTGGTTTCGTTGCAATTTGAGATGCTTAATTACGTCTACCTTGCATGTGGATTGGGTAAACCTGTGTAGTTATCTATTTCTATTTAAATATTTCGCTTTGTAGCTAGTGATATGAGTATAATTATAAATTTTTATTTTGATCTTTTTTTATCATGCGAGTCATGTTGTACTAACAAAAATACAAAAAAACAAAAACAAAAACAAAAACAACAACAAAAAATATAAAAAAACAAAAAAAATCACCATTTCATTTTCAAGTTAACCAATAAAATTTTGAGGCGTATTTTAGTAAGACATACTATGTATTTCAAATTTTATGACTACCTATCTTATGTTCAATTTTAGTTTGAATGCTTGTTCTAAATCATTTAAGTCATTTCTCTCAGTGTTTTAACTATTTTCCAACTCCATGAGTGAACACCTTACAACTTAAATGACAACACTTACTTGTGAGAATATTGAGTTAGCACACATACACACAATAAATTTTGAAATTTTTAAAAAAAATCTCGATAGCATCTATAATCTCTGAAAAATAATTGTTTCTGATTGTTAGACTATTTATAGGTTTTTTTTTAATTTTGATCATCATATCATGTTCCTTTTTATTTGTATTGCATTTCATTATACTATAATTAATAGGAACTAGTAATAAGCTGGTTAGGAGGTGTGATGAACATTTGAAAGTGTATAATTAATTAGAATTTATATAATTATTTTCACTTTGAAATTATCATTAGAACTTCCAATTAAAGTATTTTTGTGTTTTAGGAATAAAATGAGGAATCAACATAAAAAAATGAGATTAAAAAGTTCTATCTTCTTTTGTGCAAGTTTTAGAGAAACTAGCGTAACTTTTGATTCCGAAATGATTTTGGATTAATTATTGAGGCTATGGATTGATAAGACATTCATCTATAAGTTCATACAAACTTAAGATCCCATACTAAATGTGTAATGATCAAAAAAGTTGGATTACAAGTGGTTGTACAAAATGGATCACCAAAAATTCGGATCAGACTTATACCTAATTCAGACCTATTTTACCAATTAGGTCATATCTCTTAAATCTAAATAGTTTTGGGGCTCAAATTTGGATATGTTATACAAAAGAGGTAGATAAAAAAGTTTGCTATAGACAAGATAGTGAGAAAATATGTCAAAATTATCAATAAATATGTTGCAATGCGCTGCTGATGTTGAATGATAGCTCTTGAACATAATTCAATAAATTGACCATCTCACCCTCATCTGGCAGCCAAAATTTGACAAATGACATATAAAAAAATATCAGGATAGAAAGATCTACAACTTTTATTTTTTACTCATCATCAAAATCTGGTTGTATCCGCCCTAAAAATTTAATTTATTCAAATAGGTAAAAATTTAAAAGATTTGATATAACAACTTATCATCTCTCGACTACTAGTATATCACTTGATTGTTTAACTCCTCCATTATATATTTGGCCTCTAGCATACTCCAAGCACTATAAATAGGTCATATATTAAGCTTGTAAGAATCGGGGGTAGAGGGTTTTTTTTAGACTAAGTTTTCTAGTAGTAATAGAAATGTATTCTCTAGTTTCTCTTTTATTTTTAGTCTTTTCTATTTTCATTATGTCTTTCTAATTCCATTTTGTTGAGGAAAAAGGGTGAACCAAGAGATGGAGGAAGAGGAACGGTTATAAAGGTAGATAATATTTAAGTGTATTGTATTATTATTTTAGTTTTTGATATAAACTCTACTTTTTATGGTGATTCTTGATTTATGTATCATTAATGACACAACAAATAATTTGCTTTATTTAACTAGACATTTGATTTTACTATACCAATCGCTAACGTGGAACCTTGATTTGTTGTAGACAAAAATGTGCATAAATACTTGATTACATAAATAAAGTGTTGGCGTTAAGAGATAATTTGTAAATAGTAAGAAAATATTATTATTACCTTATTGCATAAGTTATTTATTAACATCTTCCTATTGGAACCTTCATTATGTATGAATGCCAATAGTGACAATTAAAAGAGGTAAAAAGAATAGATAATAAATTCTCTATCCAAAGTTCAAGAGCAGATCTTTAATTCCCAATACTTTTATTACATTGATTTTTTTTTAGTTATAACAAATATTATTTTTTTCTAAACCACATAAAGCCCATCTTTTTTTAAAATATAATTCTGAAATTTTCAAACAACTTTCATATTGATCGACCTCGAACTTATGAGAAATTTATTACTTGAAACAACTTATACTTATGTTTGCAACCTAAGTTGTAGCATCCACATTTGATCAAGCAATTTGCTCAGGCCCAACTTCCTACGCATAGCTTACCTAAAAATGGGGGTTGTATGATGAGCATTATAATAATTTGATATCAACCTAATAATTTGGTCCCAAAATCTTAGAAGGCCCAATATAACAGGCTCATGCCTAAGGTTCAAGAAACCCTAGTGGTACACACACCCTACTACATATGAGCATAACCCGTTGGGCAACAACTACAAAGTACTTCCTCCACTTCATGTTAAGGTATTATCAATTCATTTAGCATTTTACTGTTGTAAATTATTTTTCAATTATGATCTTGCTCAACTCTTCCGTCGAAAGATTTTTGTCAAGGCTTCCCCTACGCCTCTAATTAATCAATCATGTGAGAGGACTTAACTTCGATGACTTGTAGCTTTCCACATCAATACCAAAATGAAATTATTGTTATAAAATCTTTTATCAGAATTAAAATGTATATATATATATATATCCGTGTGTGTGTGGAGCAATTTCAGAAGTCTAAACTGCATGAGAAATCCACTTGCAGCGAGATAAGTACATTTGTTAAGTAGGATGTCCTAGATTTCATATCTTTTGACAACCTTGGTTCGATAAAAAAGGTGAGAATCAAATTTGAAATTGTCACAAAGCATCAGCTTTTCTGGGTACAACAAAAGCCTATCATTGAATTCGATATACAAATCCATATATAAGCACCAAAGTGCCTGCACAAATAGTTGAGAATAAGATTAGAGAAAACTCGAAACAAGAGCATGATACAACAATATACAAATTGCTTTCTCATACGACAGAATTATTCAGGTACAACTCACAGATCACCGCAAGATGACTTGTAACAGGAAACAGCAGTAATACAAATACATAGCTTTGAGGAATTTCCCCAAGCTTCTTAGTTTGGGCCACACGAGGAAAAGATTCCCACTAGCCCTGATGACCATATCTACAGAACAAACAGTAACACATGGTTGTGCATCAAACTCTATGCGAATCCAACCTGCCTCTCCCACCTCAGATCTTCAGAGAATTGTGTAAGAGCAGCTCGAGGATCACCATTTGATATGGACAAGTAATATTGAGCAGTGCCATCATCGACATGCATGCTCCTCTTCAATGAGTCTATCACCCTTCTTTTGCCTCGTTCGGTGGTCAGCCTATTCAAAAGGCTGTTGAGATTTCTGTCAGGCCCACCATCAAGATACAGCACCACAACCTCTCTTTTTGCATGGGTATCCACTTCTATGTAGCATGTGGAATTTATGAGAATTTCTGGTTTGCTCACAGGGATCAGCAGCCGCTCCCTGGAGTATATACCATGGTCGCTCATCATGTTATTTAAGCGTTTTATGTCCATAACCTGTCAAAATTGGAAATCATTGATACATATTGCTTGTAATGTCTTTACAAATGATGGAAAGAGCTTCTAAATAATTATAAGAATTCTCCTCAAGGAACATTATTTTAGGATGCACTGCGGAACCAAATCAACTCAACATCTCCATGGAGCTGAACAAAGAGAACAATTAGGGCACACCTTTATGTATGATATGTGCCTGACTCAACAGCCATCGACAAACTTACCATTATAATCAACCATCATTAACTATGAGTACTTCTAGAACAACTTTCAGTTCTATTAACAAATGACATTTCGGATAATAAACTAAGATGAACAACACCACCAAACAAAACCAGAGCAGTAGGCAACCTTTCCATAGACCACTTCATTTTTTAATTCACTGATTCAAAACTAATGCATATTAGACAAATTTGGTCTACATTACATTCCTAACGACACAGCACATACAAACTTTGAGGCAGAATGTACATTAGATCAATCTCCTATTCTCTACATCCCTAAACATCGAGAATTGAAATTTCACTGATATTCTTCACCTCATTAATAAAAACATAAACACAAGAAAAAATTTCAAAGTTCCAACGAATTAAGAAATTGCATGTGCAGGCAGCATTTCACAGCTATTTGCTATCATTGCCAAGAAGCTTAAACTATATTTTGACATTTTACAGCTATTTCAATCATTGCCAAGAAGGTTCTACTCAATTTTGACATTAAATATCTAAAGACAAAGTATCTTATATTTGCTCTTTCTGATCTGTTGGTAATAAAAAAATCAAATTCTCAGGAGTTCAAACTAATCTTAAGCCATAAAATTAAAGTTCACAGAAATTTGAATGTGCAAAGTAAATGACCGAATTCATACCTCATATACCAGCAAAGAAAAAACATTTCTCGAGTTTATAGTTTACAATCACAAGCTAATAAACAATTTCTTTATGCATCTGCCAATAATTTAAACAACAGCCATACAGAAACTTTAAGCAATTGTTTGATATCTAGGAACTGATAACCTAAATTAAATTCTAACATCAACTTCGAACAAATTTTTTATAAATTCTAATTTTACGAGAAAAAATCTATGGATCCACAAACACAATGTAATTTTAAGAAAATTCCAGAATAAACATTTCAATAAACTATTTGAATTGAATAAGTTTAGGAAAATTTCAGAGTAGACATTTTAATAAACAGTTTGAATTGAATTAAAATAACAAACACTAAATAAATTCCAACAGAAATACATCTACCACTAAACATAATCCAATACGTGAAAGTAAACTCGAATGATTAATATGTGAGAGTACCTGAACGGCGTACTTAACGGCGAGGCTAGCGATGGAGTCGCCACGGGATAGGCGGTGAGAGACAGCGAATTTGGAAAGGGAATTGTCTCTCCAGAAGCCGCCGGAGCTAGGTTTTCCGATGACATCTCGAAGCTTCCACGGAGACATGAAGGCACGAATCTGCATGTCCCTATCGGACGCCACCGATCGCCAGAGGCGGCAAACGCAGGCAGCACGGGCGAGGTCGGAAAGCGACAGCTTTTCCAGGATGGTACGGAGAGTGTCCTTGCATAAGAGAGCCGAGAAGTTGGAATTCATCGGGGAGATTGTGATGTCGGCGGCCGAGGAAGAGGGGGAGGTTTGGTGGCGAAGGGAATTGAGCGGTTCGAGGAGATCTGAGGGTGGCGCCACCAGAGATGGTGGTGCTTCATCATCGTCATCGCCGCAGCAGCCCATCGTGCATTTTTTTGGGGATGAGGCTTGTGTAAATCTACGCCTCAAGTATAGTTTTCTGAAGGGGTGCATACGACAGTGGTTTGTTACTAGTCAATGAGGCGGTTGGGACAAACTCGTGTGACCCATCTCGTCCCACTTACGATTTAAAATTCAATAGCTCCAATTATTGGATTCGCCAACTTTAAATTTAATTTGCACAAATTCGAATTTTCTGACTAAATTGTCAGGCAATAGCAACTGAACCGTATTTTTCACTCAAGCTCAACAAATAAAGTAAGCATCATTAAAAAAAATTCATTAAATTTTGGAAAATTACAAAAAAGAGTTTAAATTAACCTTCTTTGCTCAAGAAATGGACTCTTCCCTATTTATTTGATTTTTCTCACTCCCCTAGTTTCTGATTGTGCGAGACTATTAGAGAATGAGGTCGCTCGGCTATGTCGGCCAGCAAACAAGAATTAGCGTCAGGACCAACTTGTTGCTGGGTGTCGATGCGACTTTTGTGTGACACAATGTCGAGGTGGGTCGCGGTATGGATAAAGCAAGGTAAGGTAGGCGACACAAATGTAGTGTGGGTGGAAAGAGGGTAGTAGCTTGACAGCGGATGAATAGAAACACTAGAGAAACGAGGAAATGAATGAGAAGGAAAATTAGAGCTTGGTTAGTCTTCATCTCAAGTCAAAGAGCTCAATGCTAAAAAATAAAATGAGTTCTGATCCGGGCCCAAGACAATGGGCCCAAACTGATTGCTTTAACGATCACGAACTCGAACTAGATCCTGTAGGGTATCAGGGCTAAATAGAGATCCTATTCATGTTCCAACAACTCAAAGAACTCGTTAGGCTTGCTAGGGTGACCGCCAACTGTAATCCTCCGATTCCAAAGTAAGAACTCAGAATTATGGAGAAAGTAAAAGGAAATATAAGAATATAATTTAGTAAAAGTAATAAATGTGATACCTCTCTACTGAAATTGGGGAGACTATTTGTAGACACAACTCAGTACACGTGGCTAATCTCCAACCATATAAGGTGGGCATTTTAAGTGGTTGTGAATTTAGATCACTATTTGGATCAAACTCAGGTCGAGCACCCACTCAATCTCCTCTAATGGGTCTTCTTATCTTTGTAATTTTGGCTCATTAATAAGGATAAAATAGTATTTGTATTCTTCTTTCAGTTATCTCCCACATCATTACTCCCCTCCACTCCCCTATGGCTCTGAGGGAAATTTGAAATTTGAAATTTGAACTTGGCTTACTTGGGAGAGTGGGAAAGTCAGAAGGAAGATTATAATGCTCAATTCTCTCATACATGGTCAATAATAAGCATGTTGCATGAATATTCATCTAATCAATACGCATTATCGAATTATGGCATACAAATAGCATGATTGCACGAACATGAATAATTATTTCTATATGCTCCAGTTATGCTTTAACATGCATTTGTACATGAAATATGATATCAAACTTTTGTTTCTTGATTTAACATATTCCTTAAGTATTTTTTTTGTAATGAAAAGTTCGGTATCTCGGGTAAAGAAGATTGATGTGTTGAATGACCATGAAATGAATTATTTATATTGTTTCATACTTGTTACATTTTAAAGTGATTATTTGCCTAAATATTTGCTTGAAATATGCTACATTTGGCTAAAAACTAAAAGTATGCAAAATGGTGTAATTTAATTGGTTGATTGACTAAATTACATGAAATCATTCTAAACCATATTGTAATTGATTATAACACCAAATCATCAATTTTTATCATTTTCCTAGCCCACAAACATGGCTTTTGGCATGAGAAGACACCAAGCATGATGCAACCAATTATCACCCTCCACTTACCTTTCTTTGAAATGTCAAAAAAGTCATTTTTAGCCTATTTTCTTGTGGAAGCTCCTAAAAAATGACCAGTCATTCTTCCCCAAAGTTTCTCCCAAATTTTTACACTCTCATACTCACAAAAATTAAATTCAATCCATAAAAATCTATAGAACACAAACTAGAACAAATTTCTACCCTTTTAAGCTTGAAAACCATTGATTTTGAAGCTTAATTCCAACTTGATCAATGTATATTCTTTTTCAATGTTTCTTATGATGAATTTGTAGTATTTTAAATGGTTACATATTTTAGTATATTTTTGTATTATTGAAAACTTAAGTAGATTACACTTGAAGCCAAAACCAAGCTAGTTAAGCTAGTTTTTAGCAAAATTGATAGTTTTGTGAAATATGCTTAATTTACTTGTTCTTATTGATGTTGTAATGTTTATATTATGTTTGAAAGTTTCTATGAATGATTGTGAACAATAGTAATTATTTTGATTAATTGATGGTTAAAATTAATTTAAGTTAGAATCAAGTTCACCCTATGTTAATTTGGATATTTTGAGATTGTGTTCAAGGTTTGGGGGCTGCCCTAATAGTTATCTTTAATTATGAGTAAATATAGAGTATGTATTATTTTTTAAGTAATGTAATCAATATGGAATTGTTTACAAAAAATTGAGAAGTGTATATAATTTTAATTAAAATAAATTATATGATTTATTAAAAGTATATTGAAAGATACATGATTTAATTATGTTAGGCCTTTAACACATCCTATCTTCCAAAGAGATTGATGTTTTCACTTAGCACAAAGTGGACTTGAGATAAGTTGAAGCTTTCATTTGCTGTATCACAAAAATCATATAATGTTGTTCATGTTTCAATGTGATTGTTATTAATTGTCAAATGATGTAATGTTTGATGCATTTATGGTTCATGAAGCATGACATTATTAAAAATATAATGAGGTTGTTGAAAAGGAAGTATGGTACTTGATTGATGGTTGGTTAGACAAGAGATGCGGGAGGGACTAGCGGATCCAATAAATAGTGGCAAATACTTGAGGTTGAAAAATCGATATAGAAAAGCCACAATGAATGAGATAAAATATGGCTAATACCTGATATTAAAAGACCAAGTATGGAAACCCCATATTAGTTCTCTTATTGGTCAATCATTATGAACAGGTTCCAAAAACTACAGTCTATCGCTATTAGTTAGGCACCACACTTCAAGGGCCCTCCAAAATAATTTATGAAAGAAAGTTATTAAATTGAATAATGAATTTAATCATTTATGTGATTTGCATGTACGCTATTTGTTATTGCATCAATTTCACCTTACTGAGCCTTTAGCTCATTAGATTTCTGTGATGCAGGTGGAAATGTACAAGTTTAGAGGTTGACTGAGTCTCTAGAGCGGCCAAACAGAGATTTGTTCATATGCCATGCTTCAAGCTATTTTGTAGCATATTTTGAAAACTTTGTTTTATTTTTAAATAAGTCGCTCTGTTATGATTTTGTAAACAGATGTACTCAGTTTTGATTTTATGTATATGGTGTGTTTAAAATAAAATGAAACAATAAATGAATTCAAGTTCTTTCTCTTATAGCGAAAATGAGAACTTTTATCAAAACCATAACTCTATTATTGATGAAAAGTTAACATTTCTTGATTTAATTGTATTAGCTTGTTTAGGTTCTGCATTTAGGTTAAGTGGTGTTATAGTTTGTGGTATCAGAGTGGAGGTTTAGTCATTCCTATAGATAGAAGAATGCATATGAATACATCATAACTGGGAAACTCGATCAACTACTTGTTTATTTGACTTTATATTTATTTGATTATATTTTATTTCATGTTATTATCTTGATTATGCATTTATTATTGGCTAATGAATCGAATAAGACTGGGCAATGCATATCAGGTCATGGCACCAAAAATGAAGACAATGGATGATCATGAGGGTAATCATAGTGTGGTGAACAATTTGATTGATCTCATTCAACAATAGACTAGAATGCATGGTGACTAGATACAATAATTTCTAGATATGTAACAAAGAAATCAAGAACAAAATCAGTGACTTCCTCCACCGCAAGCTCGATAGAATCTTTCACAAGCTGTGTATGAGAAATTTAGAAAGATGGAACTGGTTGATTTTAATGGTGGGTCTGATCCCATGGTTGCAGATGAATAGGTGAAATCTTTGGACACTATCTTTGACTACATGCGAATTGATGATGCTGAGAAGGTACTCTGTGGAATTTTCTTATTGAAGAAAGATGCTAGAACTTGGTGGGAATGAGCTAAGCTTGCAGTGAATATGGAAGAGCTAACTTGGGAGAGGTTTAAAATAATCTTTTATGATAAGCATTTCACGAGAGATGCTAGGTCGCTCAAGGTAAACGAATTCTTGGAGTTAAAACAAGGAGGGATATATGTATGTGATTATGTGAGAAAATTTGAAGAGGGTTGCAAGTATGTGCCATATATCGCCAGAGACAACAATGAGAAGATTGATCATTTCCTGAGGGCCTTAATCCAGAAATTAGGAGAGATATGAAAATGTCTTAAGCAACAAAGTTTAGGGAACTGGTGGATAAGGCTTTGATGGCTGACTTAGATGAGAAATAGATTGAGAAATTCCATCAACAAAAGAAGCAATTATTCACTCCAAGAAATTTGAACCAATGGAAGAAAGGAGAGCAAAAATAAAACCAAGGGAATGAAAAGCGTCCTAGAGTTGGGCAGACTTATACTACAATTGAAAGGTCTAAATGTGCTAAGTGTGGGAAGAATCATTTTGGGGAATGCTATAGCGGTACTAATCGCTATTTTAAGTGTAAAAGGCCTGGACATATAGCAAAGGATTACGTAACAGTGCAGAGGAAAGTTCAGGGGAGAGTATATGCAATGACATAAGAACAAGCTGATGCAGATGCTTCCGTAATCATATGTACTATTTTCATTTATGGGATACCTGCAATTGCATTGATAAATTCTAAATCTACGTATTCATTTGCATCACGTGCATTTGTGAGAAAATTGGGCAGTACACCAGATTTATTAAAAGTAAGGTATAGTGTGACTGTTACATACGGGGAAGAAATAGATTCCAACCAAATATTAAGAGCTTGTTCTATTCAGATTAGTGATAGGACTCTCTATGCAGATCTCCTTATTTTACCAATGATAAATTTTGAGGTTATTTTGGGTATAGATTGGCTTACCAAATATCATGCAACAATTGATTGTACCAAGAAGATTGTAATTTTTCAGCCACCTGCAGAAGAACAATTTATGTTTAATGGTACCTTATTCTCACTATCTTTACCAATTATAACTGCTTTGAAAGCTCAAAAGATGTTGAATAAATGTTGTATTGGATATTTGGCAAGTGTTCTAGATACTTTGGTCGAAGTACAATTGAAGCCAAGAAATGTAGATGTGGTTCAAGAATTTTTTGAGGTATTTCTAGATAATTTACCAGGACTACCACTGAATCAAGAGATCGAATTTGTGATTGATGTTATGCCAAGAACTACTCTTATTTCTAACACATCATATCGAATGGCACCAATAGAATTGAAAGAGTTAAAAGTTTAATTGCAAGAATTACTTGATAAGGGTTTTATTCGCCCTAGTTATTCTCCTTAGGGAGCAACTGTGTTGTTCGTGAAAAAAAATAAATGGTACATTGCTGTTGTACATTGATTATAGAGAGTTGAATAAAGTAATAGTTAAGAATAAGTATCCATTTCCAAGAATAGATGATTTGTTTGATTAATTGTAGGGAGCATCGGTATTTTGTAAGATTGATTTGCACTTTGGGTATCATCAATTGAAGATCAAGAAAGAAGACATACCAAAAACTGCATTCCAAACAAGGTATGGATATTAGGAATTTCTAGTGATGCCTTTCGATTTAACTAATGCCCCTACAACATTTATGGATCTAATGAATAGGGTGTTCAAGCAATATCTTGATAAATTTGTGATTGTGTTTATTGATGACATCCTAATTTATTCACGTGATAAAGAAGAGCATAAAGAACATTTGAAGATTGTGCTGCAACTTCTTAAGGAAAAGCAGTTGTATGCTGAATTCAAGAAGTGTGAGTTTTGGCTTGAACAAGTAGTATTCCTAGGTCATGTAGTATCGAATGATGGTATTTCTATTGATCCGATACAGGTAGAAGTTATCATTAAGTGGCCAACACCAAAAAATATATCAGAAGTAAGGAGTTTCTTGGGATTAGCAGGGTACTATCGATGATTTGTTCAAGGGTTTTCAAAGATAGCAACTCCATTGACAATGTTGACAAGAAAGAATGTGAAGTTCTTGTGGACCAATGCTTGTGAAAGATGTTTTCATGAATTGAAACATAAATTGACTACAACTCATATTCTTGCCATTCGAATAGGAACTGGTGGATTTATGGTGTATGGGGATGCTTCAAAAAATAGTTTGGATGTTGTTTTGATGCAAAATGGGAAGGTTATTGCCTATACTTCAAGGTAATTGAAGGAGTATGAAAAGAATTACCCAACCCATGTTTTAGAACTTGCTGTTGTGGTTTTTTCTTTGAAAATCTAGAGATATTATTTGTATGGTGAGAAGTGTGAGATTTACACAAATCATAAGAGTTTGAAGTACTTCTTTACCCAAAAGGAATTGAATATGAGACAACGGAGGTGGTTAGAACTTGTGAAGGATTATAATTGCATAATCAACTATCATCCTGGTAAAGCGAATGTAGTTGTAGATGCACTGAGCAAAAAATCCACATCTTCTCTTTTTATTATACAAAAGACAATATTACTAGATTTGCAGAGGTTAGAGCTTGAAATTGTACCTAAAGGGAAAAAGTGTTCATTATCAGCCTTAGTGATGAAACCCGTACTTTAAGATAGAATTAAAGAGGGTCAAAAGGTGGATATGCATTTGAGTAGATTGAAAAGAAAGATTGATGCTGGAAAGATGCCAGACTTCTCTGTTACTGATGATCAAATTATTCGATATAAAGGGAGATTGACAAGGCCATGAAAGAAGACATTTTAGAAGAAGCTCATACTACTCCATACTCAGTACACCCAGTTAGCACAAAAATATATAAAGACTTACAACAACATTATTGGTGGCCTAAAATGAAGTGAGATATAGCAAAATTTGTGGCTGAATGTCTAACTTGTTAATAAGTTAAGATTGAACATCAAAGACCATCAGGGTTGTTGAAACCTTTGTTGATTCCAGAGTGGAAATGGGAGCACATTACAATGGACTTTATGCTTGGATTACCTAAAACACAAAAGGGGTATAATTCCATATGGGTGATTGTTGATAGATTAACTAAATCAGCCCATTTTCTTCCAGTGAAATCCATATACAATATGGACTAGTATGCTTAACAATATATTAAAGAGCTACGCATGTTACATGGGGTGCTAGTTTTAAGTGTCCGACAGAGATCCTAAGTTTACATCTACATTTTGGAAGAGCTTACATAGTGCCATGGGAATGAAACTTGTATTCAGTACAACATTTCATCCACAAAGTGATAGGCAATTAGAGAGGGTTATTCAGATATTAGAGGATATGTTAAGAGCTTGTGTGCTAGATTTTCAAGGGGGTTGGGATGCAAAGCTTCCATTAGTGGATTTTACTTATAATAATAGCTACGAATCAATAATTGGAATGGCACCTTATGAAGCATTGTATGATAAGATATGTAGATATCTAGTTCATTGGGATGAAGTTGGAGAACGAAACCTACTTGGTCCAGAAATAGTTCAATATACCATTAAGATAGTGGAGAAGATACGAGAGAGAATGAAGATCGCGCAGAGTAGACAAAAAAGTAATGCAGATAAACCAAGAAAAGATCTAGAGTTTTCCATTGGGGATTATGTGTTCTTAAAAGTAGCTCCCATGAAAGGTGTCATGACATTTGAAAAGAAAGAAAAACTCAGCCCAAGGTATGTCGGCCCATTCAAAATTCTCGAAAGAGTTGGTGATAAAGCTTATAGAGTGGCCTTACCTCCGTCATTATCTAGTGTTCAAAATATTTTCCATGTGTCTTGAGGAAGTACATGTCAAATCTCTCTCATGTGTTGAGTCATGAACTATTGGAATTGACTCTTGATTTAGCCTATGAAGAATCCTATTGACTGAAATCTTTGATTGTTGGGGTATTGACTTCATGGGACCATTTTCATTATCATTTAGTTTTATTTACATATTGGTCATCATAGATTATGTCTCAAAATAGATCGAGGTAATTTATTGTCGAATAATGATCACAAAATAGTGATAAATTTTTGAAAGAAAATATTTTAAGTCGATTTGGAATTCCTTGATCCATTATCAGTGATGGAGGAAAACATTTTTGTAACAAGGTTTTTGGAACTTTAATGAGGAAATATAAAATCATGCATAAAGTTGCAACCCCTTATCATCCTTAGACAAATGGACAAGTTGAACTTGCAAATAGAGAGATAAAACAAATTTTAGAAAAGACAATTAACCCAAATCATAGAGATTAGTCTTTTAGACTTACCGATACACTTTGGGCATATAGAACTACTTTCAAAATATCATTAGACATATCTTCTTATAGGATAGTTTATGGAAAACTTTGTCATTTACCTGTTGGACTTAAACATAAAGCTTGTTGGAAATCAAAATGATTAACTTGAACCTTGACGAAACTTCAAAATTACACAAATTATAAATCAATGAACTTCAAGAATTTAGAAATGTTGCATATGAGAATTTTAAAATTCATAAAGCAAGAATAAAATATTTTCAAGATAATAAAATTTCAAGAAAAATATTTGAGATTGGTCAAAAGGTTTTGCTTTATAATTTCCGATTGCATTTGTTTCTTGGAAAATTGAAATCAAGGTGGAGTGGTCTTTTTGTTGTAAAAGAGGTATCCTTATGGGGAGATTGACATTGGGAATCCTATGAATTGTAACGTATTCAAAGTAAATGGACAAAAACTTAAACTATTTCTAAAGAATCAATTTTCACAAGAAGAATTTTTTTTCTTTCTAACCCTTGTTATGATTAATGTGTGTATATATACTTATTTTCTCTAACTTTATTTATTTTTTACGCTTTCTTTATTTTATTTACTTTTTTCTTTTTCTGATTAAGTGGCGGATAACGGTACTCCGTGACTATTAAAATTAGACTTATCAGTTTTCCAAACAACTACAATCTCTGTATAAAGTTTCTTTCTTTTTCTTATTTTTTTCTTGTTCTTTTCAAAATAAATGACATTCTTTTAACTCTTAAGAAATAATTTCCTTTTCTTCCTAAAAATGCAATTTAAAAATTTTAAAAATCAAGATTGAAAGATTAAGGATGCTTATGTACAAGAGCATCCCAGGGGACATACGATGGATAATTGAAGCAAAGGTAAGAGTAGCATGTGAGTTTTCATGCGAGTCTTCAAACTTGCTTACTAGATACATTCTTAATTTTGGTAAAAGCACATATTCAAAAAAATGAAGGGCGAAAAAAATACAAAATTGTCACAAATATACTTGATGGACTTGCCACACAAAATGTCTTTCCTTATGAATGGTTTCTAAAAATAAAAAAGATAAAATTCAGTTCATTATGGATGGACTGAGTAAGGAGTCTTTAGATGACATTATATTGACTCTTAAGATGCATTCATGTGGATTAGTGCATTGTGCAACTCTTGATTTATGGAATCACTTTCGAGAAGAATATGAGTGTTATAGTTTTGGGAATATGACATTAAAAGACCCTATTTGCCAGTTTATAAGAAATTAGATGGGTAATCTATCCTTGACCCATAGAGGGTGTTTAAGCCATTACCGGATGTAAAGTCAAAGAAAGGTGTGAGTCATAATCACAACTACATGTACATTCATATGTAAGTAGATAATTTTTAAATTTTATGTGTCCTTATTTTCAACCTTTTGAACAAAAAAAAAGACGTGCAATAAATGTATTCCCTATTCACACCTCAATAAATAGCATCGTACTCACTCCATTTTTGCACAACTCACTTTCAAAAAACATAACAAAAAAATGAAAGTCTCTTCCACTCACAAGTTCAACTGTATTTATGTCTTTTGTGGTTCCAATCTATGAAAAATGGTAAATTTATAGTGGCAGCCCATAACCTTGGTAGAATTTTAGTAGAAAGAAAAATTCATTTAGTGCATGAGGGAGACAATCTGGGGTTCATGAGAAGTGTTACTAATTCTGCTCATGCAAGAGTAATCAAAGTTTTAGGAGTTATCCTAAAATCATTAACAATACAAAATATCATAGTTTTGACCATCATAGATGAGCTAAAAGTGTCACATATTCAGGACAAAATGCCTAATATGTTAAACAATACAGATGCATTATACTTGGTGGTTTTGGTATACTGGAAGAGTTATTTCAAGTTATCTCTTGGGCACAACTCAACATTTACCAGAAACCTATAGGAATTCTTAATATTAATGGTTTCTATATTGGTTTGCTGTCTTTTATAGATCATGTTGTGGAAAAAAGTTTAATTTCACAATTTGCGAGACGAATCCTTATTTCTGCTCCAATACCTGTCTAACTGATTGATCAATTTCTAGCATATGTGCTAGAACTTAATCCAGCCTTGGCCTGTGCGGATTGGTCCAATAGGGATAGTGGTCGAAAACGCTAAATGAATTTGATTCTCAGCCTGTGAAATTTATCCTTAATAGTTTCAACTAATAGTGTGTTTTTTGTATTGTTTCAATTTTAATTTTTTTCAATAAGCCACATTTTAGGTGATATCTTTTAAATTCTACTTTTCGATCTATTTTCAACATTGGGGATAATGTCTCGATTAGGTTGGGGAGGGAATAGTTGATATCATGTCTTTGTGTATTCAATGTGTGTTTTTCTAGTTTTTTTATTAAAAAAACTCAAGCATGTTTTCTATTAGGTCTGTTGAAACCACGAATAAGGGTGGTCAGAGTAAAGGGTAATCTTTTTTTACACTCTTGAGACACAACCCCATTTTTTTTGCACAGCATGGCATGTTTGTGAAATTTTAACTGAAATTTTGTGAATTATCAAAATATAATTGCAATTCTCTTCTTGTTAGAGTCCAAGGGTACTATCTTGAAAAAAGAAAAAGAAATTAGTCTTATGCACATCCTAAACCTTGTGGAAAGATTGGTTGCTATACATATAACTAAAAATTCCGACCATGTTAAAGTGTTCAATTTTTAATATTCACACATCTTTTGTGAATAAGTAGAGTTTGAGAAAACAAGCATTTCAAACTTTAATTGATCATTAGAATTGGTTTCATTGCAATTTGAGATGCTTAATTATGTCTACCTTGCATGTGGAGAAATGAATTGGGTAAACCTGTAGTTATATATTTCTATTGAAATATTTCGCTTTCTAGCTAGTGATGTGA
The DNA here is from genome assembly GCA_019321725.1 of Paulownia fortunei. Lineage (NCBI taxonomy): Eukaryota > Viridiplantae > Streptophyta > Magnoliopsida > Lamiales > Paulowniaceae > Paulownia > Paulownia fortunei. The sequence goes on from CM033108.1 coordinate 9,270,139, forward strand.
GTATAATTATAAATCATTCTTTTGATCTTTTGTTATCAAGATAGTCATGTTGTACAAAGAAAAAAGAAAGAAAAAAAAGTAAAAAATATAAAAAACAAAAAACTAAACAAAAACAAAAAACAAAATAAAAAATAAAAACAAAAAAATAAAAAAAATTACCATTTCATTTTCAGGTTAACCAATAAAATTTTGAGGCATATTTTGGTAAGACAGACTAGGTATTTTAAATTTTATGACTACCTATCTTATTCTCAGTTTTAGTTTGAATGTTTATCCTAAATTATTTAAGCCATTTCCCTGAGCGTTTTAACTATTTTCTAACTCCATGAGTAAACAGCTTGCCAACTTAAATAACAAACACTTACTTGTGAGGATATGGAGTTGATGCTTTCTCATGATTGATTTTGAAGTTATATGTATCTTAGTCTATAGAATAAAAGGTTGGCTTAGTGTACATAATCACAACATCTTTTGAAAATTCTAAAAAAAGTAATCTTGATAGCATATGTGATCTTTGACAAATGATTATTTGTAATTGTTAGACTATTTTACAGGTTTCTTTTAAATTCTAATCATCAAACCATGTTTTTTTTATTTGTACTATATTTCATTATGTCATAATTACTAGGGACTAGTAACAAGCTGGTTGGGGGTGTGATGAATATCTAAAAGTATACAATTGATTAGGATTTATCAACATAAAAAATGAGACTAAAAAGTTTTATCTTCTTTTGTGCAGGTTTTAGAAAAATTGGCGTAACTTTTGATTTTGAAATGGTTTTGGGTTAATTCTTAAGGCTATGGATTGATGGGTCATTTATCTACAAGTCTACATACACAGACTTTAGATTCCATACTTAATGTGAAAGAATCAAAGAAGTTAAATTATAAGTTGTTGTACAAAATGGATCACAAAAAATTCAGATAAGAGTTAGGCCTAATCCTGACCTATTTTACCAATTGGGTCATATCTGTTAAATCAAAATTGATTTTGGTCTAAAATTTGGATAAAAAAGTTTGGTGAAGACAATATGGTGAGAAAATGTATCAAAATAATCAATAAACATGCTACAATGCGTTGCTAATGTTGAAGGATAGCTCTTGAATATGATTCGGTAATTTGACCATATCTCCCTCATCCTGCAACCACATTTGACAAATGATTTATGAAAATATATTTGCATAGAAATATCTACAATTTTTATTCTTTACCCATCATCAAAATCTGGTTGTATCTAACCTAAAAATTCAATTAATTGGGTAGGTGAAAATTTAGAGGATTTGATGTAACAACTTACCAACTCTTGAAAACTAACATACCACTTAATTGTTTAACTCCTCCATTATATATTTGGCCTATAGCATATTCCAAAGCACTATAAATAGGTTATACATTAAGCTTATAAGAGTGGGGAGAGGGGGGGTAAATGGTTTCTTTAGACTAGGTTTTCTAGTAGTAATGTAATTTTTTTAGTAGTAATATAAATGTATTTTCTAGTTTCTGTTTTATTTTTAGTCTTTCCCACTTTTATTATGTCTTTCTAAAGTTAATAAACATTTATATTTTAGGCTTGATTTGATAAGTTAATAAATTGAAGAAAATACAAGTATTTTATACTTGGTTTGCTAAGTTAATAAATGAGCATCTCATTTAAATATATTGCTTCAAGTTTGTGGAAGTTGTGACAAAGTTGTTTCTGCAGTTGTCAAAGCATCCTAGGTCGCTCTATGTGCTTGTGAGTAACATTTTTCTTTTATAAGTGATCTCTGAAGAGGACAAAAATTATAGATGGTGAGTGATAATTCTAAAGTAACTTAAAATGTTATCTTCTCATTGCTTGATTGAACATTTTATGTTAGATGAATAGATGGTCTCAACAAACTAGTTACTTTTGAAGCCTTGGCTATTTTCAATTTTTATGCTCAATATAACATAAAAACTCATGGAATGTACTTTATTGACTGTTTTGTATTATTTTCTTGTTGTAATCAAAGAGTTACACATTTTTCTCGTTACTCTCAGAAGTACGCAAAATGCTGGTAGTACTTGATGGGCATATTTTAATTTATGCCCAAAAGATTTTCAAATTTAGCCCAACGAGAAACTCAAGTACAAGAAGCCCAAGTCATATAAGAGGCTCATGCGATCCAAAGACATCACACATTAGCCTAACACTACAAGGCCCAAATTATATCAAAGACCCATGTGGTTCATGTTACACTTAAACAATAATAAATACCCTCTCCTAATTTATTAGGTATGCAATTTTTTTACTCAATTCCAACTTTAAGTTCAATTTTATTTTATCTGACACTCGTTGACTTAAACATTGAAGAAGTTTTCTTAGGACCCTCCCAAGGACCACCTAATGATCTATTCAAGGACCCTGTAGAAAGAGCTACTCGAGATCTATTATTAGAGAGAAGTTCACCTCATCATGATAAATATTCATTCACTTCAGAGTAAGAAGTATTTACCCATATTAGTACCAGTTTAAAATGGATGGTGGTATGACATTATTTTAAAATAGAAAAGAATAATAGGAGATAAAAGTGTTGTTTCCTAGTTGCTTATTTCTAAATCAAAATATTAAATTGAAGGAGAAAACTTGAATATTCACAGGGAATGAAGGTGTTATTTTCATATAGTGATAGTTTTTTATTATCCTTTATATATATGTTGTAATTTTACTGAATTGTTTCATCAATGAAGTGAAGATGGGGGTGATAGGACTTTATGAATTTCTTGTGTAGCTTTTTTCAATTAATTTATTTTTCTTCTAGGCTGTTAAAATATCAAATAAATTGCAGTAAAAACTATAGTGATTCAGTACATTTTCTTAGAATTAGGTGAATGGCATGTAGATATTGAAGGAGAATATTGAAATTTCATGTTGTTGAAGGAATAAATGCTTTTCTTTACTGTGTACTGAAGGAATGGACCCTTCTTGAATCCATATCATTTAACCAAATTCTCACATGAATTGTTATGGAAGTATAGTATACTCCTTGATTGAGATCATAGTTGGGAGTTTAATTTGTTCGACATAAGTGATTAAAACACATCCTTATATGCAACAGTAAAAAAAATATAAGATACATATTGTTAAAAGATCTCATAAGGGATATTTCCTTGTCAATTATCACAAAGATGTTTTTAATTTTTGATTAACATTTATATAGGTTATTATTTGTATAGTGGAACAATATCACCCTCTGTCACTTGAAGCTCATAATATCTCAGGTTTGTATTTCTATCTTTTTTCTTTTAATAAAGGGATTTTTTTAATTATTATGTTGATTAATTAATTTAATTTGATTAGGGAAGTTTATTTGCTGTTATAAACTTGGAGAAAGATAATGATGAAGAAGTTGAAGTTGCGAATAAGTCTGAGAAGCAATGTGTATTTTCAGAATTGTTGATGCCTGAACATATTGAGGTATTATCTGTCAACACTATTGTAGTTCAATTAATGAGTAGATTTTCAGTTAGCCAAGTTGTGAAAAGAGTTGAAGATGCTTATTTACTGTTTTATAACTATGCACAAGTTGAAGGCTTTAATGTTAACAAGAGGGATCAACAATATTTTCTCGCACTAATGAACTCCGAGCAAAAGAGTATGAATGTTCTTGTGAAGGTGGTAAAGATGAAAAACATTCAAATGAAAGAATACCAGTCTACTAAAAGCCAATAATTAGAATTAAATGCAAAGCAACACTTAGAATTACAAGGGAAAAAGGTAACTCAATTGTGATGGAACATAACCATGAAATTATTGTGGTTGATCAAACACATTTGTTGAGATCATCATATAATATTTCACATGCTCATAAATCAACTTCAGAAGCAATGGTGAATGCTGAAATATTTATGGCTAATGTTGTTTCTTATATGGAAATTGAAGCACAAGGGCCACAAAACTTGAAATTTATTCAAAAGATGTATATGATCACCTCTACCATTCAAGAAAGCATACAAAAGTTAAGAATGGAGATGCTTCTGCATTAATTCACTATTTTAAAAATAAGTCAAACAAGGAGCCTTTTTTAGTGGAATGTACAATTTAATGATGATAATAGAGAGATGAACTTTTTCTTCAAGGGTTATAGATATCGGGTTGATTATGAATATGTTGGTGATTTTATCTCAGTTGGCATCACTTATCACACAAATAAGTGCAATATGATATGTGTTCCTTTTGTTGCCTATAAATCACCACAAGCAAAATGTGATGTTCGGCTTGGCCTTCATGCTTGATTAAATTAAAAGTTTTTTTGAATGGTTGTATGGAACATTTTTTGATTCTATGAGAGTAAAAAACCTAAAATAATTTTTACTGATCAATGTCAAGCAATGATGAATGCAATAGATATAGTATTTTCATGTGCACATCATCGTTTATGTTAATGATATATCAATCAAAATGCTCATTCACACTTAACATCTTGAAAGGTGATTCAATATTTAAATAATTGTGGCAAAAGTGTATGAGTCATTATAAATCTAAAGAAGAGTTTGATGCTACATAGAAAAATTTGATTGAAGAATATAATCTCAGTAGTAAAATGGTTAAATGGCATGTACAAATTGTGATGCAAATGGGCTATTGCTTTTAGTAATCACAAGTTCAGTACGAGGATTTTGGCTATATTTAGAAGCGAGGGCACATACTTGGTCTTGAAAAAAGCAAGTAACAACACCATTTCATTGTATGATTTTGTCCTTAATTATGAAAAAATTCAAAATAATTGGCTTGCAAAAAAAAAAAAAAAGGTTGAGGATACTCGTTGTAGCAATGGGAAACCTTTGAAGATTGTGAAAAATTAACCCAATGTTGAATTATGTTGCTGATGTCTGTACACTCACCATATTCAAGTTGTTTAAATTAGAATTGGTTAATTCTTTGAATCCAATATTTCTTGAACAAGCTTTGAATTTTGGTAATCCTTTCCTTGAGTTTAAAGTGAAATCTCATATTCAAAACTCATGGGTTAGGCAAGTGGTGTCTGATAAATAGATTTATGAAGTAAATGTAGTTGTTACAAATTTAAGTCAATAGGTATATTGTGTAAGCATGTTTTAAAAGTCAACTTTATGGATGTGAATATTTTTCCCAAGCCATATGTAAAGAAGCGATCGATTAAAAATGCAAGAAATAGAGTATCTAATGAGGCTAGAGAAAGCATAAGTGGAAGTGGCCATGTATCTGAGATGGTATTTGTTATCATGAGATCAACATATGATCTTATTTTATGATGCAAATCTCATGAGGAGGTGAGAAATATGTTGATTGGAATTCTTGATAATGCAAGTTAGCAAATAAATATCTTGTTTGAAAATTTGAGTTAATATGGTCAAAATGCTTGCGATGAGTTAACTATTGATGAAGACAATGACTTGATAGATGAAGTGCTCTTAAGTAATTCTCTCATGTCAAGTCAAAAGGAATTATAAATGTTCATAGAGTACATAATTCGGATGACAAGAGCAAAAATGAAAAAGAAAAAAGAAAGGGTGAAAGTGTTAGACTTTAATATAATACGATTCAACAATCATAATCCAAATTCGTCATGTAAATTATCAAGAAATACTTTAATTCTAAATTAGAAGCGTACCTGAATCCATGGTAATGAAAGCAATTGGGGTATGCGTCTTCCATAGTCAAATCAACTTAGAATGCTCAATGGGTCTCTCTCTAAGATGGGGAAGAGGAGAAAAGAAAAATTGTATGATATGAATTGGGAACCATAACCCATGATGTTCTTTATATACTAGGTCAGAAAGAATTCTATCAATTCTAAATTTGACTAGTATTAGGTCTTTATACATTACAAAGTCTATGACCCTAAAGATATTTCTAGAGTCTCATTGGTAAATCACTTATTTGACTCCACCAAATTAGATAACCTATAATATAATTGTTGTTTAAATATGTAAGTTCATTTTAAGAAATTAATTCCAACAATATTCACTTGAACTACATATGATACCGTAAATAATTATATTATAAATTTTGAGTGTGCACAAAATGCTATCTATCTTTGAAATATCTCCAAAGTTACAATTTAGTTCATCTCCTATATCAGCATGGGATCAAAGCGACATTCGTTATATTTATTCATAACTATACCCATCAATGATCACCACACTAATATATTCAATGACATGATCGAGTATAGATGTATAGCATGGAAATCACATGTATTGTGATCTCAAACATGCTTATTTTCAACTAGTCCTTCTTTATTCTTTATGAGATCATGCTAAAGCGCAAATAATTCAGAGTATGAAAATAAATCATCTTCTTTATTCTGCATATAATAAACATAAATTGTGTCTAAACCAAAAAAACATCAAAATTACAAACTCCTACTGAAATGCACATATAAAAGAATACAACACCCTATGATCAATGTGCTCATGAAACACCTTAAGTAGTAAACCCTTAGTGAGAGGATCCACAACTATTGACAACTTTGAATTCTTTCTTTAACAACAAGAAACTTGATGTTTATGTGCCTTGACTTCAAAGAGCTTTTGTTGTTAATGGAATATGCTAAGGCCGATTTATTATCACAATATATCTTTAGTAGTATTTTAATACCATCCTTAATATGCAGTCCAGTGATAAAGCTACGCAGCCATATCCTAGGATTAGATGCCTTGTAACAGGCTATGAATTCAACTACCATAGTGGAAGAAGTTATGAGTGCTTGCTTAACACTCTTTCCAAAAATTGCTCTTCCAGCTAGCAATTAAGTATATCCCAAAGTGGATCTCCAACTGTATAGACATCCAATAAAATTGAAATCAGAATATCGAATGATCTCATGAAGATCTAATTTCCGATAAGTGAGCATATAATCTTTTATTCTGTATAAATACCGTATAACCCTTTTGGCTGCTTCTCAATTATCTATTTAAAGGTTATTTAAATATTTGCCTAATATTCCTTCTATGCATGCTATATATGGATGCGTATATACTTTAGCATACATAAGGCTTCCTATAGCTGACGCATGAGGAATATTTTGTATTTCTTTTACTTTAAACTCATTCTTAGGGCACTGATTGAGACTAAACTTGTCTCCCTTAGCAATAAGAGTATCGCCCGATGCGCAATCTTTCATGTCAAATCTACTGAGAACCCTTTCAATATAGCTCTTTTGTGATAACCAAATGAAAATTTGAGTCTGATCTCAATGTATCTGTATATCTAAGACAAAAAAGATGTCCCCAAGATCTTTCATCTCAAAGTTTTTAGTCAGAAATCTCTTGGTTTCATGCAGTAAGCCTATATCGCTACTGGCTAACAGTATGTCATCGACATATAACACCAGGAAGATGTATTTACTCCCACTAAACTTGTGGTATACACAATTATCAACCTTATTTACCTCAAACCCAAACGAGATAATGACTTGATGAAAGTTATGATACCGTTAATGGAAAGCTAACTCCAAATCAAAATGAGCTACAATTACCGAAATGATTCTAAAGAGTTTTTTAATTAAATCAAAAGAAAATTCTCTTTATAATCAATGCATTCCTTTTGAGTGAGATCCTTAACAACTAGACATACCTTATATCTCTCAACATTGCCTTTTTAATTCTTATTGGTCTTAAATATCCATTTGCAACCAATGCGTTTCACACTTTTAGCCAATTTGATGAGATCCCAAATGTTATTGTCTCTTATGGATTTCATCTTATCTTTCATGGCATCAATCCACTTTTGAGAACTAAAACTTTATTGGTTTGATGAAAGTTGATTGAGTTATTTTTCATCACTCTTATGTTAACCTTATATTCATGGAGAAAGATGATATAATAACCAGAATCGTTATTCTCCTTTCTCAAGTGGATTTCTTAATTGCATTTTCTTTTGAGATTGTTGAGTTTTTTCTTTAAAAGGTAATTTTCTTTATTTTGAAGAGAGAGCTCCTCAACATTGTCTTAATTGTCCGAATTTGTATCTTGAACAATGTCAAGAATGGAAGCTTAATCATTGTTAAAATTAATAATAGAAAGAGAAATGAATTCCTCTTCAAAGACAATGTCTTTAACCTTATCTCTTTCCTAAACTCAAATTTCTCAAGAGAAACCGCATTTCCCCTATGAAAATAGCCTAGTCAAGGGATCATAAAATTTTTAATCCCTTGAACATTTAGAGTACCCAACAAAGTGAAGACTTAAAGATCTGGAGTCCAATTTCCTTTCATTTCGTTTTTAAGGCCTTACCTTAATTGGATAACCCCAAATATACAAATGCTTAATATAAGGCTTCTTGCATATTCATAGTCCATAAGGAGTTTTAGCTACTGCTTATATTGGAACCATGTTAATAATGTAAGCTGTAGTTTTTAGTACTTATCTCAGGGCTTTTTTTTAAATAAAGAAGAATGACTAATCATACTTCTTATCATGTCCTTAAGCATGATATTTTGTGTGTTTTGTACCATATGAATTGATATACAAGGTTTCATTATACGAGGCAATTGTATCCAAAATATAGGTTGTCATCAATGATAAAGAACTAGTACCAATAAGATTTGCATCTTGAAAGAGACTATATTTGCTATTTCCAAAGGAACAAGAATAACTAAATTTGTCCAAAGTGAAAATAGAAATCATACTCAATCTAAATGATGATATTATATGTCTCTTTCAAATTCAAAAAATAACCGACCATTGATGATATCCTAAAAAAACCGTATAGTCTCAACTGTAACTATTTTGCCAAAACCTAAATAGATGCATCTTTCAGTATCACTTAACTGTTGGCTCAATAGACAACCTTACGTAGACATATTTATGTGAATAGTGGAACCAAAATCTACCCACCAAGTTGTTTGGGCACAAAAACTATGCTAACTTAAAAAATAAACCAAAGTGAGAAGCATATTAGCATACTTGGGACATTTTTTCTTTATGTGTTCGCCCTTCTTGCAGAAGTAATAGGTAAATTCCTAATCCTGTTTCTTTTGTAATTTCTATTATGGTGTCCCAATTGCAACTTACTTTTTTTTATCCTAAGGGGGTAATTACTAAGTGAACACTTTGTCTTTTCTCGCTCAAACCTTTTTTCTTCTTGCAAAGTAAGATATGAACTCATTAAGAGTCCATTTACCCTTAGACTATTGTTACTCACTTTAAATTGACCATACTGTACAGGAAGAGAAATAAAACCATATGCACGTACAAATCCTCAAATAGCTCTAACTTTAGTGCCTTAGTTTGGAAGTAGGATTAGACATTTCCATAATGTATTGCCTTATGTTCCCTTTTCCTTTATACCTTCTTGAAACAAAATTAGCCAAAAAGATGTTTGTTTCAACCAATATCTTCAAGGAATTTCTTAGCACTATCCTCCTCAAACATGGTGCCCTAAATGTTTCTAGAATTGTACACTTTATGATCATAAGACTTATATAGTTAGAACAACCCCACTTTTCAAAGTCTCTTTAGCTTTAGGAGAACTTTCATTAGTGAGCTCAGGAGATCATTCTATCTAAAGTGCAAAGTCAAGATCCATACACCCGAGAACAATCACAATGTTCTTTTTTAAATTCTTGAAATTTGTGCCATTAAGCACAAATAAAATTAACATTGACAAATCTTGTAAAAATATAAGCAGAAACATAATTCAGAGAACAAAACTAAATAACATGCTCATAATCAATATTCTTGTCATCATAAAAAAATAATCCATATTTATGCATGACATAATTAAATAATAGTGGGCCCTATCATGAGATACCGAGCACAACATTGATGTTTAGTCTTTGGATAGAAACATCAACTATAAGTGGTACTTTCAATGTAGTAATCAAATACTAACAATTAGTCCTGTCAAACAATAACCTTTCTTTGGGTCGATTATTGCTCACATAGAAAATCTAATAGTCATCACGTATTTATTACCACAGGTATATCTATTATTTGGCCAAACAATAACCTTCATTTGGGCCGATCATTATTCGCATAAATAACAAACATACATATTTTAATATCCTAAAATAAATAAATCTACACAATAAAGGTTACTTTGGCAATGTATTCTTTCAATCATTTTATTTTGTGATATCAGACAAGTAGGAACAAATATAATCCCAAATTTATCTCTCATGTCTATCATTTGGCCAAATAATAATCTTCCTTTGGGTCGATCATTATTCGCAAAGATATAGACATAATGCAAATCTTTTCTTGATATCTAATATTTCAAAAATAAATTTAATAATAGAAGTCACTTTGACGATGTATTATTTCAATTTATCTCAAAATATAAGATAAGATGTTCAAAATTTTCTTTATTAGGATTTTACTGAAATTAGATCGAGTCCTTTATGAATCAGATTTAAACTCAATTTTGAATTCAAATCTAATTCAATCCTTATGAATTAGAATAAATCTTACTCGCTTTATGACCCCAACAATGAGCCCAAAGTTAAACTCAAAATTCAACCTTATAAGTTTGAGCCCAATAAAATATTTTTAGTTTTTATTTTGATTTAAAACCCGAAAACTAAATAGGCCTTAAATCTAAATTTCCAACTAAATTAAGTCAAAAATAAATTGGACTCAAAATATTTTATAATTCAACCCAAATTAAATAAATTCACTTTTAAAGATGAAATTAAGCCCTAAAACATACCCTAAATCTAATTGAATTAGCTCAAATAAATCAAGCCCAAATTAATGCTTAATTCCAAAATTAGGCCTAAACTATAATTAGCCTTTAATCTAATTACAATTATCGGCAGTCGAAGAATACCATCCACCACCCCCATTCGACTGCCCTTATTTCTCACTGCTAGAGCACCGCCGCCAACAACTTAGCGCCGCCGGAATTCCCCAGTCACACCTGCAGCGCTAACGCGAAGAAACTACTAGCTGCACCGCCATCAAAGCTGCTATGGACGACAGAAAAAAATGGGAAAAAGGAGAGCGTGCAGGTGGGCTTTTGAACTGGATAGCCCTCTAGTTGTCTTCTTCCCGATCTTTCTTCTCCGTTGTCGTCTCATCATGTAGCCACAACGAAAGCCCATCACCACTGCCTTATGCTGCCTCTGCCACGGCCACGGTCGATGGGAAAGTAGGAATGAGACAACAAATGATGTTCTTTAATATCCTGAATTTGACTAGTATTAGATCTCTATACATTACAAAGTCTATACCTTAAAAATATTCCTAGAGTTTCATTGGTAGATCACTTATTTGACTCTATTAAATTAGATAGCCTCTAATATAATTGTTGTTTAAATATGTAAGTTTATTTTAAGAAATTAATTCCAACATAAAGTTCAGTAAGTTGCAAACGAATTAACATATAAATAATATTATACTTTATATGTAATATTATTGAATAATGTTTTTTAAGTAATTAATGTTTCCTATATCTTTTTGTTCTTGTCGAATACATTTTAGATACAGAAGGCACCAAAAGAAAGGGACAAAGCTCACAAGAGGCTATTCATGCCCTTAACCTATATGAAACAAACAATGTCCCACCACTACAATACCATACTATCCCACCACCTCAATACTCTACTATCTACCACCGCAATACCCTGCTGATTATCCTTTCCAACTTCCATCATTTGGATCTCAACTTGGGGCCAACCAACCACATTAGCAATATCTAATTTAAAGGGTAAATGCAATTTTATTTTTTTGTTAATATAGATAAATAAATAATTTATTATTATGTACTCTATTTTTTGTTAATATAGATAAATAAATAATTTATTATTATGTACTCTATTTTGTATTTGCAATACAGGGAGGTAATGGAAACTTTCATTTGGGTGGTCAAATGAGTTTATTCACGTATACATATGGGGATCCTCATTCTCCCAAGTGTGATAAATAATTTCAAAACTAATTAAATTAGAGTTAATTTGAACTAGATGTATTTTTCTATAATTTTGTATCTTTATTTAGGGACATTTTAATAATAATTGAAATCAACCTAATTGAGGTATATTTTAGTTTCGTGACATCCAAAAGCCTACTGCTAGCATCAAAGACAAAACATCTATCTAGCTTGTTTCCCTCTTCTATATTCTAAATGTGTATTCCCATGACTGATAAGTTTATTAAGATAGATGGAAATTTGATTATCCATTCCGCCTGATAAGTGAGATAGCCGTGCCATCTCATGGGAAGGGAGGTGATGAGACTGGTCAAGCAATTTTTGAAGATTTAGGTCCTACTATTCTTGTTCCAGGCGTGCAAAGGAATGGCACTAGGCATTTCCCACCTAAGGGCTCTTGGTTCTCGCTCAGCAGACAAGGGTAACAAGAAGCCAAATGCAACTGATGGCAGGCTTCAACAATGGTTCCGTGAAGGCCTTGCTGATAATTGTTGTCCTTCCCCGTGTATAATTTCTTTGGTTATACAATATTCTAAATGAATGCCTTTTTCTAGTTAAATTTGGTTTAAACTCCAAATCTTGATAGCCACTTGAATTCAAGAATAATGACAGCTTGTGAATAAAGTATGGTAATTTTTCCTGGGAAATGAATTGGATTATAGTTGGATACCCAAGATGTTTGTATGTTGTTGTCCATTGTTCAGGCTCGTTGCATACAACTCTTGGCTTTGCCTTTATATAATGTTATGAAGGCCTAGTGCCCTCTTATTTGCTCTTTTACTTTGAGATTATTTTTCATTTATCAGGTATTAGTTAAATCACATGTTTAGAATGTAAATATTTGTTGATTAATGGCCATGTATTTCTAGTATTTAATGTAATATCGTTAATTGCACTTAATCATCATTCTATTCTTGCTGCATGCATATAGTTTTTAGAAAGAGGAATGATATTCATTACCTCTTAATTCATAATGTTTTCATGACTTTCTCTAGTTTTGGCTGTAAAGAACTGCAATTAATGGTCTTGATAAATTTGGCCAATGACTACTTGCCACTACAAATTTTTTATTTTGCTGGATAAATAGAGCTCAAAATTAATGGTTGTAATTTGACACTTTAGTAATGGATAAATAGTACTAAAAGGCTACTGCTCACAAGGAACTCTATCTACGATCGCATATAAAATGAATATTGCTTTCTAGTAATGTAATAACATAGATTCAATACATAGCAAGTCTGACCAAAGTAGCCTATTATGATATCATCAATGAAACACACCCATAGTTCTCTGAGGATTGAATATTAAGGAGGACCTATATAATACCAATGATGAATGTTCAAAAGGCAAATCTCTCTTGAAATTTATAAGCCCAACATATAGTGAAGTATTGAAATTTCAACATACAATTTCTATAGCAAGCAACCACAACCCATTTTCACAAGGCATGAAAAGCTACTGTAAGCCAAATATCCAATCCTGCAAACCGCATTTCCACAAGTGAAGGCTAAGAGAAACTAAGCGACTACACAATAAACGGATAAACATGAACACAACTAAGCATTACATTTCATTATAATTACAATTAAAATCACAATCATAAGTACAAACAACACAAGTAATAAATTGTACATTTTGTTGACCTTTTTTAATTTAATATTCACATCTTTGTAGATGATACCACGATCGATGGTATTTTCCTCTCTTCCACTAAATTCTTCTTTATTTATTGAATAATACCAAAAAATAAATTTATGTTTATCACAAAAATAATAGAGTTATTAAAAATTTGGACTAGCCGAATTAACTAATATAATATTAAGTTTGGCATGACATTGATTACATCTTTTTTCATCATACTTCAATCTACTAGAATTGCGACGATTCTCAATCCCCGAACTTTGTGGTATTTTTAGACCTACAACATTAAACAAAATAAATAAAGTTAGAAAATAGTAATATTAATACATTTCATAATATATATATACATATATATATAAATGTAAATTCATATATACTTCTAGCTTAATCGTTTTTCAGAACCCAATAGCTCTTAACCCAGAATATTATTTCAGCAACACACCAAGCCCAACACACTATAATATTCACAACGAAAAACAAGAAACCTTATGGCAATCCAAAATCACCTCCACCTAGAATACTATTTCTCAACAACACACTAAGCCCAACACATTATAATATTCCTTAAAAAAAGTCTATAAACCAAAAAAAAAAACTCAGCTCAGCTCAAAATCAGCCTCACCTATCTCATAACCCACAATATCATTACTCAACAACTCACTTAACCTAACACTTTATAATATCCTTTAAAAATAAGAAACCAACCCAATTTAGCTTCTAAACTAACATGAAACCTAGTCGTTTATCCTAAACCCAACAAGAAACTAACCCAATCTAGGTGCTGAATGTCACAACCTCCCAATAATATGTATACATATATTTATAAACAATCTGTGCAATATAATGGGTGCACGTATGCGTGAGTATAACTTTTTTTTTCCTAGTTAGTTTAACAAAATATTGATAAAAGTAATGTACTTTTACATCCTATAACACTGTATATACAGAGGTAGTTATTAAAAATTTAACAAGGTCTATCAAAATGATCACAAACTCAAACTCTCCACCACAAAAGGAGTTTTTTTTTTTGGAAAGTGATATACAGGATAAAGTTACTAATATAATACAATAAACTATAAAATTAAAAGCACAACCCATAAAATAGTCCAACAAGTCGTCATCTAAGTACATTGATCTTTGAAAATCTGTAGGAGCTCTACTGCCAGCCCAGTAAACCAGAGGTCTCAAGTCTCACCATGCTCATCTACAATGCATGAATTACATGAGCTAACGCTCAATAAGTAAAAATCATGCATGGCAAGAGTATGATATAAAATCTCATGCAACTCATTCTAAGATATGATGCTATAAATGTGTCAAATTTGAGTACTCATAAATTAAAGAGTTTTTATTAAAAATCACTTTATTTTATTAGGCCCTTGGCTCACCTACTATGCATCGGATAGAGCTTTGCACAATATCAATAATAAAATGGTCATAAATAAATTGACTCAGTCCAGACGCCATCTCTTAGGATCACTAGAGGTCCACCCTATGTCTTCCCCTATGATTCTCCAGAAGTCTTCTCATCGGCAGAGTTAATTAGGGCACAGTCGTGTGGTCCACCCTCTCGTGAGCACTAGAGACACACCCTCTGTCAACCCCTATGATCCTCCGAGAAGTAACATTCGCAGCACCCCAAAATATCACATAAGCAGGCCTCGTATGCCTCGGTACACTATTAGTAGCCAACCAAAATATTTTCTTTCTAAAAATTATGTCTCAAATCATATTGTGCATGCAAAACCCTCAACTATACTCATATGCCATGCATGCACATGTAAATGCAAGTCATCTTGCTCTCAACATGTTTTAAGAATCATACGACTCTTAAAGAAAATAATATACTTGTTAGCTAATCAATTTAAATATCATCAACACATTAGATGTAAATATTTGAAGATGTACAATGTTCACGCATTGTAGTTGCAAATAGATATTTACTTAACTTTCACTTGATTGGTAGCTTAGTCTAGATTTGTTTATTGTTCTCCTCCAATTTTAGATATAAAGTATCCTAAAATATTATCCAACATCAAATACTATTCCTAATTTGGCAAGTTGAAAGCATAAAATATCATACTAAGACTTCAAACACCAAGCTATCTAGATAAAAATCAAACTTTTACAAATTAGAACCCAATATAGCACCTCAAATACCTTAATTTTTCATCTTAGATACATGTAAATATCATATAATTAAAGTATTATAACTCTAATAGCATGTACCTAATTATTAACACTCAATAGCAACATGTCTAGGTTGAAACATGCTAAGTTATCAAATGGGACAGATTCACATTTTCATATTTTCTTGCTGTCTAATTTTGTTGCATGATAATTTTAACATCCCTAAGCATATCTAATCACTCCCAAAGTTTTACCATACTTAGATAACATGTAGATCAATGTAATCATATTTTATAATTTCCTATAATTACTAATTTACCTCAACAAAACCAGCCCACTTATCACATCACAAAAACTGTAAGTTCTATCATGAAAGTTTTGAGTATTTCTTTAAATATCAAACCATATTTCAATTTATAACATCTCCAAACTTACATAAATCACCTAAAATCATAAATAAACACATATATGGTAAAATATATAGGTTTTAATCAGTTATTATACATACATAAAGCTTTAAAAATAAAAACCAGCAAGTATACAATTTCCGTCCCTAGTGATTTCTATTGCAATTTTGTAACTAAAAATCCCTCTTTTGTGAATTATAAGACCATAAATAACATTCTAACATGATTATAAATAATAATAGAAGCTTTAAAAATCATAAATCCTCAAATAATTCAAGAACTTAAATCAAAAGCATTAGTTAAGCTCACCTATGCACAAATTTAAACTTCTATTAGCTCCTCCCTACTCCCCTTTGCTTCCTTTACTTTTTTCTTTACTTGGAATCACTTGAGAGAAACTTCTAAATTTAATATGGAGTTTTGGGGGGTGAAATAGCTCATAAAATGGTTTTTGGTCGTGGTTCAAGGATAGAAATGAAGAAAAGTTAAGGTGGTAGCTTGAGTTGGCAAAGCTTGAGGTGGCGAAGCTTGATTCAAATCTGATATTATTCACACCTTATATAGCTCTGATCTAGTATTTCTCAATATTTATTTATCTATTTACAACCTATTTTAATTTCCATGCGATCAGATAATAATTTTTTGCCCTAATTTCTTAACTGTTCATTCGGTCTCTAAATCGATTGACATTCGATTCTTAAATGATTATCTAGTTTGCATTTATAAAATCATATGCACATATGGACCTTGTAATATGACACTTAAATCACATTATATCATGTCCAATATCCCAAGTATGTTACTTTATAGATGTATACTTTTAAAACACCTCAATTTAATTTAATCGAATCATATAAGCTTACTACTAACACCTTAGCACTTCCAAAATTATAACATAAAACCTATGAATATCCCATATATTGACCAATCTATTCTTTTTCTTATCTGAATATGGAATTACTTAATTAGGTTATAGAATCTCAACCACTAATATCAAGTGATAACATTAGAGGTCTAACGATTAAGAATGCTATATAAGATGCCATGTAGATGTTAATGCAAATTAGCATATAAGTAGCATATAGTGCATGAATCATATTGTCCAATTGAGTAGTGTGAGCCTTGGGTATTACATCTTCCCCTCCTTATTAAAATTTCATCCTCAAAATTTAATTATCGAAAGAGTTTTGGATACTTAACTTTCATATCAATTTTCTTTTCCCAAGTAGCTTCTTCTGTTGACTGATTTCTCCATAATACTTTAACCAATGGAATTTTTTTATCATATAAGAATCTCTACAGGTCTTTCTTCATAATTCAAATCTATTTTCAGCTTTATAGGTTCATTCTTCAGAATATGAGATAGATTTGCAATATATTTTCTCAACATGGATACATGAAATACATTATGCACTTGAGACATTGATCCAGGTAGGTCGAGTTTGTAAGCAATATCCCCAAATTGTTCAATAATATGAAAAGGACCAATATATTTAGGACTAAGCTTTTCTTTCTTTCCAAACTACATAATCCCCTTCATTAGAGAAACCTTTAGAAATACTTGATCTCCTACGGCAAATTCTAACATTCTTCTTCTTTGATTTGCATAACTTTTATGTTGTCTTTGGGCAGTCTGCATTTGTTGATGAATTTGTGTCACAACTTCTATCATTTCTCGAATCATATTTGGGCCCAAAAGCTTCTTTTCACCAACCTCATCCCAATGAACTAAAGATCTATATTTTCTACTATATAATGCTGCATAGGGGGTCATTCCAATAGTGGACTAATAGCTGTTATTATAAGAGAATTCTACTAAAGGTAAAAATTTGCTCCATTGACCATGAAAATCTAATACACAAGCTTGAGGTTATCTTCCAATATTTGTATTGTTCGCTCTGATTGTCCATCAGTCTAAGAATGATATGCTGTAATACCCAAGTCTTATACTACTCACTTTACCAATATAATTCATACATGATATGCTATTTATATGCTAATTGGCATTAACATCTACATGATATCTCATATAACATTCTTAATCATTAGACTCCCAATACTATCACATGATGTTAGTGGTTGAGATCCGATAACCTAATTAAGTAATTCTATATTTATATAAGATAAAGAATAGATTGGTCAGTATAGTGGATATTCATAGGTTATATGTTATAATTTTAGAATTGTTAAAGATGTCACTAGTAAGCTTATATGATTCGATTCAATTAGACTGTCCATGTACATAAACTTGAAACTTGTGGAAGCACACCTTTGCTCGTAAGTTTTATTTTATTATGTGATGCATTATTATTTCATGAATTATATTAACCATGTTCTAAAATAGTATTGCAGTCATGACAAGAACAAGGGGTGAGAGTAGTAGAGGAGGTAGAAACCAAGAAGGGGAGACACCTATGCTAAATAATAATTGGAACACTGTTATAAATTGATTTACATAACTTATTCAGCGACAGTCGGAACAAATTCAACAACTTATCCAACAAAGGAAGAGAAGGTGATATCCGCCTCTTCTATACTTCATGAAAGTGCTGGATACTGGTGGGATATAATGAGGAGCATAGAGGATCCCTCTACTTGAGAAAGATTTAAAGAGTTATTCAGGAACAAATACTTCACGGCTCCTATTCATGCAATGAAGATGAACAAAATTATACAGCTATGACAATTAGGGACTACATCCAAAAATTTAAACAGTTATCCAGGTTTGCCACACATATAATCAGCACTGATGTATTGAAAGTAGAGATATTCCTTTTTGAGACCAGAACTATACATAGATGTTAATATGGCGGGAATTCATGGAGTCACCTATTCATAGATTACTGAGAGAACATTAGTTGCTAAGCAAGTTGAACTTAGAATTGTTTGCTAATTTAAGTAAGGACAAGGATAGAGGTGGGCTGAAAGTGAAAAGAAGAGGCCATTCCAAGCTCAAGGCTAGAAACCCAAATTTCAATCAAAACAAGGACAACAACAGTGGGAGCAAAATAAGAGGCCAAAGGTAGAGCATGGAAAAGCATCGATGCTATAATCTATGTGCCTTAGATATGATGGCCAACATATGGGAACTGCCCTACAGATTCTAGAAGGTGCTATGTATGTGGAAAGGTTGACCATATTGCCAAAACATGCTTGGAGAACCCAAACTCTACAAAGCAACAGAATGTACCAGCTAGAGTTTTTACCATCACTAGAGCAGACACAGAGTCGAATCTATCGATTGTGATAGGTAAACTCTTTGTCCATGATACTCCAACATTCATACTATTTAATTCAGGAGCTACACATTTGTTTGTATCCACTGAGTATATGAAGAGGCTGGGTAGGACACCTGATGTAACAGAAGTTAGTTACAATGTGATGATTCTATCTGGAGACTCAAAATAGACCAATCAAATTTTGAAAGTCTGTGCCATTCCTATTGAATATAGAGAACTATATGCTGATCTAATTGTATTGGCCATGAATGACTATGATATAATTTTAGGCATGGACTGGTTATCAAAGTATGGTGCTACCATAGATTGTCAGAAAATGACAGTGACATTTCAACCTCTTGAAGAAGAACCTTTTATTTTTGCTGGGATTATGAAGAGCTTCAGATTCCCACTAATATCAGTGCTGAAGGCACGACATTTACTAGAAGTGGGCTGTGAGGGGTGTTTAGTCAGTGTTATGAGCATTGAAGAACATCATCATCCTACCCTCAATGAGGTACCAGTGGTTCAGGAATACCTTGAAGTATTTATAGATGATCTCCCTGGGTTACCACCCGATCGTGAGATAGAGTTCATTATTGACCTACAGTCGGGAACGTCTCTAATCTCAAAATCCCCATACCAAATAGCTCCATCTGAGTTAAAGGAATTAAGGATATAATTACATGAGTTGTTGGAAAAAGGTTTTATCAAACCTAGCTTTTCACCATAGGGTGTGCCCATCGTATTTGTACGAAAGAAAGATAGTACGATGAGATTGTGTATAAACTATTGAAAATTAAATAAGGTTACAATCAAGAATAAATATACTTTACCTCGAATTAATGATTTGTTCAATCAGCTCTGGGTGTAGTAATATTTTGAAAGATTGATTTACAATCTGGGTACCCTCAATTGAAAATAAAAAAAGATGACATTTTAAAGACAACATTTCGCCTGTGGTATGGATATTATGAATTTCTGGTGATGCACCTTCGTTGTCGCATATTCAGTTCTTATTGTGTGAAGAAGTATTTTAAGCTTTTGTGATCTCTATAGATTTCACACCACTCCCCATATAGATAGTGCCTCCATATCTTCAATGCAAATACTACTGCAGCAAGCTCCAAAATATGTGTAGGGTAATTTCTTTCATATTCTTTCAGTTGCCTCGATGCATATGCAATCACTTTTCTATTTTGCATCAGTACACATCCCAAGCCATTCTTCAAGGCGTCACTGTAAACTACAAAGCCTTTAGTAACTAATAGAATTGAAAGAATGGGTGTTGATGTCAACTTCTTTTTTAATTCTTGGAAACTTTGCTCGCGCACCCCTATCCATTTAAATGTGATTCGTGTTAATTATGTTAAAGGGGAAACAATCTTGAAAAATCCTTCTACAAATCTATGGTAGTATCCGGCCAAACCAAGAAAGCTACGTACTTCTGAAGGTTTTATAGGTCATGACCAGCTATTAATAGGTTCTACTTTACTTGGATCTACTAATATCCCTACCCCTAATATGACATGTCCCAAGAATACCACTCGATCAAATCAGAATTCACATTTCTTAAATTTAGCATATAATTGTTGAGCCTTTAAAAGATCTAACACCATTCTCAAATGTGCTGCGCGCTCTTCCTTTATTCTGGAGTAAATCAGGATATCATCGATAAACACAATAATAAATTTATCAAGAAAATCTCTAAATACACGATTCATCAAGTCCATGAAAGCTGCTGGGGCGTTAGTTAATCTAAATAGCATCACTAGAAATTTATAATGTCCTACTTGATACGAAATGCTGTATTTGAAATGTTATTTTCTTTTATTTTTAGTTGATGGTACCTAGATCGTAAATCAATCTTTGAAAATACTACTGCACCCTAGAGCTGATTATGTAAATCATCGATTCAAGGTAAAGGATATTTATTCTTGATTGTAACCTTATTTAATTCTCGATAGTCTATACACAGTCTCATCGTACCATTTTTCTTTCATACAAATAGGACGGGCACACCCCACGGTGAAAAGTTAGGTCTAACAAAACCTTTTTTTAGCAACTCCTATAATTGTATCCTCAATTCCTTTAACTTAGATGGAGCCATTCAGTGTGGGGATTTTGAGATTGGAGACGTTCCTAGCTGTAGGTCAATAATGAATTCTATCTCACGATCAGGAAGATCATCTGGAAATACTTCAGGGTATTCCTGAACCACTGGTACCTTGTTAAGGGTAGGATGATGATATTCTTCAATGCTCATAACACTGACTAAACACCCTCACAACCCACTTCTAGTAAACATTGTGCCTTCAATACTGATATTAGTGGGAATTTGAAGCTTTTCATAATCCCAGCAAAAATAAAAGGTTCTTCTCCAAGAGGTTGAAATGTTACTGTCTTTTTCTATCAATCTGTGGTAGCACCATACTTTGATAACCAGCCCATACCTAAGATTATATTATAGTCATTCATGGCCAGTATAATCAGATCAGTATAGAGTTCTCTACCTTCAATAAGAATAACACAAGCTTTTAAAATTCGATTGGTCTATTTTGAGTTTCCAGAAGGAATCGTCACATTGTAATAACTTCTGTTACATAAAGTATCCTACCTAGCCTATTAACATACTCAGTGGATGCAAATGAATGTGTAGCTCCTGAATCAAATAGTATGAATGTTGGAGTATCATAGATAAAGAGTTTACCTATCACTACCAATGGATTCGCCTCTGCGTATGCTCTAGTGATGGTAAAAACTCTAGATGGTACATTCTGTTGTTTTGTAGAGTTTGGGTTCTCCAAGCATGTTTTGGAGATATAGCCAACCTTTCCACACACATAGCACCTTTTAGAATCTGTAGGGCAGTTTCCCATATGTTGGCCACTGCATCTAAGGCACATAAATTGTGACATCAGCGCTTTCCCCTACTCTATCTTTGGCCTCTTATTTTGCTCCCACTGTTGCTACCCTTGTTTTGATTGAAATTCGGATTTCTAGACTTGAGCTTGGAATGGCCTCTTCTTTTCACTTCCAGCCTACCTCTGTCCTTATCCTTGCTTAAATTGGCAACAAGCTTCTTACGCACGAACAATTCTAAGTTCAGTTTGCTCAACAACTAATGCACTCTCAGTAATCTGTAAATAGGTTACTCTATGAACTCCCGCCATATTAACAGCTCTGTATAGTTCTAATCTCACACCTTTAAGAAATCTCTCTACTTTCAGTGCATCAGTGCTAATCAAGTGCGTGATAAACCTGGACAACTATTCAAATTTTCGATTATAGTCTCCAACTGTCATAGCTCCCTGCCGCAACTGTATAATTTTGTTCATCTTCATTACACGAATAGGAGCTGTGAAGTATTTGTTCCTAAATAACTCTTTAAATCTTTCCCAAGTCATAGTAGAGGGATCCTCTACGCTCCTCATTATATCCCACCAGTGTCTAGCTTTTCCACAAAACATAAAGGAGGCATATATCACATTCTCTTTCTTTTTTGGATGAGTTGTTGAATTTATTTCGACTATCGTTGAATAAGTTTTGGAAGTCGGTTTATAACAGTGTCCCGATCATCATTTAACATAGGTGTCTCCCATTCTTGGTTTCTACCTCCTCTACTACTCTCACCCCTTGTTCTTGTTATGACTGCAATATTGTTTTAGAACATGGTCAATATAATTTGTGAAATAATAATGCATCACATAATTAAATAAAACTTATGAGCAAAGGTGTACTTCCACAAGTTCCAAGTTTATGTACATAGACAGTCTATAGAACCAATAACCAGGCTCTAATCACTCTGTAACACCCTCATTACTACAAAACCATATATATAGTATAATTTGCATGATAGAACCTGTAAGCATGCATACTTATTTTTTCTCCTTGTAACAACTTAATAAATAATAAACTATTTTTTCCATTTACAAACTAATATATATATACCTGCAGAGGACCCATAACAACCACAGTATTTACATACTTGTGTACATAAATTTTTTAAAAGTAATACACAGTATAAGTCCCAAAATTAATACAGTAGACTCCAAAATCAATTAAGCTAATAACTAGCCCAACAGGTCGTCATCCATGTACACTTATCCTCAGAACCTATTGGAACTCTAGCCACTTGCCCAGTAAGTCCATGGCTTCAAGTATTACCAAACTTACCTACAATGCGTAAACTACGTGAGTAAATGCTCAGTAAGTGAAAATCATGCATGATAAAGGGATAATCTAACACATATGCAATACATTTCTATGAGATCATGACAAAAATGCAAACTCATGTATCAAAATAGTTCATTCAAAGTTATTTTCCATTATTGGGCCCTTCGCTGACCTACTATGTATTGGATAGAGCACTCAACAATATCAATAATCACATGGTCATAAACAAATAGACACAGTCTGGGGGCCATCTCCCGGGATCACCAGAGGTCCACCCCCTATCTTCCCCTGTGATCCTCCAGAAGTCTTTGCAACAGCGGGATAGATAAGGGCACAGTTAAGTGGTCCACCCTCTTGTAACCACCATAGGCACACCCCTTGTCCACCCTAAAATATCATATAAATAAGCCACGCAGGCCTTGGTAAACTAGTAGTGGCCAACCAAAATATTTTCTTTCTAAAAATAATGTCATCCATGCAAAACCTCAAGTATGAGCATGTGTTATGCATACACGTGTAAATGTTGATGAATGACATGTTCAATGACACAATGGATCCCATGTCCCACCATCCAAGCAATGTATGCACTGTAAGATATTTATAATGCTCGTAATACACTCATCAAGACACAAAGATCACATTTAATATAGATAAGACAAGAAATACTATGCCCATGCATTGTAGTTGTACATGGATTTTCACTTACCTTTGATCGGTTGTGTGTTAAGAAACTACTCCCCAACCCTAGATATGAAATAATTTGTAAAAATATAAGATATCAATCACCATCCTCAATTAACAAGTTCATTATACCTGATGTAGTATAAAGATTTTAAATCTCAATTTAATTAAACAACATTACCATTTAAAAACTATAACCGAATACAACCTTCTATGCATCTTTGTTCCACATCATTTATATATACTAACCTTACTTAATTGATGTATTATAACTCTTATAACATCCTCCTAAATTTTAGGGATCAAATGAACCACATCCATGTTAGAACATTTTAATGAACCAAATGGGACAGATTCACTGCTTCACATTTTCCTGCCGCCACATTAAATTGCATGATGATTTTGACCCCTTAGAAATATTCATTCACTCCCTAATTTTTATCACCCTTATATAAGATCAAAAATAATGTATCCATGTCATAGAATTACTAAAACCCATGTATATAGCTTCCCAAGTTCAGCTCTCTTCACAACATACTGAAATAGATTTTTCCTACCATGACAGTTTTGCACACTTTATGACATTAATGGTTTTGGAACCCTTAAGTATATTCAATCACTCCGAAATTTTCACCATACTTAGATAACATATATAAAGAGACAACCAGGTCAAAGTATTGCAAAAACTAATAGATTTATTGCTGTAAAACCAGCCACATCCACATAGGACAGAATCTGAAATTCAAAGAAGATTGTTTTGAGCATCTCTTTAATTATCACACTACATATCAATTTATAACCTCTCTAAACTTACATACATCACCTAGACTCATATATAAACACATATATGGTAAAATACACAGGTTTTAATCAAGTTATCAAACATATATAAATCTTTAATATAAAAAATCAGCTAGTATACAAAATCAGCAAGTATACAGTTTCTGTCCCTAGTAATTTTTATTGTGATTTTGTAACTGAAAATCCTTCTTTTATGAATTATACAACCACAAATTACATCCTAACTTGATTATAAACAATAATAGGAGCTTTAAAAATCATAAACCCTCAAACAATTCAAGAACTTAAATAAAAAACATTAGTTAAACTTACCTATGCACAGTTTTAAGTTCCTACTTCCTCCTCCCTACTTTATTTTACCTCCTTCACCTTTTTCTTTACTTGGAATTACTTGACGGTAAATTATAAAATTGAGTATGAAGGTTTGGGATGTGAAATAGCTCATAAAATAGTTTATGGTCATGGTTCAATGATATAAATGAAGAAAGGTTGAGGTGGAAGCTTGAGGTAGCAAAGCTTGAGGTGTCAAGTTGTGATTCAAATCTGATGTTATTCACACCTTATGCAGCCCTAATCTAGTGTTTCTCATTACTTATTTATCTATATACAACCTACTTTAATTTTTATATGATCGGATAATATATTATGCCCTAATTTCTTAACTGTTCATTCGATCTCCAAACTGATCGACATCCGATTCTTAAATGATTATTTAGTTTTCATTTTGTAAAATCACATGCATATATGAAACTTGTATTATGACATTTAAATTACACTATATCAGGTTCGATATCCCAAGTATGTTAATCTATGGATGTATACCTTTAAAACACCTCGATTTAATTGAATCGAATCATATAAGCTTACTAGTGACATCTTTAACAATTCTAAAATTATAACATATAACCTATGAATATCCACTATACTGACCAATCTATTCTTTATCTTATATAAATAGAGAATTACTTAATTAGGTTATAGGATCTCAACCACTAACATCATGTGACAGTATTGAGAGTTTAACGATTACGAATGCTATATGAGATGCTATGTAGATATTAATGAAAATTAGCATATAAATAGCATATCATGCATAAATCATATTGGCCAAGTGAGTAGTGTGAGGCTTGGGTATTACATCTTTCCCTCCTTATTAAAATTTCATCCTCGAAATTTACTTACCAAAAAAGTTCTGGATACTTAACTTTCATATCATCCTCCCTGTCCCAAGTAGCTTCTTTTGTGGACTAATTTCTCCATAACACTTTAACCAATATGATCTTTTTATTTCTGAGTTGTATTACTTCTCATAGAAGAATCTCTACAAGTCTTTCTTCAAAACTCAAATGTGCTTTCAGCTCTATAAGTTCATTATTTAGAATATGACATGGATTTGTAATATATATTCTCAACATAGATACGTAGAACACATTATGTACTTGAGGAATTGATGTAGGCAGGTGAAGTCTATAAACAACATTACCTATTCTATTGGTAATAGAAAATGGACTGATATATTTGGGACTCAACTTTCCTTTCTTCCCAAATCGCATAATACCTTTTATTGGAGCTACCTTGAGAAATACTTGATCTCTTATGGCAAACTCTAGAATCTTCCTTCTTTAGTCTGCATAACGTTTCTATTGAATCTGGGCAGTTTCCATTCTTTTCTGGAATTATAACACAGTCTTAGTCATTTCTCGAATCATGTCCAGGCCTAAAAGTTTCTTTTTACCTACCTCATCCCAGTGAACTAGAGATATGCATTTCCTACCATACAGTACTTCATAAGGAGCTATCCCAATTATAGCCTGATAACTATTGTTATATGAGAATTCCACCAGTGGTATATACTTGCTCCATTGTCCTTAGAAATCTAATACGTAGGCTCTAAGTATATCTTCTAAGGTTTGTATTGTTCGTTCAGATTGTCCATCGATCTAAGGATGATATGCAGTACTGAAAGATAATTACGTTCTCAATGCCCTCTGTAGACTTATACAAAAGGTAGATAGAAATCTTGAGTCTTTGTTAGAAGTAATGGATAATGGTACACCATAGAGTCTAACCACTTCTTGTATGTATATCTGTGCGTATCGGTCTATGGAATAGGTTGAACAAATGGGAAGAAAATGAGCTGGTTTAGTTAATCTGTCCACAATCACCCAAATAGCATTATGACCCTTCACAGTTTTGGATAAACCCGCCATAAAGTTCATAGTGATTCTTTCCCATTTCCATTATGGAATAAGCAGAGGTTACAAAGTTCCCACTGGTCTTCGATGTTCTACTTTTATTTGCTGACATGTCAAACATTGATCCACATACTATGCAATATCTCTTTTTATACCTGGCCACTAGTAATGCATCTTCAAGTCTCTATACATTTTAGTGGATCTTGGATGTATTGAATAAGATGTTAAATGTGCCTTTACAAGAATATCTTTTATGATGTTATCCACATGGGGCATGTATAATCATCCCCTAAATTGCAGCACTCCATTCATGAATATTTTAAAATCAGACAACACCCCTAAAGCAATATACTTCTTTACCTTGGCAAAATATCCACCCCCTTGTTGCTCGCACGCCTCTGTCCATTTAAATGTGATACCCTTTCATGTTAATTATGTTAAAGGGAAAGTAATCTTAGAAAATCCTTCTACAAATCTATAGTAGTATCCGGCCAAACCAAGAAAACTACATACTTCTGAAGGATTTGTAGGTCGTGACCAGCTATTAATAGGTTCTACTTTACTTGGATCTACTAATATCCCTGCCCGTGATATGACATGTTCCAAGAATACCACTCGGTCCAACTAGAATTTACATTTCTTAAATTTAACATATAATTGTTGAGCCTTTAAAACCTCTAACACCATTCTCAAATGTGCTGCGTGCTCTTCATTTGTTTTGGAG
Organism: Paulownia fortunei; assembly: GCA_019321725.1. Classification (NCBI taxonomy): domain Eukaryota; kingdom Viridiplantae; phylum Streptophyta; class Magnoliopsida; order Lamiales; family Paulowniaceae; genus Paulownia; species Paulownia fortunei. The sequence continues at coordinate 9,297,991 of CM033108.1, forward strand.
TAAATCAGGATATCATCGATAAATACAATAACAAATTTATCTAGAAAATCTGTGAATACCCATTCATCAAGTCCATAAAAGCTGTTGGGGCGTTAGTTAATCCAAATAGGAGCTGGTGAAGGATTATGACTGTGTATCAACTACAATCCTAGTAAGGCTAATGCGGTGGTAGATGCATTGAACAGAAAATCAATATAAGATACCGCAACTACTCTTTCTCTTCCGAGACCAGAGTTAATTGAATTCTAGAAAATCAATATGGAGATTGTACAGTTGGGAGAAATAGAAATAAAGTTGGCAACTTTGACACTCTGACCTACGTTAATTGATAAAGTTCAACAGAGATAACAAGGGGAGTAATATTTTGCCAAGGTGAAGAAGTATATTACTTCGGGGGTGCCATCTGATTTTAAAATATCCGTGAATGGAGTGCTGCAATTTAGGGGACAATTATACGTGCCCCATATGGATAACATTATAAAATATATACTTGCAGAGGCACATTCAACACCTTATTCAATATATCCAGGAGCCACTAAAATGTATAGAGACTTGAAGATGCATTACTAGTGGCCAGGTATGAAAAGAAATATTGCACAGTACGTAGACCAATGTTTGACATATCAGCAAATAAAAGCAGAACATCAAAGATCAACAGGAACTTTGCAACCTCTGTTTATTCCATAATGGAAATGGAAAAGAATCACTACGGACTTTGTGGCGGGTTTACCCAAAACCATGAAGGGTCATAATGTTATTTGGGTGATTGTGGACAAATTAACTAAATTAGCTCATTTTCTTCCCATTTGTTCAACCTATTCCATAGACCGATACGTACAGGTATACATGCAAGAAGTGGTTAGACTCCATGGTATACCACTATCTATTATTTCTAATAGAGACTCGAGATTTCTGTCTACCTTTTAGAGAAGTTTATAGAGGGTAATGGGAATGCAATCATCTTTTAGTATTGCATATCATCCTCAGACTGATGGATAATCTGAACGAATAATACAAACCTTAGAAGATATGTTTAAAGCCTGCGCATTAGATTTCCAAGAGCAGTGGAGCAAGTATCTACCGCTAGTGGAATTCTCATATAATAATAGTTATTAGGCTACAATTGTGATGGCTCCTTATGAAGCACTGTATGACAGGAAATGCAGATCTCCAGTTCACTAGGATGAGGCAGGTGAAAAGAAACTTTTAGGCCTAGACATGATTTGAGAAATGATAGAGGTTGTGTTACAAATCCAAAAAAGAATGGAAACTGCCAAGAGTTGATAGAAAAATTATGCAGACCAAAGAAGAAGGATACTAGAGTTTGCCATAGGAGATCAAAAACTTCTTAAGGTAGCTCCAATGAAAGGTATTATGCTATTTGCGAAGAAAGAAAAATTGAGTCCCAGATATATTGATCCATTTCCTATTATCGAGAGAATAGGTGATGTTACTTACAGACTTGACCTGCCTACATCAATACCTCAAGTACATAATGTATTCCACGTATCTATGTTGAGAAAATATATTGCAAATCCATCTTATATTTTGAAAAATGAACTTATAGAGCTGAAAGCAAATTTGAGTTATAAAGAAAGACCTGTAGAGATTCTTCTACGAGAAGTAAAACAACTCAAAAATAAAAGCATCCCATTGGTTAAAGTGTTATGGAGAAATTAGTCCACAGAAGAAGCTACTTGGGAGAGGGAGGATGATATGAAAGTTAAGTATCCAGAACTCTTTTGGTAAGTAAATTTTGAGGATGAATTTAATAAGGAGGGGAAGATATAATACCCAACCCTCACACTACTCACTTGGACAATATGATTCACGCATGATATGCTATTTATATGCTAATTTGCATTAACATCTACATGGAATCTCATATAGTATTCTTAATCGTTAGACTTCTAATACTATCACATTATGTTAGTGGTTGAGATCCTATAACCTAATTAAGTAATTTTATATTTATATAAAATAAAAATAGATTGGTCAATATAGTGGATATTCATAGGTTATATGTTATAATTTTAGAAGTGTTAAAGGTGTTACTAGTAACCTTATATGGTTCGATTCAATTAGATTGAGGTGTTTTAAAGGTATACATCCATAGATTAACACACTTAGGATATCGAAGATATATAGAGTGATTTAAGTGTCATAATACAAGGTACATATGTGTATGTGATTTTAGAAAATGAAAACTAGACAATCATTTAAGAAATGAATATCAATCGATTTGGAGATTGAATGAACGAATAAGAAATTAGGGCATAATATACTATCTGATCATACAAAAATTAAAGTAGATTGTAGATAGATAAATTAGTAATGAGAAACACTATATTATGGCTGCATAAGGTGTGAATAACATCATATTTGAATCACCACTTGACACCTCAAGCTTCGCCACCTCAAGCTTCCATCTCAACCTTTCTTAATTTCTATAAAATAAACCAAACCATTTTCTGAGCTATTTCACATCCCAAACCTTCATATTGAATTTTAGAATTTACTCTCAAGTAATTCCAAGTAAATAAAAAGGTGAAGGAGGCAAAATGAAGTAGGGAGGAGTAAGTAGGAACTCAAAATTGTGCATAGGTAAGTTTAACTCATGTTTTTTATTTATGTTCTTAAATTATTTGAGGGTTTATGATTTTTAAATCTTGTATTATTGTTTGTAATCATGTTATCATGTAATTTTTGGTTGTATAATTCACAAACGAAGGATTTTCAGTTGCAAAATTACAATAAAAATCACTAGGTACAAAAACTATATACTTGTTGATTTTTTATTTTAAAGCTTTAAATATGTTTAATAACTTGATTAAAACCGTGTATTTCACCAAATATACGTTTATATATGGTTCTAGGTGATGTATGTAAGTTTAGAGAGGTTATAAATTGAAATATAGTGTGATAATTAAAAAGATGTTCAAAACTATCTTCTTTGAATTTCAGATTCTGTCATATGTGAATGGGGCTAGTTTTATAGAAACAAATCCATTATTTTTCGCAGTAATTTGACCTGGTTGTCTCTTTATATATGTTATATAAGTATGGTGAAAATTTGGGAGTGATTGAATATACTGAAGGGTGACAAAACCATTAATGTCATGAAGTGTGCAAAACTATCATGGTAGGAAGAAAAATCTGTTTCAGTATGTTGTGAAGAGAGCTGAACTTGGGAAGCTATATCCATGAGTTTTAGTAATTTTATGACATGGTTACAATTGTTTTGAAGCTATATCCATGAGTTTTAGCAATTTTATGACATGGTTACAATTGTTTTGATGTTATATAAGTGTGATAAAAATTAGGGAGTGAATGAATATGTCTAAGAGTGTCAAAATCATCACGCAATTTAAAGTGGCAGCAGAAAAATATGAAACAACGAATCTGTCCCATTTGATTTATTAAAATGTTCTAACATGAATGTGGTTCATTTGATCCCTAAAATTTAGGAGGATGTTATAAGAGTTATATTACATCAATTAAGTAAGGTTGGTATATATTTAAGATGTGGAACAAAGGTGCGTAGAAGGTTGTATTCAGTTATAGTTTTTAAGTGGTAAAGTTGTTTAATTAAATTAAGATTCAAGATCTTTATACTATATTAGGTATAATGAGCCTGTTAATTGAGGATGGTGATTAATCTTATATTTTTATAAATTTTTTCATATCTAGGGTTTGGGAGTAGTTTCTTAACACACAACCGATCAAAGGTAAGTGAAAATTCCATATGCAACTTCAGTGCATAGGCATAGTATTTCTTGCCTTATCTATATTAAATGTGATCCCTATGTCTTGATGAGTGTATTATGAGTATTATAAATATCTTATAGTGCATACATTGCTTGGATGATGGGATATGGGATCCGTTGTGTCATTGAACAGACCATTCATCAATATTTACATGTGCATGCATAACACGTGCTTACAATTGAGGTTTTACATGCATGACATTATTTTCAAAAAAAAATATTTTGGTTGGTCACTACTAGTGTACCGAGGCATGTGTGGCTTATTTATATGATATTGGAGTATCGTGAGTATTATTTTTTGGAGGATCATAGGTGGACAGGGGGTATGCCTCTAGTGGTCATGAGAGGGTGGACCACTTGACTGTACTCTTATCGATGCCGCTGGTGGGAAGATTTCTAGAGGATCACAGGGGAAGATAGGGGTAGACTCTGGGATCTCGGGAGATAGCCCCTCGAACTGTGTTGATTTATTTATAGCCATGTGATTATTGATATTGTTGAGAGCTCTATCCGGTACATAGTAGGTGGGCCTAGGGCCCAATGATGGAAAATGACTTTGAATGAACTATTTTTGATGCATAAGTTTATATTTTGTCATGATCTCAAATAAATATATTGCATATGTGATAGATTATACCTTTATCATGCATGATTTTCACTTACTGAGTATTAGCTCACGTAGTTCACGCATTGTAGGTGAGTTTGGTGATACTTGAAGCCACAGACTTACTGGCAAGTGGCTGGAGTTCCTACAGGTTTTGAGAATCCGTGTACATGGATGATGACTTGTTGGGCTGATTGCTAGCTTTTTGGATTTTGGAGTCTACTGTATTAAATTTTGGGACTTGTACTGTGTGTTACTTTTAAAACTTTTATGTAAATGAGTATGTAAATATTATGATTGTTATGGGTCCTCTGCAGGTATATATATATTCGTTTGTAAGTGGAAAAAATAGTTTATTATTTATTAAGCTGTTACAGGGAGAAAAAAAAAGTTATGCATGCTCACAGGTTCTATTATGCAAATTACACTATATATATGGTTGTGTAGTATTAGGGGTGTTATATATACAGTACTGAAAGATAATTGTGTTTTCAATGCCTTGTGTAAACTCTTCTAAAACATAGACAAAAACCTTAAATCTCTATCAGAAATAATAAATAGTGGTACCCCATGAAATCTGACCACTTTATGTATATATATTTATCCATAACGATCCATGGAATAACAAATTGGAAGAAAGTGTGTAGATTTAGTTAGCTTGTCAATGACAATCCAAATAGCATCATAACCTTTAACTATTTTAGGTAATCCCAACACAAAATCTATAGTAATTCTTTCCCATTTCCATTTTGGAAAAAATAAAGGTTCCAAGGTTCCTGTTGGTCTTTGATGTTCTACTTTTATTTGTTGACATGTTAAACATTATTTTACAAATTGAGCAATATCTCTTTTCATACCTGACTACCAGTAATGCGTTATCAAATGTTTATACATTTTAGTAGGGATGCACTAAATATGGCGTTGAATGTGCCTTTGCCAAAATATCTTCCCGAATGTTGTCTATAGTAGGCATATATAGTCTTTTTTGGAATTGCAAGATACCATTCTCTGACATATAAAAATCAAAAAACTTTCCTAAAGCAATATCTTTCATTATTTTAGTAACATATTCATCAACTTGTTGTCCCTATTGAATTCTATCAATGAGGGTCTGTTGAAGTGTCAAAGCTGCAAATTTGGCCTTCACTGATCCCTATTGTACAATCTCTACATTCATTTTCTGTAGCTTCATTAATTCTGGTTTCTGAGTTAAAGCTAAAGCTGCAGTATTTTGTGTTGATTTCCTACTCAATGCATCAGCCACAACATTAGCTTTACAAGGATAATAGTTGATAGCACAATCATAATCTTTCACCAACTCTAACCATCTTCCTTGTCGCATATTTAACTCTTTTTGTGTGAAGAAATATTTTTAGCTTTTGTGATTAGTATATATCTCACATCGTTCACCATACAAATGTCTCCATATCTTAAGTGCAAACACCACTGCAACAAGTTCTAAATCATGTGTAGGATAATTCTTTTCATACTTTTTAAGCTGTCTGGATGCATATGTAACTACTTTACCATTTTGTATCAATACACATCCCAACCCATTTTTCGAAGTATCACTATAAACCACAAAGCCTCCATTACCTGATGGAATAGAAAAAATAGGAGTTGAAGTTAACCTCTTCTTCAATTCTTGAAAACTTTTCCCACAAGCATCTATCCATCTAAATGTCACACATTTTCTAGTTAATTGTGTCAAAAGAGAAGCTATCTTGAAAAATCCCTCCACAAATCTATGGTAATATCCAACTAAACCTAGAAAACTTTGTACTTCTGAAGGATTAATAGGTTGTGACCAACTCTTAATAGCTTTTACTTTACTTGGATCTAAAGATATTCCTGCTCCTGTTGTTACATGTCCCAGAAATACCACTCGATCAATCCAAAATTCACATTTCTTAAATTTAGCATACAATTGTTTCTCTTTCAAAACCTCTAAAACCATTCTTTGATGTTCACCATACTCTTCGTTTGTGCTAGAGTAAATCAGGATATCATCAATAAATATAATAACAAATCTATCAAGAACATTTTTAAATACCGATTCATCAAATCCATAAAAGCTACTGGAGCATTTGTCAATCCAAATTGCATCACCAAAAATTTGTAATGTCCATATCTCATGCTAAATGCTGTCTTGGTGACATCATTCTCTTTTATTTTCAGTTGATGGTACCAGATCGCAGATCAATTTTTGAAAATATAGATAAACCTTAGAGCTGATCAAATAAATCTTCTATTCTAGGCAGATGATACTTATTCTTGATTATAACTTTATTTAAATCTCGTTAGTCTATACACAATCGCATTGTACCATCTTTCTTACGTGCAAATAGAACTGGTGCACCCCATGGTAAAAAGTTGGGTCTGATAAAACCTTTATCTAATAATTCCTATATTTGTATCTTCAATTCTTTCAACTCAGCTGGTGCCATTCGGTATGGAGCTTTAGATATTGGATGTATTCCTAGATTTAGTTTAATGACAAACTCTATCTCACGGTTTGGTGGTAATCTAGGAAGATCATCAGGAAATACTTCTGGATATTCCTGAGCAATTAACACTTCACTAAGGATTATGGTGTTATTCTTCAATGCTCATAACACTCGCCAAATATTCTTCACAACCACTATCCAATAATCTTTTTGCTTTCAATGCTGATATAATTAAAAATTTGAAGCTTTTTATGATTCCAATAAAGGTGAATGGTTCCTCTCCAAGGGGTTGAAAAGTTATTGTCTTTCTCTAACAATCTATACTAGCACGATACTTTGACAACTAATCCATGCCTAAAATCATATCATAGTCATTCATGGCCAATATAATTGAATCAGCATAGAGTTCTCTATTTTCAACGGGAATAGCACAATCTCTTAAAACATGGTTAGCTTGTTTTGAATCTCCAAAAGAAATTTTCACATTGTAACTGAAATCAACAGTATTAGGTACTCTACCTAGCCTCTTCACATACTCAGTGGATATAAATGAGTGTGTAGCTCCAGAATCAAACAATATAAATGTTGGAGTACAAAGATGGAGAATTTACTTGTTATCACTGATGTGTTCGCCTCAGCATCTAATCTAGTGATGGCAAAGACTTTAGTTGACACTTTTCTTTGTCATATTGGATTTTGATTATCTAGATATACTCTGGTAATATGTTCAACCTTTCCACACACAAAAACAGGCTCTAGTCTCCGTTGAGTAGACTCCACTATGTTGACACCATATTTAGGACAAGCAGGTCACGACATCTGTGCTTTGCCTTGATCAACTTTGTACGCTTACTCTAATCCTACTATTGTTGCCCTTGTCTTGGTTGGAATTTAGATTTTTGATTTTGTATTTGAAATTATCTCTTCTTTTCATTTCCAACCCATCGTTACCCCTGTCCTTGCTTAATTTTGGCATCGATTCTCTTGAGTACATGAAATTCTAAGTTCAGCTTGTTCTGCAACTAAAGCTCTCTCAGCAATTTATGAGTTTATCACTCTTTGGATTCCTACCATATCCACATCTCCATATAGTTTTGGTCTCAAGCCTTCAAGAAATCTTTCAACTTTCAATGCATCAGTGTTGACCATATGTATAGCAAATCAATATAACTGTTCAAACTTACGAATGTATTCTCCAACTGTCATATTTCTCTGTCGTAGCTGTATAAATTCATTCATTTTCATTGCACGAACTGGAGTTGTGAAGTATTTATTTTGAAACAACTCTTTGAATCTATCCCAAGTCATAATAGTGGTGTCTTCAATGCTCCTCATTGTATCCCACCAATGTCCAGCATTGCCTCGAAGTATAAAGAATGCTCACAACACTTTCTCTTTTTCTGAAACTCTACTGTACTGAAACATGTTTTCAAAAGTTCTCAACCAATCTTCTGCAGTTGTAGGATGTATCCTCAAACACCGATGGGTTTAGTTTTCTGAATCTTTCCCCAACTATCTCCACTGGTTCTACTCGAGATTGTGGTTGAACCATTTCAGCCCTTGGTTGTCCAGCCATATCCCTCTGCTGGATAAGTTGTTGAATTTGTTTTGATTGTCGTTCAACAAGCTCTGCAAGTTAATTAAGGATAACATCATGATCTTTATTCAAAATAGATGTCTGCTCCCTTGGGGTTCTAGCTCCACTATTACTTTCACCCCTTGTTCTCACCATGATTGCAATACCATTTTATTTATAAATAATTCATGAAATATTTAATGCATTATAACATAAAATAAAATTTACTGGCATGGTTATGCTCCACAAGTTCTAAAATCATGTACATGGACAGTCTACAGAATCAAGACCTAGGCTTTGATATTAATCTTTGTCATAACCTCCCAACAATATGTAAACATATATATATATATATAAACAACATGTGCAACATAATTGGTGCATGTATGCACGTGTATAACTTTTTTCTTCTAGTTAGTTTAACAAAACATTGGTAAAAGAAAAGTATTTTCATATCCTACAACACTGTATATACATAGATAGTTATTAAAATATTAACAAGGTCTATCAAAATCATCACAAACTCAAAATCTCCATCACAAAGGAGTTTTTTTAAAAGTGATATACATGATAAAGTCAGTAATATAATACAATAAACTATAAAATCAAAAGCGCAACCCAAAAAATAGTCCAACAGGTCGTTATCCAAGAACATTGATCTTTGAAAGTCTATAAAAGCTCCACTGCCAGCCCAGTAAACTAGAGGTTTCAAGTCTCATCATGCTCACCTACAATGCATGAACGACATGAGCTAACGCTCAATAAGTAAAAATCATGCATAGCAAGAGTATGATATAAAATCTCATGCAACTCATTTCTAAGATATAATGCGATAAATGTGTCAAATTTGAGTACTCATAAATTAAAAAGTTTTATTAAAATCACTTCATTTTATTGGGCCCTTGGCCCACCTACTATACACCGGATAGAGCTCTGCATAATATCAATAATCAAATGGCCATAAACAAATTGACTCAGTCCAGGTGCCATCTCTTAAGATCATTAGAGATCCATCCCTATCTTTCCCTGTGATCTTCTTGAAGTCTTCCCACCGGCGGAGTTAATAAGGGCACAGTTGAATGGTCCATCCTCTTGTGAGCACTAGAGGCATACCCCCTATTAACCCCTATAATCCTTCGAGAAGTAACATTCGCAGTGCTCCAAAATATCACAGAAGCAAGTATCGCATGCCTCGATACACTAGTAGTGGCCAACCAAAATATTTTCTTTCTAAAAATCATATCTCAAATCATATCGTGCATGTAAAACCCTCAACTATACTTATATACCATGCATGTACATGTAAATGCTCATGAATGGTATATTCAATATGAATGCAAGTCATCTTGCTCTCAATATGTTTTGAGAATCATAAGACTTTTAAAGAACATAATATACATGTCATCAATCAATTTAAATATCATCAACACATTAGGTATAAATGTTTCAAGACGTACTATGTTCATGCATTGTAGTTGCAAATGGATCTTTACTTAACTTTCACTTGGTTGATGGCTTAGTCTAGATTTGTTTATTGTTCCCATCCAATTTTAGATGTAAAATAGCTGAAAATATTATCCAACATCAAGCACCATTCCCAATTTGACAAGTTGAAAGCATAAAATATCATAATAAGATCTCAAACACCAAGCTATCTGGGTAACAATCAGCTTTTATAAACTAGAACCCAATATAGTACCTCAAATACCTTAATTTCTCATCTTAGATACATGTTAATATAATATAATTGAAGTAATATAACTCTAATAGTATGTACCTAATTGTTAACACTCAATAGCAATATGTCCAGGTTGAAACATGCTAAGTTGTCAAATGGGACAGGTTCACTTTTCTTGTTGTCTAATTTAGTTGCATGATAATTTTGACATCCCTAAGCATATCCAATCACTCCCAAAGTTTTACCACACTTAGGTAACATGTAGATCAATGTAATAATATTTTATAATTTCCTAAAATCAATGATTTTTATCTTAGCAAAAGCAACCCACTTATCATAACACAAAAACTGTAAGTTTTATCATGATAGTTTTGAGCGTTTCTTTAAATATCAAACTATATTTCAATCTATAACCTCTCCAAACTTACATAAATAACCTAAAATCATATATAAACACATATATGGTGAAATATATAGGTTTTAATTAAGTTATTATACATATATAAAGCTTTAAAAATAAAAACTAGCAAGTATACAGTTTTTGTCCCTAGTGATTTCTATTGCGATTTTGTGACTACAAATACCTATTTTGTGAATTATAAGACCATAAATAATATCCTAACATGATTATAAACAATAATATAAGCTTTAAAAATCATAAACCCTCAAACAATTCAAGAACTTAAATCGAAAGCATGAGTTAAGCTCACCTATGCACAAATTTAAACTTCTACTTGCTCCTCCTTACTCCCTTTGCTTCCTTCACTTTTTTATTTACTTGGAATCACTTGAGAGCAAATTTTAAAATTAATATGGAGGTTTGGGAGGTGAAATAGCTCAGAAAATGATTTTTTGGTCATGGTTTAAGGATAGAAATGAATAAAGGTTGAGGTGGTAGCTTGAGTTGGCAAAGCTTAAGGTGTCAAGTGGTGGTTCAAATCTGATATTATTCATAGCTTATACAGCTCTAATATAGTATTTATCAATATTTATTTATCTATTTAAAATCTATTTTAATTGCCATATGATCAGATAATAAATATTTGCCCTAATTTCTTACCTGTTCATTCGGTCTCTGAATCAATTGACATCCGATTCTCAAATGATTGTCTAGTTTGAATTTCTAAAATCATATGCACATATGTACCTTGTAATATGACATTTAAATCATATTATATCATGTCCAATATCCCAAGTATGTTAATTTATGGATGTATACTTTTAAAACACCTCGATCTAATTGAATCAAATCATATAAGCTTACTAGTAACACATTTAACATTTCCAAAATTATAACATATAACCTATGAATATCCAATATATTGACCAATCTATTATTTTTCTTATCTAAATATAGAATTACTTAATTAGGTTATAGGATCTCAACCACTAACATCAAGTGATAGCATTAGAGGTCTAACGATTAAGAATGCTATATAAGATGCTATGTAGATGTTAATGCAAATTAGCATATAAGTAGCATGTAGTGCATAAATCATATTAGCCAAGTGAGTAGTATGAGGCTTGGGTATTACAATGGAGGGTTTGGAGTCTAGGCGGGCCCGGAAGGATGAGCGTGAGGATGAGGGTGGTGGGACTTTGATTTGGTGGGTGAGGGTGAGGCTGGTGGGTTTGGGTAAGTCTTCAATGGCAGCAAGTAAGGGTAAGGGTAGTGGTTTGGACAAGCCTACGATGGTGGCGACAATGGTGGTGGTGAAGATTTGCAAGAGTAGTGGTGAAGATATGAAGAAAGCAATGAAAAATAACAAAGATTAGATCGCATTTAAGCTTATATGTATGACAAAATGACATTCGAATTTGAAATTTGAAATTTGAATTTGTTGAGAGGGAGGGAAATTCTCAGGTCTTAAATCTTTGGAGTTTATAGTTTCATCTAGTTGTTTTGCATTTCACAAACAAGTGTCAAAATTTAGTTGGCTTTGTGTTGTACCATTAGGGTAGCATCGACCCAGTTGTCTCTTCATATCATGAACATTGACTAGCCTACTATTCACAATTAGATAGTTCTCCTTTCTCATTACACAAAAAACCCTCCCCAAACCTTTCCCTTTCCTCACACGATTATTTTTTTGCCATTTTCTCCTTCTAAAACTATGGCCCTAACAGCTTCTTCCGAAAAAGACAAGCTATTGAGCTATGAATTAGTGATGTCCTCCACCCCCAAATGGTGACATGTATAAAATAAGACCCGCTTTGTCCATATTTGTGGTCCCAAATCAATAGGCATGCGCATCAATGAGAGGAGAGGCAAAACCATCCATCTTCTCCGAAAGTTTCATGTACTACTATGTTTTGGTTATGCTTTAATTTGATGATTTGAAATTTTTGGTTAGATTTTGCCCTTTTTAAGTGCAAGAATCTTTAATTCTTTTTTATAGAAATGATGTTCTAAGCTATGAATTCTTCATTGTTGAGCCTGTTTAGTGATGTTTTTCTACTTCCAAAATAGTTCTTTTTCTATGCATTTATGAGCCAAAATGATAATATTGCCTTGGACTTTTGGTTGGATTCAAGTTGATTATCATGTTAAAATTTTCACTCACTTAGAAAAATGCTCTTGTAAAGCAAGACTGTCTGCAATTCTTAAATTAGAAATTTTCCTCTGACCTAAATTATGAGATGCATTTGTGAGCCTTTTGATATTACACCCTAGGACTTTGGTTCGATTTGAGTTAGTTTGTGTGTAAAAGTTTTCCCTTTGTCTTAAAAATAATATGGTAACTGTAGATAAATTAAATTTATGATCAATTAAATGATGGCATGTGTAAAATAATATATTAAATATCAATTTTATATGTTCTATTTATATTTTATGATTTTAATCAAATTTAATTTCTAAAATAAATAGTAAATCAATTGATGTTTTATACATATTTTTGGCCAATCAAATTTTGCCAAGTGTCAAATCTTAATTACGGGCAATCAAGATTGTATTTTTCAAATTATGAAAATAAATACCAATATTTTAGCAATTTAAATCATATTTTATAATTAAGGCAATAAATATCAATTGAATCGTGAAGGACTAATCAAATCGCGTCATTTTGTCAAATAATTATAGTAAGAACTCATATCCTACAAGTATAAATTGGGGCCATCTTCAAGAAATTAAACACAAGTTGAGAAGAAAAAGAAGTCCAAACAAATTGGGAAGAAGAAGTTCAAGGTGTTGTAGGAAATTCTCTCAAAACAAGTCCATCAAATTCAAGGAGATCCATAGCGTTGAGGGCTAAAGTACAGGCATCGTGGAATGTATTCAAGTAATAAAATATAATTCAAGATTAAATTATTAAACCTTCGAATTAACGTTATTGAAAATTCAATCTACCTTGAAGGAGATTAAAGGGTCAATTCTATCATAAAGTTACCAAATCTACATAGTCAAAGTTATTGAAGTTGTAATGTTTAATTTGAAATCAAGGTATCAAACCCTCAAATTAACATTATTGAATGGCGAAATCAAATTCGGAGGAGATCAATTCAATAATTTGCTACAACTTTAAGGTTGCAAACATAAGTACAGGTTGTATTAAGTAATAAATTTCACGTGAATTTAGGGTTGATCCACAGGGAAGTTGTTTGAATAATTTGGGATTATATTCAGAATATAAAAAATAAATGTATGTTGTAACTAACGAAAAAACCAAAATAATAAAAGTACTAAGGATTAGGGATCCACTCTTGAGTTTTGAATAAAGACAAAAATATTTATTCTTTTTACCTTTCTTAATTGCCACTATTGAAATCCATACATAATAAAGGTTCTAATGGGAAGATATTATCAAATAGCTTATGAAATAAGGTATTGTCTTACTATTTACAAATTATCTATTAACGCCAACACTTATTTATGGGATCAAGTATTTATGGACACCTATGTCTGCAACAAATCAAGGTTTTACGTTAGCGGTTGGTGTATTAAAACCAAAATGTCTAGCTAAATTAACCCAAGTATTTATTGTGCCACTTGTGATACATAAATCAAGAATTACCACAAAATAAGTAGGGTTTAGATTAAAACTCAATATAATAATATAATATACTTAAATATTTTTTATCCTTATAACTGTTCATGTTCCTCCATCAAGAGGCTTACCCATTTTCCTCAACAAAATGAAATTTAGAAAGACATAAAAGTAGGAAAGACTAAAAAAAGAAGAGAAAGTAGATAATACATTTCTATTGTTACTAAAAAATTTACATTACTAGAAAACATACATTACTACTAGAAAATTTAGCCTAAAGAAACCCTCTACCCCCCACTCTTACTAACTTAATACATGGCTTTTTTATATTACTTGGAGTATTCTAGAGGTTAAACATATATTGGAGGAGTTAATCAAGTGGTATGCTAGTTGCCAAGAGTTGGTAAGTTGTTACACCAAATCTTCTAAATTCTCACCCACTTGATTGAATTATATTTTTAGGTCAGATACAACTAGATTTTGATAATGCGTAAAAAACAAAAGTTGTATATCTTTCTGTGCTAATATATTTTCTTATTTTCATTTGTCAAATTTGGCTGTCGGATGAGAGAGATATGGTCAAATTACCGAATCATATTCAAGAGTCATCCTTCAACATTAGCAGCACATTGTATCATATGTTTTTATGATTTTGACATATTTTCTCACTATCTTGTCTTCAACAAATTTGTTTATTTACTCTTGTACATAACATATCCAAATTGCAGCCTAAAATCAATTTGGGCTTAAGAGATATGACCTAATTGGTAAAATAAGTCAAAATTGGGCTAAACTTTGATCCAATTTTTTAGTGATCCATTTTGTACAACCAATTGATGAATTTTCTGCTATAATCAAAACTAAATTTGGCTATACTTCCAACAGAAAAGTTGTAATTCTTTCTATTGGCTTCCAAATGAATTAAGATTCAGGTCTATAGAGATTTTGAACACCCAAAATACTAAAAATGCACAAGTTTGGAAATATGCTTTTTTTGATCTAATGAAATATTATCTCCTAACTTACTCATGACACGTGTTGTCTTCTTCGATTTTATTTTGGCTCTTTTTGAATTTTTTTGTTCATTATTT
>CM033108.1:9313239-9453517 GCA_019321725.1 Paulownia fortunei
GTGAAAAGTTAGGTCTAACAAAACCTTTTTTTAGCAACTCCTATAATTGTATCCTCAATTCCTTTAACTTAGATGGAGCCATTCAGTGTGGGGATTTTGAGATTGGAGACGTTCCTAGCTGTAGGTCAATAATGAATTCTATCTCACGATCAGGAAGATCATCTGGAAATACTTCAGGGTATTCCTGAACCACTGGTACCTTGTTAAGGGTAGGATGATGATATTCTTCAATGCTCATAACACTGACTAAACACCCCTCACAACCCACTTCTAGTAAACATTGTGCCTTCAATACTGATATTAGTGGGAATTTGAAGCTTTTCATAATCCCAGCAAAAATAAAAGGTTCTTCTCCAAGAGGTTGAAATGTTACTGTCTTTTTCTATCAATCTGTGGTAGCACCATACTTTGATAACCAGCCCATACCTAAGATTATATTATAGTCATTCATGGCCAGTATAATCAGATCAGTATAGAGTTCTCTACCTTCAATAAGAATAACACAAGCTTTTAAAATTCGATTGGTCTATTTTGAGTTTCCAGAAGGAATCGTCACATTGTAATAACTTCTGTTACATAAAGTATCCTACCTAGCCTATTAACATACTCAGTGGATGCAAATGAATGTGTAGCTCCTGAATCAAATAGTATGAATGTTGGAGTATCATAGATAAAGAGTTTACCTATCACTACCAATGGATTCGCCTCTGCGTATGCTCTAGTGATGGTAAAAACTCTAGATGGTACATTCTGTTGTTTTGTAGAGTTTGGGTTCTCCAAGCATGTTTTGGAGATATAGCCAACCTTTCCACACACATAGCACCTTTTAGAATCTGTAGGGCAGTTTCCCATATGTTGGCCACTGCATCTAAGGCACATAAATTGTGACATCAGCGCTTTCCCCTACTCTATCTTTGGCCTCTTATTTTGCTCCCACTGTTGCTACCCTTGTTTTGATTGAAATTCGGATTTCTAGACTTGAGCTTGGAATGGCCTCTTCTTTTCACTTCCAGCCTACCTCTGTCCTTATCCTTGCTTAAATTGGCAACAAGCTTCTTACGCACGAACAATTCTAAGTTCAGTTTGCTCAACAACTAATGCACTCTCAGTAATCTGTAAATAGGTTACTCTATGAACTCCCGCCATATTAACAGCTCTGTATAGTTCTAATCTCACACCTTTAAGAAATCTCTCTACTTTCAGTGCATCAGTGCTAATCAAGTGCGTGATAAACCTGGACAACTATTCAAATTTTCGATTATAGTCTCCAACTGTCATAGCTCCCTGCCGCAACTGTATAATTTTGTTCATCTTCATTACACGAATAGGAGCTGTGAAGTATTTGTTCCTAAATAACTCTTTAAATCTTTCCCAAGTCATAGTAGAGGGATCCTCTACGCTCCTCATTATATCCCACCAGTGTCTAGCTTTTCCACAAAACATAAAGGAGGCATATATCACATTCTCTTTCTTTTTTGGATGAGTTGTTGAATTTATTTCGACTATCGTTGAATAAGTTTTGGAAGTCGGTTTATAACAGTGTCCCGATCATCATTTAACATAGGTGTCTCCCATTCTTGGTTTCTACCTCCTCTACTACTCTCACCCCTTGTTCTTGTTATGACTGCAATATTGTTTTAGAACATGGTCAATATAATTTGTGAAATAATAATGCATCACATAATTAAATAAAACTTATGAGCAAAGGTGTACTTCCACAAGTTCCAAGTTTATGTACATAGACAGTCTATAGAACCAATAACCAGGCTCTAATCACTCTGTAACACCCTCATTACTACAAAACCATATATATAGTATAATTTGCATGATAGAACCTGTAAGCATGCATACTTATTTTTTCTCCTTGTAACAACTTAATAAATAATAAACTATTTTTTCCATTTACAAACTAATATATATATACCTGCAGAGGACCCATAACAACCACAGTATTTACATACTTGTGTACATAAATTTTTTAAAAGTAATACACAGTATAAGTCCCAAAATTAATACAGTAGACTCCAAAATCAATTAAGCTAATAACTAGCCCAACAGGTCGTCATCCATGTACACTTATCCTCAGAACCTATTGGAACTCTAGCCACTTGCCCAGTAAGTCCATGGCTTCAAGTATTACCAAACTTACCTACAATGCGTAAACTACGTGAGTAAATGCTCAGTAAGTGAAAATCATGCATGATAAAGGGATAATCTAACACATATGCAATACATTTCTATGAGATCATGACAAAAATGCAAACTCATGTATCAAAATAGTTCATTCAAAGTTATTTTCCATTATTGGGCCCTTCGCTGACCTACTATGTATTGGATAGAGCACTCAACAATATCAATAATCACATGGTCATAAACAAATAGACACAGTCTGGGGGCCATCTCCCGGGATCACCAGAGGTCCACCCCCTATCTTCCCCTGTGATCCTCCAGAAGTCTTTGCAACAGCGGGATAGATAAGGGCACAGTTAAGTGGTCCACCCTCTTGTAACCACCATAGGCACACCCCTTGTCCACCCTAAAATATCATATAAATAAGCCACGCAGGCCTTGGTAAACTAGTAGTGGCCAACCAAAATATTTTCTTTCTAAAAATAATGTCATCCATGCAAAACCTCAAGTATGAGCATGTGTTATGCATACACGTGTAAATGTTGATGAATGACATGTTCAATGACACAATGGATCCCATGTCCCACCATCCAAGCAATGTATGCACTGTAAGATATTTATAATGCTCGTAATACACTCATCAAGACACAAAGATCACATTTAATATAGATAAGACAAGAAATACTATGCCCATGCATTGTAGTTGTACATGGATTTTCACTTACCTTTGATCGGTTGTGTGTTAAGAAACTACTCCCCAACCCTAGATATGAAATAATTTGTAAAAATATAAGATATCAATCACCATCCTCAATTAACAAGTTCATTATACCTGATGTAGTATAAAGATTTTAAATCTCAATTTAATTAAACAACATTACCATTTAAAAACTATAACCGAATACAACCTTCTATGCATCTTTGTTCCACATCATTTATATATACTAACCTTACTTAATTGATGTATTATAACTCTTATAACATCCTCCTAAATTTTAGGGATCAAATGAACCACATCCATGTTAGAACATTTTAATGAACCAAATGGGACAGATTCACTGCTTCACATTTTCCTGCCGCCACATTAAATTGCATGATGATTTTGACCCCTTAGAAATATTCATTCACTCCCTAATTTTTATCACCCTTATATAAGATCAAAAATAATGTATCCATGTCATAGAATTACTAAAACCCATGTATATAGCTTCCCAAGTTCAGCTCTCTTCACAACATACTGAAATAGATTTTTCCTACCATGACAGTTTTGCACACTTTATGACATTAATGGTTTTGGAACCCTTAAGTATATTCAATCACTCCGAAATTTTCACCATACTTAGATAACATATATAAAGAGACAACCAGGTCAAAGTATTGCAAAAACTAATAGATTTATTGCTGTAAAACCAGCCACATCCACATAGGACAGAATCTGAAATTCAAAGAAGATTGTTTTGAGCATCTCTTTAATTATCACACTACATATCAATTTATAACCTCTCTAAACTTACATACATCACCTAGACTCATATATAAACACATATATGGTAAAATACACAGGTTTTAATCAAGTTATCAAACATATATAAATCTTTAATATAAAAAATCAGCTAGTATACAAAATCAGCAAGTATACAGTTTCTGTCCCTAGTAATTTTTATTGTGATTTTGTAACTGAAAATCCTTCTTTTATGAATTATACAACCACAAATTACATCCTAACTTGATTATAAACAATAATAGGAGCTTTAAAAATCATAAACCCTCAAACAATTCAAGAACTTAAATAAAAAACATTAGTTAAACTTACCTATGCACAGTTTTAAGTTCCTACTTCCTCCTCCCTACTTTATTTTACCTCCTTCACCTTTTTCTTTACTTGGAATTACTTGACGGTAAATTATAAAATTGAGTATGAAGGTTTGGGATGTGAAATAGCTCATAAAATAGTTTATGGTCATGGTTCAATGATATAAATGAAGAAAGGTTGAGGTGGAAGCTTGAGGTAGCAAAGCTTGAGGTGTCAAGTTGTGATTCAAATCTGATGTTATTCACACCTTATGCAGCCCTAATCTAGTGTTTCTCATTACTTATTTATCTATATACAACCTACTTTAATTTTTATATGATCGGATAATATATTATGCCCTAATTTCTTAACTGTTCATTCGATCTCCAAACTGATCGACATCCGATTCTTAAATGATTATTTAGTTTTCATTTTGTAAAATCACATGCATATATGAAACTTGTATTATGACATTTAAATTACACTATATCAGGTTCGATATCCCAAGTATGTTAATCTATGGATGTATACCTTTAAAACACCTCGATTTAATTGAATCGAATCATATAAGCTTACTAGTGACATCTTTAACAATTCTAAAATTATAACATATAACCTATGAATATCCACTATACTGACCAATCTATTCTTTATCTTATATAAATAGAGAATTACTTAATTAGGTTATAGGATCTCAACCACTAACATCATGTGACAGTATTGAGAGTTTAACGATTACGAATGCTATATGAGATGCTATGTAGATATTAATGAAAATTAGCATATAAATAGCATATCATGCATAAATCATATTGGCCAAGTGAGTAGTGTGAGGCTTGGGTATTACATCTTTCCCTCCTTATTAAAATTTCATCCTCGAAATTTACTTACCAAAAAAGTTCTGGATACTTAACTTTCATATCATCCTCCCTGTCCCAAGTAGCTTCTTTTGTGGACTAATTTCTCCATAACACTTTAACCAATATGATCTTTTTATTTCTGAGTTGTATTACTTCTCATAGAAGAATCTCTACAAGTCTTTCTTCAAAACTCAAATGTGCTTTCAGCTCTATAAGTTCATTATTTAGAATATGACATGGATTTGTAATATATATTCTCAACATAGATACGTAGAACACATTATGTACTTGAGGAATTGATGTAGGCAGGTGAAGTCTATAAACAACATTACCTATTCTATTGGTAATAGAAAATGGACTGATATATTTGGGACTCAACTTTCCTTTCTTCCCAAATCGCATAATACCTTTTATTGGAGCTACCTTGAGAAATACTTGATCTCTTATGGCAAACTCTAGAATCTTCCTTCTTTAGTCTGCATAACGTTTCTATTGAATCTGGGCAGTTTCCATTCTTTTCTGGAATTATAACACAGTCTTAGTCATTTCTCGAATCATGTCCAGGCCTAAAAGTTTCTTTTTACCTACCTCATCCCAGTGAACTAGAGATATGCATTTCCTACCATACAGTACTTCATAAGGAGCTATCCCAATTATAGCCTGATAACTATTGTTATATGAGAATTCCACCAGTGGTATATACTTGCTCCATTGTCCTTAGAAATCTAATACGTAGGCTCTAAGTATATCTTCTAAGGTTTGTATTGTTCGTTCAGATTGTCCATCGATCTAAGGATGATATGCAGTACTGAAAGATAATTACGTTCTCAATGCCCTCTGTAGACTTATACAAAAGGTAGATAGAAATCTTGAGTCTTTGTTAGAAGTAATGGATAATGGTACACCATAGAGTCTAACCACTTCTTGTATGTATATCTGTGCGTATCGGTCTATGGAATAGGTTGAACAAATGGGAAGAAAATGAGCTGGTTTAGTTAATCTGTCCACAATCACCCAAATAGCATTATGACCCTTCACAGTTTTGGATAAACCCGCCATAAAGTTCATAGTGATTCTTTCCCATTTCCATTATGGAATAAGCAGAGGTTACAAAGTTCCCACTGGTCTTCGATGTTCTACTTTTATTTGCTGACATGTCAAACATTGATCCACATACTATGCAATATCTCTTTTTATACCTGGCCACTAGTAATGCATCTTCAAGTCTCTATACATTTTAGTGGATCTTGGATGTATTGAATAAGATGTTAAATGTGCCTTTACAAGAATATCTTTTATGATGTTATCCACATGGGGCATGTATAATCATCCCCTAAATTGCAGCACTCCATTCATGAATATTTTAAAATCAGACAACACCCCTAAAGCAATATACTTCTTTACCTTGGCAAAATATCCACCCCCTTGTTGCTCGCACGCCTCTGTCCATTTAAATGTGATACCCTTTCATGTTAATTATGTTAAAGGGAAAGTAATCTTAGAAAATCCTTCTACAAATCTATAGTAGTATCCGGCCAAACCAAGAAAACTACATACTTCTGAAGGATTTGTAGGTCGTGACCAGCTATTAATAGGTTCTACTTTACTTGGATCTACTAATATCCCTGCCCGTGATATGACATGTTCCAAGAATACCACTCGGTCCAACTAGAATTTACATTTCTTAAATTTAACATATAATTGTTGAGCCTTTAAAACCTCTAACACCATTCTCAAATGTGCTGCGTGCTCTTCATTTGTTTTGGAGTAAATCAGGATATCATCGATAAATACAATAACAAATTTATCTAGAAAATCTGTGAATACCCATTCATCAAGTCCATAAAAGCTGTTGGGGCGTTAGTTAATCCAAATAGGAGCTGGTGAAGGATTATGACTGTGTATCAACTACAATCCTAGTAAGGCTAATGCGGTGGTAGATGCATTGAACAGAAAATCAATATAAGATACCGCAACTACTCTTTCTCTTCCGAGACCAGAGTTAATTGAATTCTAGAAAATCAATATGGAGATTGTACAGTTGGGAGAAATAGAAATAAAGTTGGCAACTTTGACACTCTGACCTACGTTAATTGATAAAGTTCAACAGAGATAACAAGGGAGTAATATTTTTGCCAAGGTGAAGAAGTATATTACTTCGGGGGTGCCATCTGATTTTAAAATATCCGTGAATGGAGTGCTGCAATTTAGGGGACAATTATACGTGCCCCATATGATAACATTATAAAATATATACTTGCAGAGGCACATTCAACACCTTATTCAATATATCCAGGAGCCACTAAAATGTATAGAGACTTGAAGATGCATTACTAGGCCAGGTATGAAAAAAATATTGCACAGTACGTAGACCAATGTTTGACATATCAGCAAATAAAAGCAGAACATCAAAGATCAACAGGAACTTTGCAACCTCTGTTTATTCCATAATGGAAATGGAAAAGAATCACTACGGACTTTGTGGGTTTACCCAAAACCATGAAGGGTCATAATGTTATTTGGGTGATTGTGGACAAATTAACTAAATTAGCTCATTTTCTTCCCATTTGTTCAACCTATTCCATAGACCGATACGTACAGTATACATGCAAGAAGTGGTTAGACTCCATGGTATACCACTATCTATTATTTCTAATAGAGACTCGAGATTTCTGTCTACCTTTTAGAGAAGTTTATAGAGGGTAATGGGAATGCAATCATCTTTTAGTATTGCATATCATCCTCAGACTGATGGATAATCTGAACGAATAATACAAACCTTAGAAGATATGTTTAAAGCCTGCGCATTAGATTCCAAGAGCATGGAGCAAGTATCTACCGCTAGTGGAATTCTCATATAATAATAGTTATTAGGCTACAATTGTGATGGCTCCTTATGAACACTGTATGACAGGAAATGCAGATCTCCAGTTCACTAGGATGAGGCAGGTGAAAAGAAACTTTTAGGCCTAGACATGATTTGAGAAATGATAGAGTTGTGTTACAAATCCAAAAAAGAATGGAAACTGCCAAGAGTTGATAAAAATTATGCAGACCAAAGAAGAAGGATACTAGAGTTTGCCATAGGAGATCAAAAACTTCTTAAGGTAGCTCCAATGAAAGTATTATGCTATTGCGAAGAAAGAAAAATTGAGTCCCAGATATATTGATCCATTTCCTATTATCGAGAGAATAGGTGATGTTACTTACAGACTTGACCTGCCTACATCAATACCTCAAGTACATAATGTATTCCACGTATCTATGTGAGAAAATATATTGCAAATCCATCTTATATTTTGAAAAATGAACTTATAGAGCTGAAAGCAAATTTGAGTTATAAAGAAAGACCTGTAGAGATTCTTCTACGAGAAGTAAAAACAACTCAAAATAAAAGCATCCCATTGGTTAAAGTGTTATGGAGAAATTAGTCCACAGAAGAAGCTACTTGGAGAGGGAGGATGATATGAAAGTTAAGTATCCAGAACTCTTTTGGTAAGTAAATTTTGAGGATGAATTTAATAAGGAGGGAAGATATAATACCCAACCCTCACACTACTCACTTGGACAATATGATTCACGCATGATATGCTATTTATATGCTAATTTGCATTAACATCTACATGGAATCTCATATAGTATTCTTAATCGTTAGACTTCTAATACTATCACATTATGTTAGTGGTTGAGATCCTATAACCTAATTAAGTAATTTTATATTATATAAAATAAAAAATATTGGTCAATATAGTGGATATTCATAGGTTATATGTTATAATTTTAGAAGTGTTAAAAGGTGTTACTAGTAACCTTATATGGTTCGATTCAATTAGATTGAGGTGTTTTAAAGGTATACATCCATAGATTAACACACTTAGGATATCGAAGAATATAGAGTGATTTAAGTTCATAATAACAAGGTACATATGTGTATGTGATTTTAGAAAATGAAAACTAGACAATCATTTAAGAAATGAATATCAATCGATTTGGAGATTGAATGAAACATAAGAAATAGGCATAATATACTATCTGATCATACAAAAAATTAAAGTAGATTGTAGATAGATAATTAGTAATGAGAAACACTATATTATGGCTGCATAAGTGTGAATAACATCATATTTGAATCACCACTGACACCTCAGCTTCGCCACCTCAAGCTTCCATCTCAACCTTTCTTAATTTCTATAAAATAAACCAAACCATTTTCTGAGCTATTTTCACATCCCAAACCTTCATATTGAATTTTAGAATTTACTCTCAAGTAATTCCAAAAAAAAAGGTGAAGGAGGCAAAAAAGTAGGGAGGAGTAAGTAGGGAACTCAAAATTGTGCATAGGTAAGTTTAACTCATGTTTTTTATTTATGTTCTTAAATTATGAGGGTTTATGATTTTTAAATCTTGTATTGTTTGTAATCATGTTATCATGTAATTTTTGGTGTATAATTCACAAACGAAGGATTTTCAGTTGCAAATTACAATAAAAATCACTAGGTACAAAAACTATATACTTGTTGATTTTTTATTTTAAAGCTTTAAATATGTTTAATAACTTGATTAAAACCTGTATTTCACCAATATACGTTTAATATGGTTCTAGGTGATGTATGTAAGTTTAGAGATTATAAATTGAAAATAGTGTGATAATTAAAAAATGTTCAAAACTATCTTCTTTGAATTTCAGATTCTGTCATATGTGAATGGGCTAGTTTATAAAACAAATCCATTATTTTTCGCAGATAATTTTGACCTGGTTGTCTCTTTATATATGTATATAAGTATGGTGAAAATTGGGAGTGATTGAATATACTGAAGGTGACAAAACCATTAATGTCATGAAGTGTGCAAAACTATCATGGTAGGAAGAAAAATCTGTTTCAGTATGTTGTGAAGAGAGCTGATCTTGGAAGCTATATCCATGAGTTTTTAGTAATTTTATGACATGGTTACAATTGTTTTGAAGCTATATCCATGAGTTTAGCAATTTTGACATGTACAATTGTTTTGATGTTATATAAGTGTGATAAAAATTAGGGAGTGAATGAATATGTCTAAGAGTGTCAAAATCATCACGCAATTTAAAGTGGCAGCAGAAAAAATATGAAACAACGAATCTGTCCCATTTATTATTAAAATTCTAACATGAATGTGGTTCATTTGATCCCTAAATTAGGAGGATGTTATACCCTAAAATTTAGGAGGATGTTATAAGAGTTATATTACATCAATTAAGTAAGGTTAGTATATATTTAAGATGTGGAACAAAGGTGTGTAGAAGGTTGTATTCAGTTATAGTTTTTAAGTGGTAAAGTTGTTTAATTAAATTAAGATTCAAGATCTTTATACTATATTAGATATAATGAGCCTGTTAATTGAGGATGGTGATTTATATCTTATATTTTTACAAATTTTTTCATATCTAGGGTTTGGGAGTAGTTTCTTAACACACAATCGATCAAAGGTAAGTGAAAATTCATGTGCAACTATAGTGCATGGGCATAGTATTTCTTGCCTTATTTATATTAAATGTAATCCTTATGTCTTGATAAGTGTATTATGAGTATTATAAATATCTTATAGTGCATACGTTGCTTGGATGATGGGATATGGGATTCGTTGTGTCATTGAACAGGCTATTCATCAATATTTACATGTGCGTGACAATTGAAGTTTTACATGCATGACATTATTTTCAGAAAGAAAATATTTTGGTTGGCCACTACTAGTGTACCGAGGCATGTGTGGCTTATTTACATGATATTTTTTAGTACCGTGAGTATTATTTTTCAGAGGATCATAGGGATGGATAGGGGGTATGCCTCTAGTGGTCATGAGAGGGTGGACCACTTGATTGTGCCCTTATCGATGCCGCTGGTGGGAAAATTTCTAGAGGATCACAGGGGAAGACAGGAGTGGACTCTGGTGATCTCGGGAGATAGCCCCCAAAACTGTGTTGATTTGTTTATGGCCATGTGATTATTGATATTGTTGAGAGCTCTATCTGGTACATAGTAGGTGGGCCAAGGGCCTAATGATGGAAAATGACTTTGAATGAACTATTTTTGATGCATAAGTTTGTCTTTCTGTCATGATCTCATAGAAATCCATTGCATATGTGATAGATTATCCCTTTATCATGCATGATTTTCACTTACTGAGCATTAGCTCACGTAGTTCACGCATTGTAGGTGAGTTTGGTGATACTTGAAGCCACGGACTTACTGGTAAGTGGCTGGAGTTCCTACAGATTTTGAGGATCTGTGTACATGGACGACGACTTGTTGGGCTGGTTGTTAGATTTTTTGATTTTGGAGTCTACTGTATTAAATTTTGGGACTTGTACTGTGTGTTACTTTTAAAACTTTTATGTAAATGAGTATGTAAATATTGCGATTGTTATGGGTCCTCTGCAGGTATATATATATATATTAGTTTGTAAGTGGGAAAAATAGTTTATTATTTATTAAGCTGTTACAAGGAGAAAAAAAAAGTTATGCATGCTCATAGGTTCTATCATGAAAATTACACTATATATATGATTATGTAGTATTGGGAGTGTTATATATACAATATTGAAAGATAATTGTGTTTCCAATGCTTTGTGTAAACTCTTCTAGAACATAGACAAAAACCTTAAATCTCTATCATAAATAATAGATAGTGGTACCCCATGAAATCTGACCACTTTATGTATACATATTTGTGCATAACAGTCGATGGAATAGGTGTAACAAATTGGAAGAAAGTGCGCAGATTTAGTTAGCTTGTCAATGATAATCCAAATAGCATCATAACCTTTAACTATTTTAGCTAATCCCAACACAAAATCTATAGTCATTCTTTTCCATTTCCATTTTGGAAAAAATAAAGGTTCCAAGGTTCCTGCTGGTGTTTGATGTTCTGCCTTTATTTGTTGGCATGTTAAACATTGTTTTACAAATTGAGCAATATCTCTTTTCATACCTGGCTACCAGTAATGCATTATCAAATGTCTATACATTTTAGTAGTTTCTGGATGCACTGAATATGGCGTTGAATGTGCCTTTGCCAAAATATCTTCCTGAATGTTGTCTATAGTAAGCATATATAGTCTTTTCTGGAATTACAAGATACCATTCTCTGACATATGAAAATCAAAAAACTTTCCTAAAGGAATATCTTTCATCATTTTAGTAACATATTCATCAACTTGTTGTCCCTATTGAATTCTATCAATCAGGGCCTGTTGAAGTGTCAAAGCTGTAAATTTGGCCTTCACTGATCCCTATTGTACAATCTCTAGATTCATTTTCTATAGCTTCATTAATTTTGGTTTTTGAGTTAAAGCTAAAACTGCAGTATTTTGTGTTGATTTCCTACTCAATGCATCAAGCACAACATTAGCCTTACGAGGATAATAGTTGATAACACAGTCATAATCTTTCACCAACTCCAACCATCTTCCTTGTCACATTTTTAACTCTTTTTGGGTGAAGAAATATTTTTAGCTTTTGTGATCAGTATATATCTCACATCGTTCACCATACAAATAATGTCTCCATATCTTAAGTGCAAACACCACTGCAACAAGCTCTAAATCATGTGTAGGATAATTCTTTTCATAATTTTTAAGCTGTCTGGATGCATATGCAACTACTTTACCATTTTGTATCAATACACATCCCAACCCATTTTTCGAAGCATCACTATAAACCACAAAAACCTTCATTACCTGATGGAATAGAAAGAATAGGAGTTGAAGTTAACCTCTTCTTCAATTCTTGAAAACTTTTCTCACAAGAATCTGTCCATCTAAACGTCACACATTTTTTGGTTAATTGTGTCAAAAGAGAAGCTATCTTGGAAAATCCCTCCACAAATCTATGGTAATATCCAACTAAACCTAGAAAACTTTGTACTTCTGAAGGAATAGTAGGTTGTGACTAATTCTTAATAGCTTTTACTTTACTTGGATCTACAGATATTCCTGCTCCTAATATTACATGTCCCAGAAATACCACTCGATCAATCCAAAATTCACATTTTTTAAATTTAGCATATAATTGTTTCTCTTTCAAAACCTCTAAAACCATTCTTACATGTTCACCATGCTCTTCTTTTGTGCTAGAGTAAATCAGGATATCATCAATAAATATAATAACAAATCTATCAAGAACATTTTTAAATACCCGATTCATCAAATCCATAAAAGCTACTGGAGCATTTGTCAATCCAAATGGCATCACCAAAAATTTATAATGTCCATATCTCGTGTTAAATGCTGTCTTGGTGACATCATCCTCTTTTATTTTCAGTTGATGGTACCTAGATCGCAGATCAATTTTTGAAAATATAGATAAACCTTAGAGCTGATCAAATAAATCTTCTATTCTAGGCAGAGGATACTTATTCTTGATTATAACATTATTTAAATCTCGTTAGTTTATACACAATCGCATTGTACCATCTTTCTTACGTGCAAATAGAACTGGTGCACCCCATGGTGAAAAGTTGGTTCTGATAAAAACTTTATCTAATAATTCCTATATTTGTATCTTCAATTCTTTCAACTCAGCTGGTGCCATTTGGTATGGAGCTTTAGATATTGGATGTGTTCCTGGATTTAGTTCAATGACAAACTCTATCTCATGGTTTGGTGGTAATTTAGGAAGATCATCAGGAAATACTTCTGGATATTCCTGAACAATTGACACTTCACTAAGGATTAGATGGTGTTATTCTTCAATGCTCATAACACTCGACAAATATCCTTCACAACCACTATCCAATAATCTTTTTGCTTTCAATGCTGATATAATTAAAAATTTGAAGCTTTTTATGATTCCAATAAAGGTGAATGGTTCCTCTCCAAGGGGTTGAAAAGTCTTTGTCTTTCTCTAACAATTTATAGTAGCACGATACTTTGACAACTAATCCATGCCTAAAATTATATCATAGTCATTCATGGCTAATATAATTGAATCAGCATAGAGTTCTCTATTTTCAATGAGAATAGCACAATCTCTTAAAACATGGTTAGCTTGTTTTGAATCTCCAAAAGAAATTATCACATTGTAACTGAAATCAACAGTATTAGGTACTCTACCTAGCCTCTTCACATACTCAGTGGATATAAATGAGTGTGTAGCTCTAGAATCAAACAATACAAATGTTGGAGTACCAAAGATGGAGAATTTACTTGTTACCACTGATGCGTTCCCTCAGCATCTGATCTAGTGATGGTAAAGACTTTAGTTGACACTTTTCTTTGTCCTATTGGATTTAGATTATCAAGATATACTCTGGCAATATATCCAACCTTTCCACACATAAAAACAGGCTCTAGTCTCCGTCGGGTAGACTCCACTATGTTGATCACCATATTTAGGACAAGCAGGTTATGACATTTGTGCTTT
The DNA here is from genome assembly GCA_019321725.1 of Paulownia fortunei. Classification (NCBI taxonomy): domain Eukaryota; kingdom Viridiplantae; phylum Streptophyta; class Magnoliopsida; order Lamiales; family Paulowniaceae; genus Paulownia; species Paulownia fortunei. The sequence continues at coordinate 9,327,420 of CM033108.1, forward strand.
GCCTTGATCAATCTTTGTACGCTTACTCTAATCCTACTATTGTTTCCCTTGTCTTGGTTGGAATTTAGATTTTTGATTTTGTATTTGAAATGGTCTCTTCTTTTCATTTCCAACCCATCGTTGCCCCTGTCCTTGCTTAATTTTGTCATCGATTCTCTTGAGTACATGAAATTCTAAGTTCAGCTTGTTCTACAACTAAAGCTCTCTCAGCAATTTATGAGTTTATCACTCCTTGGATTCCTGCCATATCCACATCTCCATATAGTTTTGGTCTCAAGCCTTCAAGAAATCTTTCAACTTTCATTGCATCAGTGTTTACCATATGCATGGCAAATCAATATAACTGTTCAAACTTACAAGTGTATTCTCCAACTGTCATATTTCCCTATCGTAGCTATATAAATTCATTCATCTTCATTGCACGAACTGGAGTTGTGAAGTATTTATTTTGAAACAACTCTTTGAATCTATCCCAAGTCATAATAGTGGTGTCTTCAATGCTCCTCATTGTATCCCACCAATGTCCAGCATTGCCTCGAAGTATAAAGAATGCTCACAACACTTTCTCTTTTTCTGAAACTCTACTGTACTGAAACATGTTTTCAAAAGTTCTCAACCAATCTTCTGCAGTTGTAGGATGTATCCTCAAACACCGATGGGTTTAGTTTTCTGAATCTTTCCCCAACTATCTCCACTGGTTCTACTCGAGATTGTGGTTGAACCATTTCAGCCCTTGGTTGTCCAGCCATATCCCTCTGCTGGATAAGTTGTTGAATTTGTTTTGATTGTCGTTCAACAAGCTCTGCAAGTTAATTAAGGATAACATCATGATCTTTATTCAAAATAGATGTCTGCTCCCTTGGGGTTCTAGCTCCACTATTACTTTCACCCCTTGTTCTCACCATGATTGCAATACCATTTTATTTATAAATAATTCATGAAATATTTAATGCATTATAACATAAAATAAAATTTACTGGCATGGTTATGCTCCACAAGTTCTAAAATCATGTACATGGACAGTCTACAGAATCAAGACCTAGGCTTTGATATTAATCTTTGTCATAACCTCCCAACAATATGTAAACATATATATATATATATAAACAACATGTGCAACATAATTGGTGCATGTATGCACGTGTATAACTTTTTTCTTCTAGTTAGTTTAACAAAACATTGGTAAAAGAAAAGTATTTTCATATCCTACAACACTGTATATACATAGATAGTTATTAAAATATTAACAAGGTCTATCAAAATCATCACAAACTCAAAATCTCCATCACAAAGGAGTTTTTTTTAAAGTGATATACATGATAAAGTCAGTAATATAATACAATAAACTATAAAATCAAAAGCGCAACCCAAAAAATAGTCCAACAGGTCGTTATCCAAGAACATTGATCTTTGAAAGTCTATAAAAGCTCCACTGCCAGCCCAGTAAACTAGAGGTTTCAAGTCTCATCATGCTCACCTACAATGCATGAACGACATGAGCTAACGCTCAATAAGTAAAAATCATGCATAGCAAGAGTATGATATAAAATCTCATGCAACTCATTTCTAAGATATAATGCGATAAATGTGTCAAATTTGAGTACTCATAAATTAAAAAGTTTTATTAAAATCACTTCATTTTATTGGGCCCTTGGCCCACCTACTATACACCGGATAGAGCTCTGCATAATATCAATAATCAAATGGCCATAAACAAATTGACTCAGTCCAGGTGCCATCTCTTAAGATCATTAGAGATCCATCCCTATCTTTCCCTGTGATCTTCTTGAAGTCTTCCCACCGGCGGAGTTAATAAGGGCACAGTTGAATGGTCCATCCTCTTGTGAGCACTAGAGGCATACCCCCTATTAACCCCTATAATCCTTCGAGAAGTAACATTCGCAGTGCTCCAAAATATCACAGAAGCAAGTATCGCATGCCTCGATACACTAGTAGTGGCCAACCAAAATATTTTCTTTCTAAAAATCATATCTCAAATCATATCGTGCATGTAAAACCCTCAACTATACTTATATACCATGCATGTACATGTAAATGCTCATGAATGGTATATTCAATATGAATGCAAGTCATCTTGCTCTCAATATGTTTTGAGAATCATAAGACTTTTAAAGAACATAATATACATGTCATCAATCAATTTAAATATCATCAACACATTAGGTATAAATGTTTCAAGACGTACTATGTTCATGCATTGTAGTTGCAAATGGATCTTTACTTAACTTTCACTTGGTTGATGGCTTAGTCTAGATTTGTTTATTGTTCCCATCCAATTTTAGATGTAAAATAGCTGAAAATATTATCCAACATCAAGCACCATTCCCAATTTGACAAGTTGAAAGCATAAAATATCATAATAAGATCTCAAACACCAAGCTATCTGGGTAACAATCAGCTTTTATAAACTAGAACCCAATATAGTACCTCAAATACCTTAATTTCTCATCTTAGATACATGTTAATATAATATAATTGAAGTAATATAACTCTAATAGTATGTACCTAATTGTTAACACTCAATAGCAATATGTCCAGGTTGAAACATGCTAAGTTGTCAAATGGGACAGGTTCACTTTTCTTGTTGTCTAATTTAGTTGCATGATAATTTTGACATCCCTAAGCATATCCAATCACTCCCAAAGTTTTACCACACTTAGGTAACATGTAGATCAATGTAATAATATTTTATAATTTCCTAAAATCAATGATTTTTATCTTAGCAAAAGCAACCCACTTATCATAACACAAAAACTGTAAGTTTTATCATGATAGTTTTGAGCGTTTCTTTAAATATCAAACTATATTTCAATCTATAACCTCTCCAAACTTACATAAATAACCTAAAATCATATATAAACACATATATGGTGAAATATATAGGTTTTAATTAAGTTATTATACATATATAAAGCTTTAAAAATAAAAACTAGCAAGTATACAGTTTTTGTCCCTAGTGATTTCTATTGCGATTTTGTGACTACAAATACCTATTTTGTGAATTATAAGACCATAAATAATATCCTAACATGATTATAAACAATAATATAAGCTTTAAAAATCATAAACCCTCAAACAATTCAAGAACTTAAATCGAAAGCATGAGTTAAGCTCACCTATGCACAAATTTAAACTTCTACTTGCTCCTCCTTACTCCCTTTGCTTCCTTCACTTTTTTATTTACTTGGAATCACTTGAGAGCAAATTTTAAAATTAATATGGAGGTTTGGGAGGTGAAATAGCTCAGAAAATGATTTTTTGGTCATGGTTTAAGGATAGAAATGAATAAAGGTTGAGGTGGTAGCTTGAGTTGGCAAAGCTTAAGGTGTCAAGTGGTGGTTCAAATCTGATATTATTCATAGCTTATACAGCTCTAATATAGTATTTATCAATATTTATTTATCTATTTAAAATCTATTTTAATTGCCATATGATCAGATAATAAATATTTGCCCTAATTTCTTACCTGTTCATTCGGTCTCTGAATCAATTGACATCCGATTCTCAAATGATTGTCTAGTTTGAATTTCTAAAATCATATGCACATATGTACCTTGTAATATGACATTTAAATCATATTATATCATGTCCAATATCCCAAGTATGTTAATTTATGGATGTATACTTTTAAAACACCTCGATCTAATTGAATCAAATCATATAAGCTTACTAGTAACACATTTAACATTTCCAAAATTATAACATATAACCTATGAATATCCAATATATTGACCAATCTATTATTTTTCTTATCTAAATATAGAATTACTTAATTAGGTTATAGGATCTCAACCACTAACATCAAGTGATAGCATTAGAGGTCTAACGATTAAGAATGCTATATAAGATGCTATGTAGATGTTAATGCAAATTAGCATATAAGTAGCATGTAGTGCATAAATCATATTAGCCAAGTGAGTAGTATGAGGCTTGGGTATTACAATGGAGGGTTTGGAGTCTAGGCGGGCCCGGAAGGATGAGCGTGAGGATGAGGGTGGTGGGACTTTGATTTGGTGGGTGAGGGTGAGGCTGGTGGGTTTGGGTAAGTCTTCAATGGCAGCAAGTAAGGGTAAGGGTAGTGGTTTGGACAAGCCTACGATGGTGGCGACAATGGTGGTGGTGAAGATTTGCAAGAGTAGTGGTGAAGATATGAAGAAAGCAATGAAAAATAACAAAGATTAGATCGCATTTAAGCTTATATGTATGACAAAATGACATTCGAATTTGAAATTTGAAATTTGAATTTGTTGAGAGGGAGGGAAATTCTCAGGTCTTAAATCTTTGGAGTTTATAGTTTCATCTAGTTGTTTTGCATTTCACAAACAAGTGTCAAAATTTAGTTGGCTTTGTGTTGTACCATTAGGGTAGCATCGACCCAGTTGTCTCTTCATATCATGAACATTGACTAGCCTACTATTCACAATTAGATAGTTCTCCTTTCTCATTACACAAAAAACCCTCCCCAAACCTTTCCCTTTCCTCACACGATTATTTTTTTGCCATTTTCTCCTTCTAAAACTATGGCCCTAACAGCTTCTTCCGAAAAAGACAAGCTATTGAGCTATGAATTAGTGATGTCCTCCACCCCCAAATGGTGACATGTATAAAATAAGACCCGCTTTGTCCATATTTGTGGTCCCAAATCAATAGGCATGCGCATCAATGAGAGGAGAGGCAAAACCATCCATCTTCTCCGAAAGTTTCATGTACTACTATGTTTTGGTTATGCTTTAATTTGATGATTTGAAATTTTTGGTTAGATTTTGCCCTTTTTAAGTGCAAGAATCTTTAATTCTTTTTTATAGAAATGATGTTCTAAGCTATGAATTCTTCATTGTTGAGCCTGTTTAGTGATGTTTTTCTACTTCCAAAATAGTTCTTTTTCTATGCATTTATGAGCCAAAATGATAATATTGCCTTGGACTTTTGGTTGGATTCAAGTTGATTATCATGTTAAAATTTTCACTCACTTAGAAAAATGCTCTTGTAAAGCAAGACTGTCTGCAATTCTTAAATTAGAAATTTTCCTCTGACCTAAATTATGAGATGCATTTGTGAGCCTTTTGATATTACACCCTAGGACTTTGGTTCGATTTGAGTTAGTTTGTGTGTAAAAGTTTTCCCTTTGTCTTAAAAATAATATGGTAACTGTAGATAAATTAAATTTATGATCAATTAAATGATGGCATGTGTAAAATAATATATTAAATATCAATTTTATATGTTCTATTTATATTTTATGATTTTAATCAAATTTAATTTCTAAAATAAATAGTAAATCAATTGATGTTTTATACATATTTTTGGCCAATCAAATTTTGCCAAGTGTCAAATCTTAATTACGGGCAATCAAGATTGTATTTTTCAAATTATGAAAATAAATACCAATATTTTAGCAATTTAAATCATATTTTATAATTAAGGCAATAAATATCAATTGAATCGTGAAGGACTAATCAAATCGCGTCATTTTGTCAAATAATTATAGTAAGAACTCATATCCTACAAGTATAAATTGGGGCCATCTTCAAGAAATTAAACACAAGTTGAGAAGAAAAAGAAGTCCAAACAAATTGGGAAGAAGAAGTTCAAGGTGTTGTAGGAAATTCTCTCAAAACAAGTCCATCAAATTCAAGGAGATCCATAGCGTTGAGGGCTAAAGTACAGGCATCGTGGAATGTATTCAAGTAATAAAATATAATTCAAGATTAAATTATTAAACCTTCGAATTAACGTTATTGAAAATTCAATCTACCTTGAAGGAGATTAAAGGGTCAATTCTATCATAAAGTTACCAAATCTACATAGTCAAAGTTATTGAAGTTGTAATGTTTAATTTGAAATCAAGGTATCAAACCCTCAAATTAACATTATTGAATGGCGAAATCAAATTCGGAGGAGATCAATTCAATAATTTGCTACAACTTTAAGGTTGCAAACATAAGTACAGGTTGTATTAAGTAATAAATTTCACGTGAATTTAGGGTTGATCCACAGGGAAGTTGTTTGAATAATTTGGGATTATATTCAGAATATAAAAAATAAATGTATGTTGTAACTAACGAAAAAACCAAAATAATAAAAGTACTAAGGATTAGGGATCCACTCTTGAGTTTTGAATAAAGACAAAAATATTTATTCTTTTTACCTTTCTTAATTGCCACTATTGAAATCCATACATAATAAAGGTTCTAATGGGAAGATATTATCAAATAGCTTATGAAATAAGGTATTGTCTTACTATTTACAAATTATCTATTAACGCCAACACTTATTTATGGGATCAAGTATTTATGGACACCTATGTCTGCAACAAATCAAGGTTTTACGTTAGCGGTTGGTGTATTAAAACCAAAATGTCTAGCTAAATTAACCCAAGTATTTATTGTGCCACTTGTGATACATAAATCAAGAATTACCACAAAATAAGTAGGGTTTAGATTAAAACTCAATATAATAATATAATATACTTAAATATTTTTTATCCTTATAACTGTTCATGTTCCTCCATCAAGAGGCTTACCCATTTTCCTCAACAAAATGAAATTTAGAAAGACATAAAAGTAGGAAAGACTAAAAAAAGAAGAGAAAGTAGATAATACATTTCTATTGTTACTAAAAAATTTACATTACTAGAAAACATACATTACTACTAGAAAATTTAGCCTAAAGAAACCCTCTACCCCCCACTCTTACTAACTTAATACATGGCTTTTTTATATTACTTGGAGTATTCTAGAGGTTAAACATATATTGGAGGAGTTAATCAAGTGGTATGCTAGTTGCCAAGAGTTGGTAAGTTGTTACACCAAATCTTCTAAATTCTCACCCACTTGATTGAATTATATTTTTAGGTCAGATACAACTAGATTTTGATAATGCGTAAAAAACAAAAGTTGTATATCTTTCTGTGCTAATATATTTTCTTATTTTCATTTGTCAAATTTGGCTGTCGGATGAGAGAGATATGGTCAAATTACCGAATCATATTCAAGAGTCATCCTTCAACATTAGCAGCACATTGTATCATATGTTTTTATGATTTTGACATATTTTCTCACTATCTTGTCTTCAACAAATTTGTTTATTTACTCTTGTACATAACATATCCAAATTGCAGCCTAAAATCAATTTGGGCTTAAGAGATATGACCTAATTGGTAAAATAAGTCAAAATTGGGCTAAACTTTGATCCAATTTTTTAGTGATCCATTTTGTACAACCAATTGATGAATTTTCTGCTATAATCAAAACTAAATTTGGCTATACTTCCAACAGAAAAGTTGTAATTCTTTCTATTGGCTTCCAAATGAATTAAGATTCAGGTCTATAGAGATTTTGAACACCCAAAATACTAAAAATGCACAAGTTTGGAAATATGCTTTTTTTGATCTAATGAAATATTATCTCCTAACTTACTCATGACACGTGTTGTCTTCTTCGATTTTATTTTGGCTCTTTTTGAATTTTTTTGTTCATTATTTCTCTAATATAAAATATTAATAAAACAATAATATTAACAAGAATAAAACAAGAAAAGTATAAAAGATTTGATACAAAAATATATCAAAATATGCACTAGTCAAATTCCCCCACACAACCTTTGCTCATCCTCGAGCAAGCCTAACACAAACCTAAACTAATCCACTTTCGTAGGAAATCACGATTACATTTAGCATATGCAGCAAGCCTTTAAACTTCTAGATGGCCCATACAGGACGAGTTATAGTCTCATGAGGGTTTCTAGCGATGATACCCACAAACACCTATGATAACTATCTTCTAACTATTATTTTCAGAGAGTAACAAAGTAATATGAAAATGAAATCAAAGTGTTGAATCTAACTCTTAGTCATTCAAAAGTTAATACATTTCCATAATAAGCATACTCAAGTGTGTGTGTGGATAGTTAATGTCAACAGTGACGAAATTATACATGTTTCAAATAAGTGAATTCTCATAGAACCTTACAAAAACTATCACCCAATCTCTAATGAAAAAGTCAAACATCATAGGCTCTTCATTTGGTATAAATCTCCACGACACTGAAGTTACCACACGAAATCAAAATATCTTCAACAAAGGTTGTAATGGGGCAAAAGAATAGTGATGTGGCTAAGAAATAAAAGGATAGAATGTAACAAAGGTTCTAAAAATTTCATGAAATTAGATACATAGAGTTTATTGATGAAGAACTCTCAAACGCCATGAATTTCAACACTGAGGTCTATTGTTATTGAGTTGGACCTCTCTTCATTATTCTTATTCATCTTGCAACATCCAATTTTTAGTTGCAACTCATAATATTTTTAGCACTTTACAATTTTTTTCTTTATTTTTTGTTCTTTTTTCTTTATTTTTTGATTTTTAATTTTTTATTTTTGAAGAAAAACTTCCCCACACATATCTTCTATTCTAATCTATTTTTTTTTTTTTTTTGCAAGCTCACCCTGTCAATGGAATGTCTTTTAAACTCCAAATCATTTTAGAACAAGGGTTGTAAAATAGTGTAGTTAGGCTAGGTAAAAGATATAGTTACCACAGAAATATTTTTATTTATTGAAAGGCTTAAAGTAGCTCACTAGAGGGATGTTCTCTTAGAACATCACATATGGAACAAATTGATTTAACAATAGTGCTAGAAAGTCTAATACCTTAATTATTTTTCAAGTGGTGATCTATCAGTCGTTCACCTCTACAAACAAAAAGGAAAAGTTTTAATACTCAATTCCTACATGTTGAAAATTCAAGTAATGTAGAGTGAAGGCATAAAAACTTCCTATTTTGACATGCTTGTCTTCACACTGAATAATATAACTATTTGTGCAAAAAAAAATTGAGTATAATTATCGCAAAAATATATTAACCAAAGAACAACATCAAAGTCCAAAACAATACCTACCATCAATCAAACCACATCATTCATGCTTAATTTTAATCATTAAAGTTGGAAGAACCTCTACGACTCAAAAAATAAATTGACAATTCACAAACTTTTATTAAAAACTTCACAAATTTGCCATGTTATGTAAAAAATTAGGGGTGCATCTTAAGAGTGTTACACTTACCCTTTACTTTGCCACCATTTTTCATGATTTCAATGGACCTAGAAAAAAACCACACTTGAAAGAATTGCACGTTGTACTAATCCACAAGAATGTATCTCAAGAGTTAATATAATGTGATCTAAAAACTCTTTATGCAGTCCATCCATAATAAATTTAAGTTTATCTTCTCGATTTAATGAAACCAAGGAATGACACTTTATGTTGCAAGTCCATCTAGCACATTTATGATAAACTTTCTTTTTTTTTTTGCCCTTTGTTTTTTGAAATATGTGTTTTTACCAAAATTAGGCATATATCTAGTAAGCAAGTGCAGAAACTCATGTAAAAACTCACCTGCTCTTACATCGTATGCCCTATGGGATGCCCTTGTGCATAAGCATCCTTAATCTTTCAATCCTAGTTTTATAAATTTTTAAAATTATATTTTTAGTAAGAAAAGAAAATTGCTTCTTTAGAGTTAGAAGAATGTCACCCATTTTGAAAAGAACAAGAAAAGAGAATAAGAAAAATAGAAAAACTTTATACAGAGATTTTAGTTATTTGGAAAACTAATAAATCCAACTTTAATAGCAACGGAGTACCATTATCCACCACTTAATTGAAAAATAAAAAAATAAAAGAAAGAAAACTTTCTAGACAAACAAATTCAGAGAAAATAAGTGTATATATATATATACAACACTAATCATAATAAGGGTTAGAAATAAAAATAATTTTCTCTTGTGAAAATTGATTTTCTAGAAATAATTGAACTCTTTGTCCATTTACTTTGAATATGTTACTATTTCGAAGATTTTTAATGCCAATCACCCCATAAGGATATATCTTTTTTACAACAAAAAGACCACTCCACCTTGATTTCAATTTTCCAAAAAACAAATGCAATCGAGAATTATAAAGCAAAATTTTTTGACCAACCTCAAATATTTTTCTTAAAATTTTATTATCATGAAAATCTTTGATTCTTGCTTTATAAATTTTTGAATTCTCATATGCATCATTTCTCAATTCTTCAAGTTCATTGATTTGGCATTTGTGTAATTTTGAAGCTTCATTAAGGTTCAAGTTAAACATTTTGATTGCCCAATAAGTTTTATATTTAAGTTCAACAGGTAACTGACAAGGTTTTTCATAAACTATCCTATAAGAAGACATGTCTAATGATGTTTTGAAAGTAATTCTAAATGCCCAAAGTATACCGGTAAGTCTGAAAGATCAATCTTTACGGTTTGGGTTAACTGTCTTTTCTAAAATTTGTTTTATCTCCCTATTTGCAAGTTCAATTTGTCCGTTTGTCTGAGGGTGATAAGGGGTTGCAATTTTATATATAATTCCATATTTCCTTATTAAAGTTCCAAAAACTTTGTTACAAAAATATTTCCCTCATCACTGATAATAGATCGAGAAATTCTAAATTGACTTAAAATATTTTCTTTCAAAAAATTTTATCACTATTTTGTGATCATTATTTTGAAAAAGAATTGCCTCGATCCATTTTGAAACATAATCTATGTCAACCAATATGTAAAGAAAGCCAAATGATAATAAAAATTGTCTCATAAAGTCAATACCCCAATAGTCAAAGATTTCAATCACTAGGATAGGTTATAGGGGCATCATATTTCGCTTTGAAATAGATCTTAACTTTTGACAATGTCACAACTTTTGCAAAAAGTGTAAGTGTTTTTGAAAAGATTTGCCCAATAAAATCCATATTTTAAGATTTTTGCAACGATTTTCTTTGCTGAAAAGTGACCACCACATGCTTCTGAATGATAAAATTTAACAATATTAACTATCTCATTGTCAGGCACACATATTCAAAATATTTGATCAGGACAATATTTGAATAGGTATGGGTTATCCCATTAAAAGTTTTTCACCTTAGTCAAAAACTTCTTTTTTTCTTGAGAGTTCCAATGAAAGAGCATCTTTCCCGTCACAAGAAAATTAATAATGTCAGCAAACCAAGATAAAATAGAAATATTAAATAGTTGTTCATTAGGAAAAGTGTCATTAATGGGTGTGGTTTGAAATGAGTCATCACAAACAAGTCTCAACAAATAATCAGCCACCATATTCTCTACTCCTTTCTTATCTTAAATCATAATATTAAATTACTGGAGGAAGAGAATCCACCTAATCAGTCTAGGTTTGTCAACTTTTTTTTACAAAAGATATTTCAAAGTTGCATGATCACTGAAAACAATAACTGGTGAGCTAACAAGATACGATCTAAATTTGTTCAATGCAAAAACTACAACAAGTAATTCTTTTTCAGTTGTTGAATAATTCAATTGAGCACTATTTAAAGTTTTACTTGTATAGTAAATAACATATGGTTTCTTATCTTTTCTTTATCCCAAGACAACTCCAACAACATAGTCACTAGCATCACACATTATTTCAAAAGGTAAAGTCCAATTTAGAGACTGCATGATTGGAACAGATGTAAGCATGCTTTTAAGTTTAACAAAAGTATTTTCACAATTTTTAGTCTATTTAAAATAGTGTCTTTTATTAGAAGATTACACAAAAAATTAGATATTATACTAAAATCTTTGATAAATCTTTTATAAAAACCAACATGTCCTAAAAATGATGTAACCTCCTTCACAGCCTTTGGTATTGGAAAATTGGTAATTAATTCAATTTTAGATTTATCAACCTCAATACCATTTGATGAAATCATGTGTCCAAGAATAATAATAGTTGTTACCATAAAATGACATTTCTCTCAATTGAGTACAATTTTTTTTTCTTCACACCTGATCAAAATATTTTCTAAATTAGATAAACAATCGTTAAATGAATTACCAAAAATAGAAAAATCATTCATGAATACTTCAAGAAAGCATTCAACCATGTCACTAAAAATACTAAGCATGCATTGTTGGAATGTAGCTGGTGCATTACATAATCCAAAAGGTATTCTTTGATATGCAAAAGTACTAAAAACATATGTAAAAATTATTTTCTCTTGATCTTCAAGTGCAATTGTAATTTGATTATACCCAGAATATCTATCTAAAAAGCAGTAAAATTCATGTATCGCAACTCTTTCTAAGATTTGATCCATAAAAGATAATGGAAAATGATCTTTTCTAGTAACTGAGTTGAGTTTTCTATAGTCAATGCACATTTGCCAACCAGTCACAGTCGTAGTTGAAATTAATTAATCATTCTTATTCTTGACTATATTAACTCCAGATTTCTTAAGTACAACTTGAGTAGGACTTACCCATTAGACTAAGTTTTCTAGTAGTAATAGAAATGTGTTCTCCAGTTTCTCTTCTATTTTTAGTCTTTCCTATTTTTATTGTCTTTCAAAATTTATTTTTGTTGAGAAAAAAAGGTGAACCTCTTGTTGGAAGAATAGGAACGGTTATAAGGGTAGAAAATGTTTAAGTATGTTGCATTATTATTTTAAGTTTTAATGTAAACCCTACTTATTTTGTGGTGATTCTTGATTTATGTATCACCAGTGGCACAACAAATACTTGGGTTCATTTAGCTAGACGTTTGGTTTTACTAAACTAACCGCTAATAAAAAACCTTGATTTGTTGTAGACACAGGTGTCCATAAATACTTAATACCATAAATAAGTATTGGCATTAAGAGATAATTTACAAATAGTAAGACAATATCATAATTACCTTATTGCATGGCTATTTGATAATATCTTCCCATTGGAACCTTCATTCTGTATGGATTCCAATAGTAGCAATTAAGAGAGGTAAAAAGAATAAATAATCATTTCTCTATCCAAAACTCAAAAGTGGATCCCTAATCCTCAGTAATTTTATTATTTTGGTTTTTTCTTTAGTTACAACATACATTATATTTTTTATATATTTTGAATCACATAAACCCTTTTTTTATAAATATAATCCTGAATTCTTCAAACAACTTCCCCGTGGATCGACCTTAGACTCATGAAAAATTTATTACTTAACACAACCTGCACTTAAGTTTGCAACCTTAAAGTTGTAGTAAGTTTTTAGCGATGTTGCTAGGGAAGGCAAGGTAAGTATTCGAGTTTGTAAATATTTTTCCTTTGTAAATATAGTATATTTATTTTCTTTATGGATATATGGTTATATGGTATCGTAGTCATAATACTCAGCATTTAGTTAGAAATAATTCTGAAACCTTGTTTGAAAATTTATTTGAATCACCTCCACATACTTCCACCATGGCTAAAAATGAAAGTGTCCACGATGAAAATGAGAATCAACAGGTGCATACTATGCATTATTACTTTCTAGCTTCTTGAAATTCTTCTCTTTCTTATTTCATTTTTCCTCTCAATGCAAATAACTTTCAATTCAAGCCAGGTATGATCCCTTTACTTCCTAATTTACATGGTTTAGACTCTGAAAGCCCTTACTTGCATCTGAAAGAATTTGATGAAGTATGTGCCACTTTTGATCATCAAACTTGCATAAATGAGATTGTTAAGCTCAAATTATTATTATTTTTTTTAAGATAAAGCAAAAGCTTGGCTTAATTTTTTAAAATCTAGGTCAATTTACACTTGGCGAGAAATATAAGCTGATTTTTGAAAAAATTCTTTCCAACTCATAAAATTAATACACTGAAAAGAAAAAATTTAATTTTTTCTCAAAATTCTAATGAAGCTTTCTTTCAATATTGGGAAAGATTTAAAAATTTGTTGAATTCATGCCCACATCATGGTTTTGAAAAATGGCGCTTAATTAGTTTCTTTTATGAGGTTTAACTACTAAAACAAAATAATTTGTTGAAACAATGTGTAATGGTGAGTTTCTTGATAAAAAACCTAATGAAGCCCTATAATATCTAAACCATTTGGGAGAAAACTCTCAATCATATCATAGTGTTAATACTTTTGAAAGTTCTATTAGATCTAATCTTGCTAATAGTAATAAAGGAAAATATTACCTTAGTCAAGAAGATGATCTAAATGCTAGGATTGCTAGTTTAACAAGAAAAGTTGAAGTCATGGAACTTAAAAAAGTAAAGTAAATCAAATTTGTTCAAGAGGTAGAAGTTTGTAGCAATTGTGAGCTTATAGGGCATTCCACTAATGAATGTCTAAGCATTCCAGTACAAGTAAATTTCATGAATACATTCAAAAAAACCTTTCCATTCTCCATATTCTGAAACTTACAATCCATAATAGAGAAATCATTCAAATTTTAATTGGCAAGATGATAACAATGCCTAAATACTATATTCACAAAAGCCACCAAACTTTCATTCTTATCCAGCTCCACATACAAAATTTCTTGAGGAGACTTTGCAAGCATTTATGCATGAACAAAGAAATATCTATAATTAAACTTCACAGGCCATCAATGAGATAAAAAACATACTTTCAACATTAACCGCCTCTTTGCGCACTCAAGAAAAAGGTAAGTTTCCAACTCAACCTCAACCTAATCTTTCCACTCAGTGTCATGTTTCTTCTTCAGGTGAAAATTCAATCAAGGAGGCTAATTCGATTGTAACTTTTGGAATAGAAAAGTTATTGATAATACTATTCATCCCAAGGAGAAAGTTTCTAATCCACCTCTAGAAATGAAGAACAGAAATAGTCTTCACGATGAAGGTAAGTTTGAAGAAGGTAAGTTTGAAAATAATGAAAAAGAAAAATATTTACCTCCAACACTCTTTTCTCAAAGATTGCAAGCAACTCTAATCGAAATCTTTGATGTTTTTAAACAAGTCAAGATTGATATTCTATTATTAGATATAATCAAGCAAGTTCCATCTTATGCCAAATTTTTGAAAGATTTGTGTACAGTAAAAAAAACATCATGTACGAAAGAAGACATTCTTAACTGAAAGTGTTAGTTCAATCATTCAACAATTCACTCCACCCAAGTACAAAGATCCAAGTTGTCCAACCATTTCATGTACCATAGAAAACACTAGAATAGAGTGTGTTTTGCTTGATCTTGGTGCTAGTGTAAATCTTCTACCTTTCTCAGTTTATAAATAGTTAGGTTTTGGAGATCTTAAAACAACTTCTATTGTACTCCAACTAGCTGATCGTTTGATTAAAGTTCCAAAGGGAGTAGTAGAAGATATGTTGGTAAAAATTGATAAGTTTTACTTTCCAATCGATTTCATTATTTTGGACACAGAGCCTATTGCACAAATACATACACAAATTCCTATCATTTTGGGTTGTACCTTTCTTGTAACTTCAAATGCTTGAAGTTATCATTTAAAAATATGACTTTGGAACTAAATATTCTTATTATTTGTAAGTAACCTGTAGAATATATCGAAGTACAAGAAATATATTTAATCAAAGGACTTGTTCATGAATATTTCACTATCAGTAACTCTTTAGATCCTTTGGAAACTTGTTTTGAAAGTAAAAGTATTTGTAAAAAGGTACATGCTAATACTCTCTCTAAATTTTTGCAGGTACAAGAAAAACATTATTGGAAGTCAAGGTTTGAAGAACTTTCATCATCAATAGTAAAATCTACTCCATCAAGTATTAAAGCTCCTGTAGTTGATTTGAAACCTTTGCCAGTTGATTTGAAATACTCTTTCTTGGGTGAGAATAAAACTTTTTCAGTAATAATTTCTTCCAAACTTAATGCATCTCAAGAAGGTAAGTTGATCAAAACTCTGAAAATTCATAAGAATGCTTTAGGATGGACCATTGCTGACATTAAAGGTAATAGTCCTTTAATTTGCACACATAACATCTATCTAGAGGAAAATGTTAAACCCTCTAGAGAAGTACAACGATGGCTAAATTCTAATATGAAAGAAGTAATGAGAAATGAAGTTATTAAACTCTTAGATAATGTAATCATTTATCTTATTTTTGATACTACCCCCCTACTCTAACAAGCTTAATACATAGCCTATTTATAGCATTTGGAGTATGCTAGAGACCAAACATATAATGGAGGAGTTAATCAAGTGGTATGCTAATTGGCAAGAGTTGGTAAGTTGTTATACTAAATCCTCTAAATTCTCACCTACCCAATTGAATTGCATTTTTAGATTGGATACAACTAGATTTTGATGATTAGTAAAGAACAGAAGTTGTAGATCTTTCTGTACTAATATATTTTCATATGTTATTTGTCAAATTTGTTGCCGGATATGGTCAAATTACTGAATCATGTCCAAGAGTCATCCTTCAATATTAGCACTACATTGCAACATATGTTTTTACCATTTTGACATATTTTCTCACCATCCTATCTTTATCAAACTTGATTATTTACTCTTATGTATAAGATATCCAAATTTTAGCCCAAAATTAATTTGGACTTAAGAGATATGACCCAATTGATAAAATAAGTCAGGATTGGACTGAACTCTAATCCAGATTTTTTGGTGATCTATTTTGTACAACTATTTGGATGAACATTTTCTACTATAATCAAGACTGAATTGGGCTACACTTCCAACAGTTGTAGTTCTGTCTCTTAACTTTCAAATAAATCAAGATTTAGGTTCACAGGGCTTTTGAACATAGAGTTATGCCCAAAATACAAAAATAACACAAGTCTAGAAACATGCTTCTTTTGATCCAATAAATATTATCTCCCAACTTACTCATGACATGTGTTGTCTTCTTCGGTTTTATTTTGGCTCTTTTTGAATTTTTTATTCATTGATTCCCTAATAGAAAATATTAATAAAATAATAATATTAACAAGAATAAAGTAAAAAACGTATAAAGGATTTGATACAAAAATATGTCAAAATATGTACTTATCATTATTCCACCTTAAAAATTTTCAAATCTAAAAGATATTGTTCTTGAAGAGAAGAATAAGAGGAATTAGTTAGAGATTTTAATCATTTAATTCTTTTGATACATTAAAATTTAATTTGTACTATTTTTCTTGTTTTTTATTTTACAGATAACAAAATTTATATTATAAATTTCTGGTATGCCCAATTGGACAATCTCTACCTCTCATCTATTTTCTTCATCAAAAGTTTTGAAGTATCACAATAGTTGCTCGCAAGATCATAGTAGTGAAGGTTGCTACTTCAAATTCTTCAAATGCTACAATCAAAAGTGTTGGTGTCGTTATAAGGAGTATGTCCAAGAAGTTGTAAAAATCTTCCGAGATGACTCATTTGCTCGATATTATAGAGAAAGATTCACCACATCTTGCCAACACCAATGAAGATGATGAGGACCTGAAGGATGAATCTGCATCATCCAATCCTCACTCAGTATTAAGATACTAATTTACTTTGAACATGGCGCCCATCATGGTGACAAATGCTACAACTCTAGATGAGGAAATTGCAAGTTTAACAAAGGCCATTGAGGGGCTTACAAAGCATGTTCAAGAACAAGAATCTTATATTCCAAAATTGATTAACAAAGTGGGCAATGCTGATATTAGTCGCATTATGGCCAAACAAGTTGAAGCTCATGACGAACCTGAGATGTCTATGAAGCAACAACCAAGTGAAAGAGAGAAGTTTTTTAAGGATTTGCAAGTTTCATCTGATGGGTTGATTCTTGTTGACCAACTAAATGAATTTATCATGGGGACTATCAAAGACAAGTTCGATGGAAGTTCTAAATCATCTTTGACTTATGCCAAGCCATACACCCAAAGGATTGACAATTTTAGGATGCTAGTTGGCTACTAACCCCTAAAATTTCAACAATTCGATGGAAAAGACAGCCCAAAGCAACACGTGGCTCATTTCATTGGGACATGAAATAATACTGGAACATATGGAGACTACCTGGTCAAGAAATTTGTCCGATCATTGAAAATAAATGTATTTGATTAGTACATTGATTTGGAGGTGAACTTAATTAATAGTTGGAAGCAGTCAGAACAAGAGCTTCTTAATCGATTCTATAGTACCTGATGAACAATCAGCATGATTGAACTCATAAATTCATTCTAATAGAAAGAAGAACTTATCATCGACTACATTAATTATTGGAGAAATCTAAGCTTTAACTACAAACATCGATTTTCTGAGGCTTCAGCTATTGAGATGTGCATTTAAGGAATGCATTGGGGCCTTCGGTATATTCTTCGAGGAATCCTATATCACCCCCACCACTAAATATAGATATTGGTATAACAATAATTTTGACAAGGTAGCACATGTGTGTGCATGTGTGTATTTACTTTTTGTCAAATGTAGCACTTTGAGAAACAGTAAAGTGTTTTCTCACTTATAACCCTGTATATAGAAAAATCACTATTTATATAAAAACAGAACACCCATCATAGTCACGCTATTCTCAGGCTGATTTACTATCAAATTTCAAGAGTTATATAGGACACGACATCCCAAAGTTATAATACGATAAACTCAAAAATAAAAATAATAACCTTTACTTTCAGAAGAAGTAAGGACATTTTGCATCTTGTAGCCCTTTATATATAGTTAACAATTTACATAATAATAATGAATGTAAAAATTAGAATATGCCTACAACACAACCCAATAGATCATCATCCATGTACACTGATCCTCAGAACCTGTAGGAACCCCAACGGCTTGCCAAGTAAGTCCATGGTATCAAGTATCACCAGACTCACCTACAATGTATAAACTATATGAGCTAATGCTCAACAACTAAAGATTATGCATGTCAAGGAATAATCCACAATATCAAGTCATGCATCTCAAAATGTTAAGTCCACAACACAATTCCTTGCATTAAAACATTTCTCTCAAAATCATTTCTTTCTTAGGCCCCTGACCAATGCTACTATCATGTACTGGAAAAGAGCTCTACACACCGCCATAACCTAATAGCCAATAATGATATAAGCATGAAAATCCATGCACGCGAACTTGCAAATCGATACATGCTTCGGTGCACTAGTAGTAGTCAGCAAAATATTTTTCTTTCTCAGAATCATGCCGTGTAATGCAAGATTTATTACAATACTTGTATATGATGCATACACGTGCCAATGCCTATGTATGTATGCTTAATGGACATGAATGAAAGTAATGCATGCCCTCTGCTATGCATATATGATCTATAGTATTACATATAAATTACACATTTACTATATCTATGCATTGTAGTTGCAAATAAATCTCTACTTACCTTTGATCGGTTGTGTGTTACTTTTAGGTTTCTTAAGTATTACTCCCCAACCATATATGTGAAACAATCTGTAAAAATACAAGATATCAATCACCATCCTCAATTAACAAGTTTATTATACCTAATGTAGTATAAAGTTCTTGAATCTCAATTTAACTAAACAACCTTACCACTTAGAAACTATAACCGAATACAACCTTCTACGAACCTTTGTTCCACATATAAAATGTATACTAACCTCACTTAATTGATGTATTATAACTCTTAAAATATCTCCCTAAATGTTAGGGATCAAATGCACCACATCTATGGTGGAACATGTTAATGAACCAAATGGGATAAATTCACAACTTCACATTTTCTTGCTGCCACATTAATTTGCATGATAATTTTGACACCCTTAAACATATTCATTCACTCCCAAAAATTATATCACACATATCTAACATAAAATACAATGTAACTGTGTCATATAATGGCTAAAATGAATGGATATAACTTCCCAAGTTCAGCTTCCTTCACAACATACTGAAATAGATTTTTCCTACTGTGACAGATTTGCACACTTCATGACATTAATGGTTTTGGCACCCTTAAGTATATTCAATCACTCCCGAATTTTCACCACACTTAGATAACATATACAAAGAGACAACCAAGTTATATTCTTGCCAAATGTAATGGATTTAATGCTGTAAACCTAGTCCTTAATGGATTTAATACTGTAAACCTAGTCCCCTTCACAAAGGACAAAATCTAAAATTCTATAGAGGTAGTTGTGAGCATCTCATTAGTTGTCATGCCATATTTTAATTCATAAGATATCCAAACCTAAATAAATAATATTAAATCCTATATAAACATATTCATGATGATAAATATAGAATTTACCCAAGGTTTCTTGCAGATTTTCAGCTCAATAAACTAAAAATCAACATATACACAGATTCTGCCCCTTAATGGTTCTACTATATTTTTGCAACCACAAATCATTATTTTATGCATAATAACCCTATGAATAACCTCTAACATCATCATTAACAAGATAATAATATTAGGAAATCACAAAAACCTCAAATAATATAAAAATTGATGTCAAAACTGTATATGAACCTTACCTATGTCAATTTCAGCTTCTACTTGTGATTACTACTTCTTTTTGCTTCCTTTGCCCTTTTTCTAGCACTTGGAATCAATTAGGACCAGCGTAGAGAGATTTTGACATGCGTTTGGACCCTGAAAATGACAGAAAATGGTTGAGGGTCGTGGGTAAATGGCTAGGAGTGAAAGAAAGCTTGAGGTGCTTGATTAAGCTTGGTAGCAAGCATGAGGTGGTAAGTTGTGGTATAAATATGACCTTTCACCCATATTTCAAACCTAGATTAGATGTTTCTTACTATACATTAATTTTATTGCATCCTATTTTAATTACCACAAGATACCATAGATAATTTATAAGCTGATTTCCAAGCCGTTCATTTAATTTCTTACTCGATTGTCACTCGATTCCTAAATAATTATCCATATTAAAAATTATATAATATTATACATAAATGAATATTGTAATATTACCTTTGAATCATATTATCTTATGTCGAATGTCCCAAATATGCAATTACAGATATATACTTTTGAAATACCTTGATGAAATTGAATCAAACCGTATAAGCTTACTAGTAACACCTTTAACTCTTTCAAAATTATAACCTATATATCCCATCGACATCCAATATTGATCAATCTTATTTTCTTCTTATGTCAATTTAATGTTGATTACTTATATTATGATAATCGACAACTAACACCATATGAGATTTTCTAGAAATTTAATGATCAAATGTGATTATAAGGTAAAATGGATCATGTCATGCTAGTTTCATTGCAATCACTTATGAATAACATGCAATGCATGAATCATATTGGCCAAATGAGTAGTATCAAGCTCGTTTATTACAAATCCAACCTAAGATGTTTGAAGAATTAGCTACTTGGGCCCATAATATGAAGTTGAGTATGGCTACAAGTGGAGTTGAGGGGCCACCCATCCAAGAATCTTACAAGTCAAAAGAAAAACTAGAAGTTAAGAAAGGGGGAAAGTCTTTTTCTAAAGCTCCAAACAAAGAATCCATGATAGTTAATACAACGCCGATCAAATTAAGAGGAAATGCAAATCACATAAGTGGTGAAAATAAAGACATCTCTTAAGAAAGAGGGCAAAGAAACTTAACTTTTAAAGAAATGCAAGCAAAGCAATACCCCTTTCTCGATTCTAATATCTCTAGAATATTTGATGACTTGCTTATTGCGAACCTCATTTAATTACCTAAAATAAAGTAACTTGAAGAGGTTGGATAAATCGATGATCTAAAATACTGCAAATACCATCATTTGTTTGGGCATCCAATTCATGATTATTTCATATTCAAAGATAAAGTCATGTAGTTGGCTCGTCAAGGGAAGATCACACTTGAGGAAGATAATGCGACTGCTAATTTTATCACCATTATATTTAGATCGTTTGTTATCTTAATGAAGAATGTGCCTGGGTAGAATGATGGTCGAAGACTTGATCATGGCGATGACATTTCATATAATATGATAAGTGAACAAAATGTTTCCTCTAGTGAAGTCTATCTGTCTGGGATGGGGGTTCATACTCTCACTAATGATTGTGCTTGAGCAATGACCTTCACTACTGAGGACTTGCTACTTGGTTGCAAAGCACATAATAGGTCGTTATTTGTAACCGGCTATACTCGCGAGCAAAAAGTAAATAAGATATTTGATTGATGGAAGCTCTAAGTCAATATGTTGTCGTGCAATGAAGGAGTTGGGAGTTTTTATGGATGAACTTGTAAATAGTCAATTGATGATCAAGGTTTTAATAAGGGGGACAAAGGGCTCTCGGCATCATAAGGTTGAAGTTGTTGATGGATGATATGGCCTCAATTGTGTTATTTTATATCATAGATGCCAAAACATCATATAACATGTTTCTTGGTCGCCCTTAGCTATATTAAAATAGAGTAGTTTCTTCTACTTGGCACTAGTGTTTTAAGTACTATCGAGAGGGTGTGGTGAAAAGAGTGCTTGGTGATGATAAACCTTTCATTGAGGCCGAGTCACATTTTGTTGATGCTAGGTACTATCTTAAAGATGAAAAGTCAATAAAGACCAAAAAAACCCATTTTATGTGTAACACCCCCTACTATAGTTATATATATATAACAATTTTAACATGATAAATCATGTATGCATGCATGAATTTTTTTTCTTTTTCCTATAACAGCTTAATAAATAATAAACTATTTTTTCCAGTCACAAACTAATATATATATATATATATATACCTACAAAGGACTCATAACAACCATAACATTTACATACCCATGTACAAAAAAGTTTTAAAAGTAACATATAGTATAAATCCCAAAACCTAATACAATAGACTCCAAAATCAAATAAGTTAACAACCAGCCCAATAGGTTGTCATCCATGTACACTGATCCTCAGAACCTGTAGGAGCTCCAGCCGCTCCCTTAGTAAGTCCATGGCTTCAAGTATCCAAACTCGCCTACAATGTATGAATTATGTGAGCTGATGCTCAGTAAATGAAAATCATGCATGTTGAAGGGATAATCTAACATAAATGCAATGTATTTCTATGAGATCATGACAAGAATGCAACTTATGCATAAAATAGTTCATTCAAAATCATTTTTCATCACTGGGCCCTTGGCCTACCTACTATGTATCGGATAGAGCTCTCAACAATATCTATAATCACATGACCATAAATAGATTAACATAGTTCAGGGGCCATCTCCTGAGATCACTAGAGGTCCACCCCCTATCTTCCCCTCTGACCCTCCAAAAGTCTTCCCACCAGCGGCGTCAATAAGGGCACAGTCAAGTGGTCTACCCTCTCGTGACCACCAAAGGCACACCGCCTGTCAACCCCTATGATCCTCTGAGAAGTTATACTCATGGAACCCCAAAATCATGTAAATAAGTCACATAGGCCTCGGTACACTAATAGTGGCCAACCAAAATATTTTCTTTCTAAAAATAATGCCATGCGTGCCAAAAACCTCAACTGTGAGCACGTGTTATGCATGGACATGTAAATGCTGATGAATGGCATGTCCAATGACACAATAGATCATATATCCCATTATCCAAGCAACATATGCACTATAAGGTATGTATAATACACACAATACACACATCAAGACATAATGATCACCTTTAATATAGATAATACAAAAGATACTATGTTCATGCATTATAATTGCAAATGGATTTTCCCTTACCTTTTACTTGATTAGTGGCTTAGTCTAGATTTGTTTATTATTCCCCTCTAATCTTATATTTAAAATATCCTGTAATATTACCCAATATCAAGCGGCATTCCCAATTTGGCAAGTTAAAAGTATAAAATATCATACTAAGACTTTAAACACCAAGCAATCTATGTTTTACAAACTAGAACCCAATCTAGTCCCTCTAATACCTTAATTTCTCATCTTAGATACATGTAAACATCATATAATTGAAGTATTATAACTCTAATATCACGTACCTAATTGTTAACACTCAATAGCAACATGTCTAGATTGAAATATGCTAAGTTATCAAATGGGACAGATTTACATTTTCATATTTACTTGCTGTCCAATTTAGTTGTATGATAATTTTGACATCCCTAAGCATATCCAATCACTCCAAAAAATTTACCACGCATAGATAACATCAATAACAATGTAACCATGTTATATAATTACTAAAATGCATGGATATAGCTTCCCAAGTTCAGCTCTCTTCACAACATACTAAAACAGATTGTTTTCCTACTGTGACAATTTTACACACTTCATGACATTAATGGTTTTGGCACCCTTAAGTATATTTAATTACTCCCAAATTTTCACCATACTTAGATAACATATATAAAGAGACAACAAGGTCAAATTACTGCCAAAAATAATGGATTTATTGATGTAAAACGAACACCATTCACACAGGACAGAACTTGAAGACAGTTTTGAGCACCTCTTTAATTATCACACTATATTACAATTTATAACCTCTCTAAACTTACATACATCACCTAGACTCATATATAAACACATATATGGTGAAATACACAAGTTTTGATCAAGTTATTATACATATATAAAGCTTTAATATAAAAAATGAGCAAGTATACAGTTTCTGTCCTTGGTGATTTTTATTATGATTTTGCAACTAAAAATATATGCATAGATATATATACAGAAAGTGGTCAGACTTCATGGGGTGCCACTATCTATTATTTCTGATAGAGATTCAAGATATTTATCTATGTTCTAGAAGAGTTTACACAAGGCATTGGGAACAGAATTATCTTTCAGTACTGCATATCATTCTCAGACTGATGGACAATCAGAGCGAATAATACAAACATTAAAAGATATGCTTAGAGCTTGTGTATTAGATTTTCATGGTCAATGGAGCAAGTTTTTACCATTAGTGGAATTCTCTTATAATAACAGCTATCAGTCCACTATTGGAATGACCTCCTATGAAGCATTATATGGTAGAAAATGTAGATCTCCAGTTCATTGGGATGAAGTTGGTGAAAAGAATCTTTTGGGCCCAAATATGGTTCGAGAAATGACAGAAGTTATGGTACAAATTTGTCAACGAATGCAGACTGCCCAGAGCCGACAGAAAAGTTATGCTGATCAAAGAAGAAGAATGTTAGAATTTGCAATAGAAGATCAAGTATTTCTGAAAGTATCTCTAATGAAGGGAATTATGTGGTTTGGAAAGAAAGGAAAGCTAAGTCCTAGATATATTGGTCTATTTCATATTATTGAACGAATTGGGGATGTTTCTTACAAACTCAACCTACCTGGATCAATGTCTCAAGTGCACAATGTATTTCAGTATCCATGTTGAGGAAATATATTACGAATCCATCTCATATTCTGAAGAATGAACCTGTAGAGCTGAAAGACCTGTAGAGATTCTTCTACGAGAAGTAAAACAACTCAAAAACAAAACAATTCCATTGGTTAAAGTATTATGGAGAAATCAATCAACAGAAGAAGCTACTTGGAATGGGAAGATGATATGAAAGTTACATATCCAGAACTCTTTCGGTAAGTAAATTTTGAGGATGAAATTTTAATATTAAGTATCCAGAACTCTTTCGGTAAGTAAATTTCAAGGACAAAATTTTAATATCAAGTATCCAAAACTCTTTCGATAAGTAAATTTCGAGGATAAAATTTTAATAAGGAGGGAAAGATGTAACACCTAAGTCTCACACTACTCACTTGGCCAATATGATTCATGCACTACATGCTACTTATATGCTAATTTGCATTAGCTACATCTCATCTTTTATAGCATTCTTAATCATTATACCTCCAATGATATAACTTGATGTTAGTGGTTGAGATCCTACAACCTAATTAAGTGATTCTATATTTAGATAAGATAAAGAATAGATTGATCACTATAGTGGATATTCATAGGTTTTATGTTATAATTTTAAAAATGTTAAAGGTATCCATAGATTAACATACTTGGGATATCGAACATGATATAATGTGATTTAAGTGTTATAATACAAGGTTCTTATATGCATGTGATTTTAGAAAAATGAAAACTAAATAATCATTTAAGAATCGGATGTAGATTGATTTGGAGATCGAATGAACGGTTAAGAAATTAGGGCATAATGTATTATTCGATCGTATGGAGATTAAAGTAGGTTATACGTAGATAAATAAGTAATGGGAAACACTAGATTACGGCTGTATAAGGTGTGAAAAATATCAAATTTGATCCACAACTTGACACCTCAACCTTACCACATCAAGCTTTGCCACCTCAAGCTTCCACCTCAACCTTTCTTCATTTCTATCCTTGAGCCATGATCAAAAACTATTTTCTGAGCTATTTCACCTCCAAAAACCTTCATATTGGATGTTATAAATTGCTCTCAAGTAATTCCAAGTAAAGAAAAAAGTGAAGGAAGCAAAGGAAAGTAAGGAAGAGCAAGTTGAATCCAAGATATGTGCATAGGTGAGCATTAATTCATGTTTTTGATTTAAGTTCTTGAATTGTTTGAGGGTTTATGATTTTTAAAGCTTCTATTATTGATTATAATCATGTTAGGATGTTATTTGTGGTCTTTTAGTTCACAAAAGAAGGTTTTAGTTGCAAAATCACAATAAAAATCACTAGGGATAGAAACTGTATACTTGCTGATTTTTTATATTTATGCTTTATATATGTATAATAACTTGATTAAAACCTATGTATTTCATCATATATGTGTTTATATATAAGTCTAGGTGATGTATGGAAGTTTAGAGAGGTTATAAATTGTAATATAGTGTGATAATTAAAGAGGCGCTCAAAATGGTCTTCTTTGAAATTCAGATTCTGTCCTATGTGAATGGGGCTGGTTTTACGGCAATAAATCACTTTGTTGTCTCATTATATATGTTATCTAACTATGGTGAAAATTTTGGAGTGATTGGATATACTTAAGGGTGCCAAAACCATTAATGTCATGAAGTGTGTAAAAATAGGAAAACAATCTATTTTAGTATGTCGTGAAGAAAGCTGAATTTGGGAAGTTATATCCATGAGTTTTAGCAATTCTATGATATGGTTACATTTATATACATGTTATCTAATTGTGATAAAAATTTTGGAGTGATTGGATATGCTTAGGGATGTCAAAATCATCATGCAACTAAATTGGACAGCAAGTAAATATGAAAATGTAAATCGGTCCCATTTGATAATTTAGCATATTTCAACCTAGACATGTTGCTATTGAGTGTTAACAATTAGGTACGTGATATTAGAGTTATAATACTTCAATTATATGATGTTTACATGTATCTAAGATGAGAAATTAAGGTATTGGAGGGACTAGATTGGGTTCTAGTTTGTAAAATCTAGATAGCTTGGTGTTTAAGGTCTTAGTATGATATTTTATGCTTTCAACTTGCCAAATTGGGAACGGTGCTTGATGTTGGGTAATATTACAAGCTATTTTACATCTAAGATTGGAGGGTAACAATGAACAAATCTAAACTAAGCCACCAACCAAGTGAAAGTTAAGTAAAGATCCATTTGCAACTACAATGCATGAATATAGTATGTCCTGAAGCATGTATACCTAATGTGCTGATGATATTAAATTTGATTGAGATTATTATAATTCTTGAAATATGTTGAGATTAAGATGACTTGCATTTCATATTGAACATACCATTCATGAGTATTTATATGTGCATGCACGGCATATGAGTATAGTGGAGGTTTTTGCATGCACGATATGATTTGAGACATGGTTTTCAAAAAAAAAATATTTTGGTTGGCCACTACTGGTGTACCGAGGCATGCGAGGCATGCTTATATGATATTTTGGGGTGCTTTGAGTGTTACTTCTCGAAGGATCACAGGAGTTCACAGGGGTGTGCCTCTAGTGGTCACGAGAGGGTGGACCACTTGATGTGCCCTTATTGACTTGACCAATGGGAAGACTTCTGAAGGATCATAGGGGAAGACAGGGGGTGGACCTCTGGTGATCCCAGGAGATGGCCCTTGGACTGAGTCATTTGTTTATGGCCATGTGATTATTGATATTGTTCAAAGCTCTATTTGGTGCATAGTAGGTGGGCCAAGGGCCCAATAAATGAAGTGATTTTTAATGAAAACTCTTTGATTCATGAGTATTCAATTTGACACATTTATAGCACCATATCTTAGAGTTGAGTTGCATGAGATTTTATATCATACTCTTATCATGCATGATTTTTACTTATTGAGCGTTAGCTCATGTAGTTCATGCATTGTAGGTGAACATGCTGAGACTTGAGACCTTTAGTTTACTGGCTGGCAGTGGAGCTCCTACAAGCTTTCAAAGATCAATGTACTTGGATGACGACTTGTTGGGCTATTTTGTGGGTTATGTTTTTGATTTTACAGTTATTAGTAACTTTATCCTGTATATCACTTTCAAAACTCCTTTGTAATAGAAAGTTTAGGTTTGTGATGGTTTTGATAGACTTGGTTAATGTTTAATAACTACATATATATATATACAGTGTGACAGGATATGAAAACACTTTACTTTTATCAATGTTTTGTCGAACTGAGTAGAAAAAAAAGTTATACACATGCATACATGCACAAATTATGTTGCACAGGTTGTTTATATATATATTTATACATATTGTTGGGAGGTTATGACACAGGCCAAGGCTAGATCGGGATCTAGTACATATGCTAGAAGTTGGTCAGGTGTTGGAGCGAAAATAAGAATTTATCTCGCAGACGGTGAAATAAAATCTTTTTCCATAACATGATATACAAAAGATTGCAAACCATCATAGAAACTATCAATATTAAGAATACCTACAGGTGAATGTTGAGTTGTGCCTAACATTCAACTTGGAATAACTCCTCAAGTGTACCAAAAATCACCAGGTAGAGTGATGAATGCATCTGCATTGTTTAACATATTAGGCATTCTGTCTTGAATATGTAACATATTTAGCTCATCATCGATGGTTATATCTATGATATTCTGTACTGTTAAAGGTTTTGGGATAACTGCTAAAACTTTGACTAATCCTACATGATCAGAACTAACAACACTCTCCATTAGCCCTAGATTGCCTCCCCCAAACACTAAATAAATTATTCTTTCTACTAAAATTCTACCAAGGTTATTGGCTAGCCCTATAAACTAATTATTTTTTCCAGAATTTGTTCCACAAAAGATATAAATACAGTTGAATTTGCGAGTGGAAGACCCTTCTATTTTCTTTCTTTTCTTTTTTTTTAAAGTGAGTTGTGCAAAATGGACTAGGTATGGTGCTATTTATTGAGGTGTGAATAGGAAATGCATTTATTGCACATATTTTTCTTTTGTCAAAAAGGCTGAGAATAAGGGCACACAAAATTTAAAAAATATATACTTACACGTGAATGTTTCACATCTTCCTCTAATTTTATATTTAGTAACGGCTTAAACATCCTCTATGGATCGAGGATATGCTTCCCATTTAATTTTTTTATAAACTGAAAAACAGGATCTTTTAATGTTAGATTCCCAAGACTATAATAATTATATTCGTCCCGGAAGTGATTCCATAAATCAAGAATTGCATGATGCACTAATCCATATGAACGCATATCAAGAGCCAATGTAATTTCATTAAAGACTCCTTACTCAGTCCATCCATAAAGAATTGAATCTTATCTTCTCGATTTTTAAAAATCATTCCTAAGGAACGACACTTTGTGTTGCAAGTCCATCGAGCACATTTATGACAAACTTGCATTTTTTTCACCCTTTATTTTTTAAAATATGTGTTTTTACCAAAACCAAATATATATCTAGTAAGCAAGTTTGAAGACTCATATGAAAACTCATCTGCTACTCTTATATTTGCTTCAATTATCCATCTTATATCTCATTGGATGCCCTTTTGCATAAATATCCTTAATCTTTTAATTTTGGTTTTATAAATTTTTAAAATTACATTTTTAGTAGAAAAGAAAATCATTTTTTAATAGTCAGAAGAATGTTATCCATTTTGAAAAGAATAAAAAAAAAGAATGCAAAAAAGAGAGAATTTTGGAGAGAGATTTCAGTTTGTTTGGGAAACTGACAAGTCCGACTTTAATAGCCATACAGTATCGTTATTCACCACTTAACCAAGAAAATGAAAAAAATAAAAGAAAGAAAGCCTGCAAAACAAATAAAGTTAGAGAAATTAAGTATATATACAGATACTAATCATAACAAGGATTAGAAAGAAAAAGAATTTCTTCTTGTAAAAATTAATTTTTTAGAAACGGTTTGAGTTTTTTTCCATTTACTTTGAATACGTTACCATTTTTAGGATTTTCAATGTCAATTACTCCACAAGGATATACCTCTTTTACAACAAAAGGACCACTCCACTTTGATTTCAATTTTTCAAGAAACAAATGCAACCGAGAATCATAAAGCAAAACCTTTTGACCAACCTCAAATATTTTTCTTGAAGTTTTATTATCATGAAAATCTTTGATTCTTGCTTTGTGAATTTTAGAATTCTCATATGTATCATTTCTCCATTCTTGAATTTCATTGATTTGTAATTTGCGTAATTTTGAAGCTTCATCAAGATTGAAATTAGACATTTTGATTCCCAATAAGCTTTATGTTCAAGTTCAACAGGTAAATGACAAGGTTTTTCATAAACTATCCTATAAGGAGACATGCCTAATGATGTTTTGAAAGCAGTTCTATATGCCTAAAATGTATCAGTAAGTCTAAGACACTAATCTTTACGATTTGGGTTAACTGTCTTTTTCAAAATTTATTTTATCTCCCTATTTACAAGTTCAACTTATCTAGGAGTTGCAACTTTATATTTCATTAAAGTTCCAAAAATGTTGTTACAAAAATATTTTCCCCCATCACTAATAATAGATTGAATAATTACAAATCGACTTAAAATATTTTCTTTCAAAAAATTTATCACTATTTTGTGATAATTGTTTCGACAAGGAATTGCCTCAATCTATTTTGAGACATAATCTATGGCGACTAATATATAAATAAAACTAAATGATAATGGAAATGGTCTCATGAAGTCAATATCCCAACAATCAAAGATTTCAATCACTAGAATAGGGTGTAGGGGTATCATGTTTCGCTTTGAAATAGATCCTAACTTTTGACAATTTTCACAACTTTTTTAGAAAGTGTAAATGTCTTTGAAAAATATTGGCCAATTAAATCTATATTGCAAGATCATTGCAGCGGTTTTCTTTGCCGAAAAGTGACCATCATATACTTCTGAATGACAAAACTTAACAATATTACATATCTCATTGTCAGGCACATATCTTCAAAAGATTTGATTAGGAGAATATTTAAATAGGTAGAGATCATCCCTATAATATTTTTTTACCTCAGTTAAAAACTTCTTTTTTGTCTTGGTAGTTCCAATGCGTTGGCATATTTCCTATCACAAGAAAATTAACAATGTTAGCAAACCAAGGTAAAATAGAAATATTAAATAATTATTTATTAGGGAAAGTGTCATTAATGGGTGTGATTTGAATTAAGTTATCATAAACAAGTTTAGAAAAATTAGCAGCCACCATATTCTCTACTCCTTTCTTATCTCGAATCATCGAATAAGAGAATCTACCTAATTAGTCTAGGTTTGACATCTATTTTTAACAAAATATATTTCAAAGCTGCATGATTACTGAAAACAACAACTGGTGAGTCAATAAGATAAGATCTAAATTTATCCAATGCAAAAATCACAAGAAGTAATTCTTTTTCAATTGTTGAATAATTCAATTGAGCACTATTTAAAGTTTTACTTGCATAATAAATAACATATGGTTTCTTATCTTTTCTTTGTCCCAAGATAGCTCTAACAACAGAATCACTGGCATCACATATTATTTCAAAAGTTAAAGTCCATTCTAGAGGTTGCATGATTGGAGTAGAGGAAAGCATGCTTTTAAACTTAACAAAAGTATTTTCACAATTTTCAGTCCATTCAAATATAGTGTCTTTTGCTAGAAGATTATACAAGGTTTATATATTATACTAAAATCTTTGATAATTTTTTTATAAAAAACAGCATGTCCTAAAAATAATCTTACCTCATTCACAGACTTTGGTATTGGTAAATTGACAATTAACTTAATTTTAAATTTGTCTACTTCAATACCTTTTAACGAAATAATGTGTCCAAGAACAATACCAGTTGTTACCATGAAATGGCATTTATCCCAATTGAGAAAAAGTTCTTTTCTTCATACCTGATCAAAACCTTTTTTAAGTTAGGTAAGCAATTGTCAAATGAATTATCAAAAATAGAAAATTCATCTATGAAGACATCAAAAAAACGTTCAACCATGTTACTAAAAGTATTAAGTATGCATCGTTGAAATGTAGCTGATGCATTACATAATCTAAAAGGCTTCATTCAATATGCAAAAATACCAAAAAGATATGTAAAAGTTATTTTCTCTTGATCTTCAAGTGCAATTGTAATTTGATTATACCAGAATATCCATCTAAAACGCAGTAAAATTCATGTCCCGCAACTCTTTCTAAAATTTAATCCATAAAAGGTAATGAAAAATGATATTTTCTAGTAAATGAGTTGAGTTTCCTATAGTCAATGCACATTTGCCAACCAATAACAATCCTAGTTGGAATTAATTCGTTATTCTCATTTTTTACTACAGTGACTCTAGATTTCTTATGTATAACTTGAGTAGGGCCTACCCATTTGCTGACAAAAATAGAATAAATCATTCTATTATTTAAGAGTTTAATAACTTCATTTCTCACTACTTCTTTCATATTAAGATTTATTCTTCGTTGCATCTCTCTAGAAGGTTTAGCATTTTCCTCTAGATAGATTTTATGTGTGCAAATTAAAGGACTAATACATTTACTATTAGCAATGGTCTATCCTAATGCATTCTTATACACTTAAAGAGTTTCAATCAAGTTACCTTCTTGGGATGCATCAAGTTTGGAAGAAATTATTATTGGAAAAAGTCTCATTCTCACTCAAGAAATAATATTTTCAAATCAAATGACAAAGGTTTCAAATCAATTACGGGAGCTTTAATACTTTACAGAACAAATTATAGTATTGATGATGAAAGTTTTTCAAACCTTGACTTCCAAAAATATTTTTCTTGTACCTTGCCATCCCCGACAACAGTGCCAAAAACTTGCCACAACTTTAAGGTTGCAAACCTAAGTGCAGGTTGTGTTAAGTAATAAATTTCTCATAAGTCCGAGGTCAATCCACAAGGAAGTTGTTTGAAGATTTTAGGATTATATTTCTAAAAAAAAAATGGGCTTTGTGTGGTTTAGAAAAAAATAATGTATGCCATAACTAAAAAAAATCCAAAGTAATAAAAGTACTAAAGATTAGAAATCCGCTCTTGAGTTTTGGATAGATGAATGATTATTTATTCTTTTTACTTTTTTTAATTACCACTATTAGAATCAATACTTAATGTAGGTTACGATGGAAATATGTTATCAAATAGCTCATGCAATAAAGTAATCATGATATTGTCTTACTATTTGTAAATTATCTCTTAACGCCAATACTTGTTTATGTAATCAAGTATTTATGCATACTTTTACCTACAACAAATTAACGTTTCACGTTAGCATTTGGTGTAATAAAATCAAATGTCTAGCTAAATGAACCTAATTATTAATTATACATAAATTAAGAATCACCATAAAAAAGTAGGGTTTAGATCAAAAACTAAAACAATAATACAACACACTTAAATATTATCTACCTTTATAACCGTTCATTTTCCTCCATCAAGAGGTTCACTCTTTTTCCTCAACAAAATAAAATTAG
Organism: Paulownia fortunei; assembly: GCA_019321725.1. Classification (NCBI taxonomy): domain Eukaryota; kingdom Viridiplantae; phylum Streptophyta; class Magnoliopsida; order Lamiales; family Paulowniaceae; genus Paulownia; species Paulownia fortunei. The sequence continues at coordinate 9,361,019 of CM033108.1, forward strand.
AAAGACATAATGAAAGTAGGAAAGACTAAAAATAGAAGAGAAACTAGAGAATACATTTCTATTACTACTAGAAAACTTAGCCTAAAAAAACCCTCTACCCCCCACTCTTACAAGCTTAATACATGGCCTATTTATAGTGTTTGGAGTATGCTAGAGGTCAAATATATAATAGAGGAGTTAAACAATCAAGTGGTATGCTAGTTGTCAATAGTTGGTAAGTTGTTACATCAAATCTTCTAAATTTTCACCTATCCGATTGAATTAAATTTTTAGGCCATATACAACCAGATTCTGATGATGAGTAAAGAATAAAAATTGTAGATATTTATGTGTTGATATTATTTCATAGGTCATTTGTTAAAATTTGGTTGCCGGATTAGGGCGATATGGTCAAATTATTGGATCATATTCAAGAGCCATCTTTTAACATCAGCAACGTATTGCAACATGTTTATTAACTATTTTGACATATTATATCACTATCTTGTCTTCAAAAAACTTGTTTATCTACCTTTTTTTGTATGATATATCCATATTTCAGCCCCAAAGCAATTTTGGTTTAATAGATATGACTTAATTGGTAAAATAGGTCAGAATTGGGCTTAACTTTAATCCGAATTTTTTGTGATCTATTTTGTAGAGCCACTTGTAATCCAACTTCTTTGATCCTTGCACGTTTAGTATGGTATTCAAAGTTTTCATGAACTTGTAGGTAAATGACTTATCAATCTATAACCTCAAGAATTAATCCAAAACTATTTTGAAATCAAAAGTTACGCAAGTTTATCTAAAACCTGCACAAAAAAAGATAAAACTTTTTAATCTCATTTTTTTATGTTGATTTTTCATTTTATTCCTAAAACCCAAAAATGCTTTAATTGGGAATTCTGATAATAATTTCAAAATGAAATTAATTATATAAATCCTAATTAATTGTACACTTTTAGACCTTATTACTATGTGGTTTGATAGTTTACACCACTAATACCCTTTACACCCTTTATAAACACTAATTGACATACAAGTCTTGATTAATTTTTGCCACTAAATGAGATAATATATATAGAGAGTTGCTTTAAGCATACATTTGCCTCTAATTAGAGAAAGAGGATAAAAACTAAGTAAAGTTATTTATAAGGCACAAGAAGAAGAAGCTAGGCCGAGACATGGTTGTCTCGGCTTGGGAGCTACAAAGCATCGACGACCTTGCTATTTGAAGTCAGAGTGATGGACCCAATCATCACAGGGGGTGCGGGCATCACCATTATCGGGTGCTTCAAAGTGTTAGCGAAGATGCTACTGCGTCTTCGCCAAGTGAGGGTTTCTCATCCAGTAAAGGTTAAGGTAGTGCCTCAAACTAGGCATGGCCTACCTTCGTTGTTGCCTAGCCCAGATCGAGTTAGACCTGAGCACTACCTGACTTAGGTGTGACCCATCTACTATCGAGGTGTCTGGCTCGGTCGAGGTAGTACCTCAAACGCCCAGCTAGGTCAAGGCACTAGGGCGAACCACCTCTTTGGTCAAGGTATTGTCTCGACCTACTTGGTCGAGGCAATTCCTCGATATGGCTTTATCGAGGTGGTCACTATACCACCTCAACCTTAGGAGGTCAAAGTGGAGATTAGGTTCCTTAGTGTGATTCTAACTTCGTGGCTGTAGGGATTTTTATGCATTTTATGTATGTATCTATCTATATAAGTAAAGAAAAGATTTACATGAGTAATTCTTACTTACTTAGGCTTATGGTATTGGGTTTAAGAGGTGATTCTTAGGACTTATTTTTTAATATGTAGGTTTTTAAAATTTGATCACCAAAATTGGAAAACACTTGTTGAAAAAATAAGAATAACTGGGTAACTCTATCTGGAGAGAATTGAGAAAATGATGAAATAAAAGGGAGAAAGCTCGTTTTAACATAGTATATAATATAGCATACATGATGTGAATAATGTACTTTGATAGACCCAATAGAAAGTTTTTGTCTTTATATCAGCTATTTTTCCTAGTTCACCATGAGATTAAAGAGGAAATATAATACTCAAGCTTAGCAAATAGACTAGAACTTGAGACGATGCCTCGCCTGGGGCTAAGTCGTGCCTGAGTGAGGTGTGGCCTCACCTATAGCTAAGTTGTGTGGATGCTTTTGAAAGTGGAAAACATAAAATAACTGAAACTCATGATTCTAGTTAGAAATATACAAGATTTCAACATGATTACAGCCATTGCTTCATTCAACAAAAGGAATATCTTGAAGGCCACCATATAGTTAGAAGTTTGTCAATAGAGAACCACAACATCCTTGGAGGTGACTAAATTCAATGCCTTGTGAAAATATTAACGATCAAGTGATAATCCAGTCCAGTATTTATGCTTTAGAGAATAGCCTACCAAACCCATTGACAAAACCATTTTACCAACAGCAAAGGATAATGGCAAGTTATATCATCTTACTCATTATCAACTACAAAATGTAAAAGGATCATTCTCTTGAAAGAAGGTAATGTGAGTGCTAGGAGCAATCTCTTGAAAGAAGGCAATGTGAGTACTACCACTGGGCAGATCCAGTGGATTATTTCCAAATGACAACTCAGTAGGTACGGTATCAATGTTCTAGGTAGTTTGAACATTAAAGGATCCCTTTTCTCATGCTTCAGTTCACATCTTTCACATAAAAGAGAACACAATTTTAGTAATTTAATATGAAATTCAGCCTTAGCTACACGTAAAACTAAAGCTCCAAGTTCAATAAGCATTTGAATGCAGCGTAAGCTACATGCCAAACTCAAACTCTTGATACAAGATTCCTATAGTATTTAAATTTGAATGTATTAAAAATAAATAAATTCTGATAGAGTAGATAAATTGAAAAAATAGAATAAAATTCAACAATCATTCTTCAGTCGCACAAAAAAAAATCATGAGAGATCTGCATAATATTTGAATGATCTAAACTCCAAGGAAGACTGAAAAAGTCTATCAAGATATATTCCATAATATTTCATTATGAAGTTGACAAAAATTTGAACCAGTTCCACATTTATGCTACAAAAGATTATATTATCATCCCTCCTAATGTAAAGATGAAATAAGGAAGATAGTGACCACTCGTAATCCCACATCTCAAAAGGGGGAAATCACTTTCAAGAACTCACACACTTCAAAACATTGTTGGTTTTAATACACAGCTTCGGGAATTTGAAAAGTTGGTTACATAAAAAAAGGGGCAGTAAAATATAGAAAAAGAAAGTGGCAATCTGTAAATCATGACTAGGAGAAAAAGAGAAGTCCATATAATTCATCAGTACATTGGCTAGTTCACTCTTCTATAAAATGTGTAGACCTAACGAGAATCTCAGGGTATTAAAAATAAGTACTACCAATAACCAAGCTCTCAAGGTATTGAAAATAAGTACTACCAATAAACACACTAAATCAAAGTGCTAGTAGAACTTGATGGAAACAAAACTATTACAAATTATTATAAAGGCTACCATCACTTGTAATGGTTTCCATTTTATATGCTACCACATTTAGTCTGTTGGCCACGAGTCGTGGGACGTGCTAAGTGTTGGCAAGCTCTGACCACTACTAAGCATTACGATGCCTATAGGGTGGAGTCGTCTTTATCGTTGGTCGTGAATCATAGGACATTTAGATGCTCTATCTACATAGATGTTTAATGGGTAGTACTTAACACTTAGTACTATATAGACTCATAAAATTAAGGTGTATGGAAAGAGGTGAGGCAAAATAGCTTAAAGGTTGCATAGGGATGCTATTGCGAATGTTGTTAGCTACCTTTTAGTTTTTTCATTTAAGCTCATAAAATTGGGGAGTATGGCAAGGCTAATTGGACCTCGAGTCTACTAGAAAATTGGAACTCCCGAATTTCCATATAGAGTGTGATGGGATTCGAATTAAATAGTAGGAGATATTTATGAATATAGACCAAAATCATAAATAGATATTAATAGAATGAGTGCTTAGTTTTCTGGCTCGCATAGGATAATTATTATCGCTAACAATTCCACTTAGGGTAATCTAGACAAAGAAATAACTTATCAGCTCAATCTATTTAAAAGGGTAGATGTTTGTCACCATTGTGCATATTTAGGGCATTAAAAGAGAAAACATAGGTATTGACTTGCTTAATTGAATTAGAAGGGGTTCTAATTCAAGTTTACACTTTGTTAATATCTACTGTTAAGGTTGATAGATTTTTCCTGGGTATTAGATACCTGATATGATCCTATCTTTGTAAGGGGTTGCAAAAGATGACAAGAAATTGGAGACTGAGATAAAGGACGATCCTTAAGCTTGTGATTAAAGCAAAGGTTTCTTTCTTAGTAATAGGAATGTCCGCTTAACTCTGGATGGGATTAGGGTAGTTTTAGTTGTTTGTCTTTGCTACATTGAGAAATGAACTATACAATCCCAAATTCTATGCTACATAATTAATAAAGTAATATTAGAATTAGATAATCAAAATAGTGTATACTTGTGGAAAGTTAGACTAGGTCATATTTCTAAAAAAAGAGTTCACAAGATGGCATATTTGCTTGACCTATTAGACTTGCATGAGGTGTCGACTTGTGAATCTTATCTCAAGGGAAAGATGACTAGATCACCATTTGTGAGATAAATGGAGCAAATAATTCCTTTTGGATTTGATCTAAATGGACATGTGTAGTCTACTAAGTGTTAGTGCATGAGTGAACTATTCTTACTTCATTACTCTGAGATCCTTAGAAGGGTTTAAAGAATTTAGACATGAAGTACATAATTAAGCCATCGATGTGATTAAGGATGAGAATACTGAGGCGCTAAGTTCTTTGATTGTCTAATAGAGAATTGGATTCTCACTTTAAGTAAATCCATGTTGATTTTCACCTATTTCCTCCTTGATTCTAGAAATTCACCCTAGAATTGACGATATTCTTATTAAGTAAGAATATCATTTAAGTCGATGTCCAAAAACATAATATGCAATATAATCTGGAAATGCCCTCTCACATATGTACCTAAGGGTATAAAAGGGCTTACGTCTTTAAAGAACTCAGTAGAAGATAAGTTGGATGTAAAATCCAACTTATACTAATTTATAGGGTATTTAAAGGAACTAATTTGATACTTTTTCTATGATCCCTAAGAACAAAAGAGTTTGTTTTCTATGGACCTTCTTGAGAAAAAAAAATATCTTTTAGATAGAAATGGCTAGATCATAGAGTTTGAAGGCTTTCAAGAACCACAGTTTATCCCACAAGTGGCAATGGTGAATGAATAAATTACTAAAACTTTTAGTACACAACCTCCAATGAGATCTAGAAGTATCTCGAGGTCACTTATACGATATGAGCCTCTTGCTAGATAGCAGGAATGAGGATTCCCTTTTAAATATTAATCCAAGTAAGGTGAACATCCCTTAACCTAACTGCAGAATCTAAATAAGCTGATACAGTTAAGTCAAGAAATGTTAACTTTTCATCAATACTAGAGTTATGGTTTTAATAAAAGTTCCCCTTTTTGGCTATAAAAGAAAGAACTTGAATTCATTTGTTGTTTCATTTTGTTTTAAACACACCATATACATAAATCAAAATTAAGTACATCTGTTTACAAAATCATAATAGGGCGGCTTATTTAAAAATAAAACAGAGTTTTCAAAATAGACTACAAAATAGCTTGAAGCATGGCATATGAACAAATCTCTGTCCGGCTGCTCTAAATACTCAGTCAACCTCTAAACTTGTATATTTCCACCAACATCAGATGAATCTAATGAGCTAAAGGCTCAGTAAGGTGAAACTGATGCAGTAACAAATAGCGTACATGCAAGTCCCATAAATATTCAAATACATTAATCAATTTAATAAATTTCATTCATAATTCATTCTTTAGGGCTCTTGAAGTGTGGTACCTAACTAATAGCGATAGACCGTGGTTTTTGAAACCTATTCATAATGATTGGCTAATAAGAGAAATAATACGGGGTTTCCATACTTGGTCTTTCAACCTCAGGTATTAGCCATATTCTGTCGTATTCATTGTGGCTTTCCTATAACGGTTTTTTAACCTCAAGTATTTTTCACCATTTGTTGGGTCCGTCGGTCCCTCCCGCGTCCCTTGTCTACCCGACCATCAATCAAGTACCATACTTCATTTTCAAAAACCTCATTATATTCTTTATAGTATCATGCTTCATGAACCACAAATGCATAAACATTACATCATTTAACAAATAATGACAATCACATTAAAACATGAACAATATTATATGATTCTTGTGATACAACAAATAAAAATTTCAACTTACCTCAAGTCCACTTTATGCTAAGTATAAAGGTCATTCTTTTTGGAAGATAGGATGTGTTAAAGGCCTACCATAATCAAATCATGTAACTTTCAATGTCCTTTTAATAAAACACATAATCTATTCTAATTAAAATCACATACACTTTTCAATCTTTTGTAAATAATTCTAAATCAATTATATAACCTCAAAAACAATGCATACTCCATATTTTACTACTAATTCAAGACATTAAACATTAGGGTAGCTATTAAATAACTAATAATTCAAACATAATTATTAGGACAACCCCTAAACACGCACACAATCTAAATTAACATAACGTAAACTCGATTGTAACTTAAATTGATTGTACTTCAATTAAGCAAACTAATTGCTATTTTTCACAATTATTCATAGACACTTCCAATTACAATATAAGAATTAAAAGATAAATAAAAATAAATAAATTAGGCATATTTCATAAGGCTATCAATTTTTCAAGAAACTAACTTCATTAGCTTGGTTTTGACATCAAGTGTAACCTACTTAAGTTTTCAATCATACAAAAAGATACTAAAACATGAACCATCCAAGATACCATAAATTCATCATAATAAAAAATAAAAAAGAATATACCTTGATTTGATTGGAATTAAACTCCAAAAATCAATGGTTTTCAAGCTTAAAAAGGGTAGAAACTTGTTCTAGTTTGTGTTTTATGGATTCCTATGGATTGAATTCAATTTTTATGAGTATGAGAGTGTAGAAAATTGGGAAAAACTTGGAGAAGAAGGGATGGTCATTTTTTAGGAGCTTTCACAAGAAAATATGTATATAATACACTTCAAGTCATGTAGTTGATTGTGATTCCAAAGATGTAGGCTGGGTAATTCGGTTGATTTTTCTAAAACCATATGTTGCTGATGTTAGTTCAACTGCATTTTGTATGTTAGAAGATTTTCTTTGTATATTGAGCAATGGTTAGTATTAAGAGAAACATGAATGATGGTTCATGAAAGAAATCTTATTCTTCATATACTTTATTTTAGTTAAACTAAAACGTATAGAAAAAGAGAAGTGAGGAAATAAGTTAGATAAAAAGAAAAACAAAACAACTTGGACAAAAAAGAAGTGATTTGGATGAAATGAATAGAAATAAGTGAGTTACAACTTGGACAAAAAAGAAGTGGCTTGACGAAAAGAAGCCGAGCTAACTAATTGAGTTGTATCCCCTGGAGCCAAGTGGAGTGAACTAGCCATGCATGAGGTAGTCAAATGCTTCTATTCTTTTCCCCAGTGCAGTTCAGCTCTGTTCAACTATCATGGCCTTGAACCAGAGACATCACTTGTGAAGTAAATCATCCTATAGAATTATAGAATTGTTGGTAGATCTACCTACGTGGGGCGGGTAACAAAATTTGACAAAATAAAAGCAAATATCAAACCAAAGAAAATGAGAAGCAAAGGAATGACTCTTTTGGCAGCCGAAAGAAGAAAATGCAAGAAGTAAAAAACAAAAAATAGTAAAATTACTATTTGAAAATGATATTTTACTATTTAAAATAGTAACATAATTTTCATTGAAGAAACACCTGAAAAATAAAGAAAAAGATTTGCCTATAAATAGGTTCATTCGGATGAAGCCAAGCAAGAAGTAGAGAGCTTCTTCACAAGAAGCAAAAAGCTTCTTCATGCTAAAATGTCTTCTTTAACATTTCAAAAAAAAGTAAGTAGAGGGTGATGATTGGTTGCATCATGCTTGGTGTCTTCTCATGTCAAAAGCCACGTTTATGGATTAGGGAGATGACAAAAATTAATACTTTGGTGTTACAATCAAGTGCAACATAATTTATAATGATTTCATGCAACCTAATCAACCAACCAATCAAATTGCACTATTTTGCATACTTTTAGTTCTTAGCCAAATGTAACATATTTAAAGCAAATATTTAGGCAAATAATCACTTTAGAATATAACAAGTATAGAACAATATGAATAGTTCATTTCATGGACATTCAACATATCAATCTTCCTTAATTGAAATATTAAGTTTTTCACTACAAAAAGGCACTTAAGGAATATGTTATATCATGAAACAAAAGTTTGATCTCATATTTAATGTACTAATGCATTTAAAGCTGTGATACCCGAGCCTCTTACTACTCACATGGCTAAATATGATTCATGCATTACATGTTAATTTTATATGCTATTTGCATTTCTATTGACATTGCATAATTTATTTCATTTTATACGACATTCTTGAATATTAAACTTAATTCTGAAGCTCTTGCACGATATTAGTTATTGAATTTCTTAATCTAAGTAGTTGATTTTATATTGAAATAAGAAGAAAATGAGGTGGATCAATATTAGATATAGATGGGATATATAGGTTATAATTTTGGAAGTGCTAAAAGTGTTACTAGTAACCTTATACGGTTTAATTTGATTTGATCAAGTTATTTCAAAAGTATATATTTGTAAATTAGCATACTTGGGATATTGGACATGATATAATATGAATTAAGTGTCATATTACAAGGCCCTTATGTGCATATGATTTTAGAAATGCAAACTAGATAATTCTTTAAGAATCGGATGCGAATCGGTTTGGAGATCGAATGAACGGATATAGGAATTACCTATGGGAATGAATGGTGATTAAGATAGGTTGCAACCAAATAAAAATAGATGAGACACACAAGATTAGGGCTGCAAGATAAGGGAGAAAATCAGATTTGCCATTTACTTGCCACCTCGTGCTTTCTTATTAAGCTTAAGCTAACATCTCAAGCTAACACCTCAAACCCTTCACCCTTAAGCAACGACCAGACCCTCATTTCAGCCATTTTCATCTTCCAAACACACACATTAAGGTCTCCATGTGATCCAAATTGATTCCAAGTTGAAATAAAAGCAAGAAAAGCAAAGAAGAAGTGATTACCATCAAGTTAGCCTCAAAATCTGCATAGGTAACACTTATCTACGGTTTTGCCTTTGGTTTTCAGATTATTATGAATGGTTTTATGGCTTATTAAGCTTTAAATATCTCTTACAAAAGTGTTAGGAAGTTTTTAGTTAGACTTTGGTGCACAAAGAAAGGGTTTTTGATCACAAACACTTAATAGGAAATACTTGTGGCAGAAACTGTCATCTTACTGTTTTCTTGTGTTTTAGACTTCAAAAGTGTATGGTATGTTGAATAAAACCTATAATTATTACCATTTACATGACCATATATGAGTTAAGAGTATTGGAATGAATTTTTATCAGTTGAAAATTGAAATAGAGAATGATATTGGAGAAACACTCAAACTGCCAAAATAGCAAAATCTGTTTTGGTGTGCTGTGAAGGAAACTGAATTAAGGGAGCTAAATCGATTATTTTTGGTAATAATATGACCTGGTTGTCTCATTATATATGTTATCTAAGTATGGTGAAAATTTTGGAGTGATTGGATATGTTTAGGGATGTTAAAATTATCATGCAACTAAACTTGACAGCAAGAAAATATGAAAATGTGAATCTGCCACATTTGATCACTTAGCATGTTTCAACCTAGACATGTTGCTATTGAGTGTTAACAATTAGGTACATGCTATTAGAGTTATAATAATTCAATTACATGATGTTTTCATGTATTTAAGATGAGAAATTGAGGTATTTGAGGGGCTATATTGGGTTCTAGTTTGTGAAAGCTTGATTGTTAGCTTATAGCTTGGTGTTTAAGGTCTAGTATGAGATTTTGTGCTTTCAACTTGCAAATTGGGAATGGTGCTTGATGTTGGGTAATATTACAGGCTATTTTACATCTAAGGTTGGAGAGGAATACTAAACAAATTTAGACTAAGCCACCAACCAAGTGAAAGGTAAGTAAAGATTCATTTGCAACTACAATGCATAGACATAGTAGATGTGTGAATTATATGTAATATCATAAATCATATGTGCATAGTAGAGGGCTCTCCATTGAGCATACATACATGGGCATTGTCATTAGCACGTGCATGCATCATATACTAGCATTGTGATAAATCTTGCATTGCACGGCATGATTCAGAGAAAGGAAAATGTTTTGTTGACCACTACTAGTGTACCGAAGCATGCATGGATTTGCATGGTGTTATGCATGGATTTGCAGGTTCGCGTGCATGGATTTGCATGCGTATGAGTATGCATGGATTTGCATGCTTATATGATTATTGGCCATTGGATTATGGCGTATACAGAGCTCTTTTCCGGTGCATGAGATAGTAGCGTTGGTCAGGGGCCCAAGAAAGAAATGATTCTGAGAGAAATATTTTGATGCATAAAATTGCATTGTGAGCATAGCATTTTGAGTTGCATGACTTGATATTGTGGATTATTCTTTGACATGCATAATCTTTACTTCCTGAGCGTTAGCTCATATAGTTTATGCATTGTAGGTGAGTATGATGATACTTGAAGCATCTTTGGCTGGCTGGTTGGCTGTTGGAGCTCCTGCAGGTGTTTGAGGGAGTGTGTACATGGATGACGACCTGTTGGGCTATTTTGTTGGCTTGTTATATTTTGAGTCTGGTGTATTATGTTTTTGGATTGGTACTATATTTCTCTTTTAAAACATTACTGTAATTAAGTATGTAAATATTGTGGTCGTTGTGGGTGTTGTGTTTTTATATAAATACTGATCCTTCTATTTTAAACAAGGTTGTGTATGTAAGAAGTGATTTAGCTTTTCTTAAAATGTTAAAAAAAAAATATTCCATGCATGCACACAGGTTCTATCATGTCAAATTATATAATATATATATGGTTGTGTAGGAAAGGGGGGGTGTTACAAAAGCATAACTAGAGCATATAGTAACAACTATTCATGTTCATGCAATCATGCTATTTGTATGCCATAATTCAATAATGCATATCGATTAGATGCATATTTATGCAATATGCTCACTATTGGCTATGTAGGAGAGAATTGGGCATTACAATCCTTCTTTACAAAAATTTCATCCTCGAAATTTAACGTACCAAATAATTCTGGATAATTGTTCTGCATTTCTTATTCTCTTTCCCACCTGACCTCTTCTATAGAATGATTCTTCCACAATACTTTAACAAGTCGAATCTTTTTCGTTCTCAACTCTTTTTTTTTTCTAATCCAGAATTTTTACTAGTTTCTCTTCATAAGCTAAATCAAGAGTCAATTCCAATAGTTCATAACTCAACACATGAGAAGAGTTTGAAATTCCAACATAGACACATGAAAAACTCTCTAATTATTGTGATAAACATGGAATCTTTCATGATTTTCTGCTCCTAAAACACCACAACAAAATGGTGTTAAGGAAAAGAAAAACAAAACACTTTAGAAAATGGCACGTATAATGTTAAATTCAAAGAAACTTACACGAAGGTTGTGGGTAGAAGCATTGAACACGACATGTTACACTACTAATCATGTACACTTGAGACCAGGTACGAAAGTGACTTAATATGAAATCTGGAAAGGTAAGAAACCCAATCTCAGTCACTTTCATGTATTTGGTAGTGCATGTTACATACTCAATGATCGAGAACACTTGGGAAAATTTGATTCCAAAAGTGATGACGGAATCTTTATTCGTTATTCAACAAACAACCAATCATATAGAGTGTATAATATAAGAACACGTACTGTTATTGAATCCTTCAATATTGCAATTGATGATTTTTGTAACTTTGCAGGAAATTTACGTAAAGTGCAAATCATCAGTCTTTGTGAAGAAATGAAAATTGATGAGAAAGAAAAAGTTAAAGCTGATGTTGGATATCAGATGTTACAACATCAGAAACAACATCTACAGATATTGCTCCAGATGCTGCAACATCCTCAGAATTTGAGGATGAAACTGAAAGTTTTGATATTTTTGAAAAAAATTAAAAGGAGCCATCAGGCAAAATTCAAAAAAATTATCCTATTGATTAGGTCATTGGAGGTATGTCCATAAAGTATGAGAACATGAGATAAGGAGAAGGTAAACTATAAAGATATGGTAAGATTTGTCTATTACACTTCTCTTTTTGAACCAAAGAATGTGAAAGAAGCTTTGGCAAATGAGTTTTGGATCCATGCCATGCAACTTAAACTTGAACAATTTTCTATAAATGATGTTTGGACATTAGTTCCTAAGTCAAAAGGTATTAATGTTATTGGTACCAAATGAATTTTCAAAAATAAAACTGATGAATTTGGTAACATAACTAGAAACAAAGCTAGACTAGTGGCTCAAGAGTACACTCAGGTGGAGGGGGTAGATTTTGATAAAACCTTTGCCCTTATTACTAGACTTGAGCCTATTAGACTTCTTTTGGTTATTGCATGTCATATTGGTTTCAAACTTCAACAAATGGATATCAAAAGTGCTTTCCTAAATAGTTTTCTTAGTGAAGAAGTTTTTGTTGAACAAACCAAGGGATTTGAATATCTTCATTACCCCAACCATGTTTACAAATTAAAAAAGGCTTTGTATGGTTTAAAACAAGCTCCGAGAACTTGGCATTAAAGATTGATAAACTTTTTGATTGAAAAAGGGTATAAAAGAGAAAAAATACTGTTCATCAATAGATTTAAGCATGGTATCACCATTGCACAAATCTATGTTGATGACATAGTATTTGGTTCTACCTCTCAACAAAAATTGAATGAGTTTGTTGATTTGATGTCTAAAGAATTCGAAATGAGCATGGTAGGGGAACTTAACTACTTTTTAGGTCTTCAAGTAAAATAACTTGAGAAAGGAATTTTCATTTCTCAAAGTAAATATGCTAGAAATCTTGTAAGGAAATTTAGGTTGGAAAACACAAAACACATGAAAACTCCAATGGGAACAAAACAAAAATTGTCCAAGGATGATAATGAATGTTGATCCCAACCTCTATAGGAGCATGATTGGAAGTTTCTTGTACTTAACTACCAGTAGGCCACACATAAGCTTTAGTGTTTGTGTGTGTGCTAGATATCAATCAAATTCTAAAAAATCTCACTTAAAAGTTGTTAAAAGAATCATTTGATATATAAGTAAGACTGTTGACTTAGTAATTTGGTATTCTAATGACACAAATGCTAACTTGGTTGGCTATAGTGATGCAGATTGGGCAAGTGATGTTGAAGACAAAAAAAACACAATTGGAAGTTGTTTTTATCTTGGTAAAAATTTAATTTCATGGTATAGTAAAAAATAGAATTAGGTTTCTCTATCTACTACAGAATCTGAATATATTGCTATTGGTAATTGTTGTTCTCAATTATTATGGATGAAACAAATGTTGGAAGATTATGGGCTAAAGGAAAGAAGTTTAATTGTCTATTGTGATAATTCTAGTGCTATAAATATCTTTAAGAATCCCATCCAACATTCAAGAATAAAACACATAGATATCCGACACCATTTTATATGGGATTTAGTTGAGAGAAAGGTTGTGACCATTTATTATGTTACAACTGAGAATCAATTAGCTGATTTTTCACCAAAGCCCTTGACTCTCAACGATTTGATTCATTGGAAAAGTCTCTTGGAGTTTGTGTGTTATAAGAAGTGTCATCTGCAGTATTGCTACATCTCATGCATAACGTGATCAATTGAAATGTTGCAACACTTAGATACAACATTTTCATGCATCAGTTAAAAATAGGACTTCATGCATTTTTGTTCTTGTCTTTTAGCCATTCTGCATTTAAGATCATCTATATTACTGGCATAGACTATTTAAAATTCAATGAACCATCTTTGATTTTCACTGAAAAGCAGATATGCACTGGAATCATGAAAATTTCCCAGAAAATGTGCTTTAATTGTTCTTTGACATGATTGGAGGCCTTTGACAGAAAACGCTACCTATCCATGGGAGTGGAGCTAGTCATATGTGGCTAAATTATGTATTTTCTTGAATATGTTAAAAAGAAAAAAACATGGGAAAATAAGCTACCTCTTGCAACATAGTGAAAGCTACTAACTGGCTAAATCTATCATGCTTTTATTTCACAAAAATATTCTGAAAATTTGGGATTAAGATTCACAGTCCATGGAGTCTGCTGACTGGTGTGGTCTGAGATGTTATAACATTGAGGAAAGCCATCTGTTGGTCAGACTTCTCATTCTGTATATTTCGTGTGATTTTGTAATCTTTGATTTGAAATAAATGCATTATATATAGGCATATTTTTAGGAACATTTCATATTTGAGTTGGGGCGGTGATTGATGACTAATTTGATTTGATTTTGTGATAAAATCTCGGATAATGATCAATCTCCTAACTAACTCCTTTATTCAAGGATCATGATATCTGTTGTGTAATAACTGAATGGAAAAATAGATATTTTTGATATTTATCCGTGGAATTAAATCTTTTTTATATTTATCACAACATTTGGGTGGGAATTAGGGTTTTTGATCTTAGAGTTATGAATGCCATAACATCCTCACTTTTACTCATTTTCACCTTAACTCACTTTCTCTTTCTGTCGTATTTTCCAAATTGTTTTGCTACTATTCCTTTTTTCCCTAAATGTGTATTGTAGAATAATGGTAAGAACAAGAAGTGAGATACTGGCAGATGTGGTGAACCAAATTCGACAAGAAAGAAAAAGAGAGGAATACCCATGTCCTACACCTCTGCAAGTTCTTCCTTTGAGACCAGACTCACCACCATTGCTCCTTTAGCCCGTACCTCAGTTCGATGTTGAAGAAAATCAAGATGCTAAAGAAATTTTTGGTAAGCAAGCATCCATTTCCAAGTGAAACATCTAAAACCCAAGGTCCTCCCATGGAGTTCAATCCTAATTCTGAAATAAAACATGAAGAATATGTTGAAACACTCAGTGATAGCATCCAATAAATGAAAGAAATGGAATCACAACAGATTTCATCATCTATGCGATCAATCCTAGTCTTTCCTTGGGTCAAACCCTTTTCTAAAATAGTGTTGACTTTCTCAAAAGATAAGAAAGGGACAAAGATGACACATACAAATTCTGCATTCGAGGGTGACCAACCTACATTGAGAAGATTCAAAAGACTGTTATCCAAGAAGGTATGGTCAAGTTCTGAATCCGAAGACGAAAAAGGGGCATCTGACTCAAGCCCTAAGTTTGGTGTTAGACCCAGTAAACCACCTTTGTTAGGGGACTCATCTGAATCAATTGAAGAATCATCTAAATTTCAATTGGAGTTAAATACTGTAGAAGGAATGCAAGACTAGTTAGAGTCCAGTGAAAATGCTACATAGGATATTATTGAAGGTGTTGCAACATATGAGCAGAACACATACTTTGAAGCAGAGGAAATAAAGATGCAAGCTCTATCTGATTCTAAACTTTTAGTAAGAAATTCTTACTTCTCTATCTTTTATTCTTTTGCAAACAAAAATTTATGGGATAAAGTGGTGCAAAAGAAAATCCTAGCAAAAAGAAGAATTCACATGGGTGATCATCTTAAATTGATTATTGTTGAAGTTTTGGAGCAGAGGGGTTTTTTAGAATCTATTACTAAGGCAACTTCTTATGTGAGAGGGGTGATACAAGAGTTCTATTGCAATTTGGCTAAGAGGTTCAATGATCCAAAGTCAACAAAATATGGTAAAGTTTATGTTAGGAAATGCATCTATCACATTACTCCTAATATCATAAATGACTTTTTGGGATCACCTAGAGTTAAGGAAAATGAATTGAAAGAAGGCATGGATGAGATTGATGTTGCTTTATGTGGGAATACTATTAGGAAATGACCCACTAATCAGGCTAAAAACTTGACTCTTTTGTATGCCTTACTGCATAAAATTGCTATTTACAACTGGACTTCTACGACAAACACCACTGTGGTTGTGAAAGAACATGCAATTTTCCTTTATTGCATTGGGTCCAATTAGACTTATGATATAGGGAAGTTGATCTTCAAGATAATTGGACGTTTGGGTGGTTCTGAAACTGGTCATGGTATACTTTATTTTTCTTTCTTGATTTATAGTTTTCTTGATATACGTGCTTCCTACAGGTTATTTCGTAGCACTCACATCAATGATCTCCCTCAACCTGATAAAGGAAATATGTTAGCTACAAGTATTGAATCAGATATGCCACATAATGTTACAACATCCTCTACTTTGCTGTTGAGGTTGGAAGCTGAGCTTGTTGAAGCTCGTAAGCAAATCTAATATTAGATTGAGAAAGAAGCAGAAGTTCTCAAGCTAATTCATGAGCAAAGGCCTTCCACATCAATTGATCCATCTTTGGCCACTTTTGGCCAAAAAAGGGGAGAATCAAGCGTTGTTGCACAAGATAAGGGGGAGCAAGATGAAGATCTTGAGAAACAGAGGCAGATACCGAGGAAAATGATTAATCATCTTTTGTTTTTTATTTTTGCAAATGTTTTCTACTGTGATCTTGGTTTATGCTTTGATGAATTTCTATTTGTTTTTGTATTTGGTTCAAATATGCAGGGAGAGTAGTACCAATATCTTTTTGGGATGTGATAAGTGAAAGTGTTGCAACATTTATGTTACAACATTTTGATATTTTAAGATTATTTTTTATACTGAATTTTGAAAACTTGCATCTGAGTTTCAGGGGAGCTTTAGTTGATTTTGACCAAAAATGCCAAAGCGGGAGATTGTTAATGTTAGAAAAGATTGACATTTATGAAAGTTAGAATTCAGCATAGAAATTTGGTGTTGCAAGCAATGTTGTGAGAAATGTTGTAACACTAGCACAATAATATTTAAGTAATTAATTGTTTTAATTTATTATAATTATTCTAGGCATGTTTTCATAATTCAAGGATTGTTTAAATATTTATTTAAGGTATTTAGTAAAGTCGCATATGTGATAAATATGTTGAAACTAAAGATATTCTTAATTTGTTTTGATAAGGTAAGAGAAGATCTGGAGAATCTTATGGATAATGCAATAAATCAAGAAATCAATACCTTTCAAATATGT
This sequence comes from Paulownia fortunei, assembly GCA_019321725.1. NCBI lineage: Eukaryota > Viridiplantae > Streptophyta > Magnoliopsida > Lamiales > Paulowniaceae > Paulownia > Paulownia fortunei. The sequence continues at coordinate 9,378,271 of CM033108.1, forward strand.
AACAATCAAGACCCAATTTTAAGGAGGATTTGGATGGGAATATATGGCTGCATATATACCAAATCTCAACATTAAAGGACCTAAGTGGATGAACTGAATAGTGCTACGACAGTGATTCAAGGGTGAGACATTTTCCACTCATATATATTCTTTGGGAGAAGAAAGTAAAAAAGGTCTTGGAGAAATGGCCGCATCAACCATCTAATGGAGTTTAGAGTTGGAAGGAGTCCAGCAGCATTGATTACTCATATACATTCTTTGGGAGAAGAAGGTGAAGAATTTTGGGAGAAACCCGGATCAGCCATGAGATGTCTTTTGTAAATCGTTTTAATTCCATGAGATGCATTTTGTAAATTGTTATTGATTAGTTGATTTTTTCTTTATTTGGGTGTAATACCAAGCCTCACACTACTCACTTGGCCAATATGATTCATGTACTACATGCTACTTATATGCTAATTTGCATTGACATCTACGTCGCATCTTTTATAGCATTCTTAATCATTATACCTCAAATGTTATCACTTGATGTTAGTGGTTGAGATCCTACAACCTAATTAAGTGATTCTATATTTAGATAAGATAAAGAATAGATTGATCAATATAATAGATATTCATTAATTGTTGTTATAATTTTAGAAGTGTTAAAGGTGTCACTAGTAAGCTTATATGATTCCATTCGATTTGATCGAGGTGTTTTAAAGGTATACATCCATAGATTAACATACTCGGAATATCGGACATGATATAATGTGATTTAAGTGTCATAATATAAGGTTCATATGTGCATGTGATTTTCGAAAATGAAAATTAGACAATCATTTAAGAATCAGATGTCGATCAGTTTGGAGATTGAATGAACGATTAAGAAATTAGGGCATAATGTATTATCCGATCATATGAAGATTAAAGTAGGTTGTACATAGATAAATAAGTAATGAGAAACACTAGATTAGGGCTGTATAAGGTATGAAAAATATCATATTTGAACCACAACTTGCCATCTCAACCTTGCCATCTCAAGCTTTCACCTCAACCTTTCTTCATTCTACCCTTGAGCCACAACCAAAAACTATTTTTTGAGCTATTTCACTTCCAAAACCCTCATATTGAATGTTAGAAATTGCTCTCAAGTAATTCTAAGTAAAGAAAAAAGGTGAAGGAAGCAAAGGGAAGTAAGGAGAAGCAAGTTGAATCTAAAATATGTGCATAAGTGAGTTTTAATTTATGTTTTTGATTTAAGTTCTTGAATTTTTTGAGGGTTTATGATTTTTAAAGCTTCTATTATTGATTATAATCATGTTACTAAAGAAGGATTTTTAGTTGCAAAATCACAATAAAAATCACTAGAGATAGAAACTGTATACTTGCTGATTTTTTATATTTATGCTTATATATGTATAATAATTTGATTAAAACCTGTGTATTTCACCATATATGTGTTTATACATGAGTCTAGGTGATGTATGTAAGTTTAGAGAGGTTATAAATTGTAATATAGTGTGATAATTAAAGAGGTGCTCAAAACTGCCTCATTTGAAATTCAGATTCTGTCCTATGTGAATGGTGCTAGCTTTACATCAATAAATCCATTAGTTTTGGTAGTAATTTGACCTAGTTGTCTCTTTATATGTGTTATCTAAGTATGGTGAAAATTTGGAAGTGATTGAATGTACTTAAGGGTGCCAAAACCATTAATGTCATGAAGTATGCAAAACTGTCACGGTAGGAAAATAATCTGTTTCAGTATGTTGTGAAGAGAGTTGAACTTGGGAAGCTATATCCATGAGTTTTAGAAATTATATGATATGGTTATATTTATATACATGTTATCTAAGTGTGTTAAAAATTTGGGAGTGATTGGATATGTTTAGGGATGTCAAAATTATCATGCAACTAAATTGGACAACAAGTAAATATGAAAATGTGAATCTGTCTCATTTGATAACTTAGCATATTTCAACCTAGACATGTTGCTATTGAGTGTTAACAATTAGGTACATGATATTAGAGTTATAATACTTCAATTATATGATATTTACGTGTATCTAAGATGAGAAATTAAGATATTGGAGGGACTAGATTGGGTTCTAGTTTGTAAAACCTAGATAGCTTGGTGTTTAAGGGCTTAGTATGATATTTTATGCTTTCAACTTACCAAATTGGGAATAGTAATTGATGTTGGGTAATATTACAGGCTATTTTACATCTAAGATTGGAGGAGAATAATAAACAAATCTAGACTAAGCCACCAACCAAGTGAAAGGTAAGTAAAGATCCATTTGCAATTACAATGTAAGAACATAGTATGTCTTGAAGCATGTTTACCCAATGTGTTGATGATATTAAATTTGACTGAGAGTCTTATAATTTTTGAAACATATTGAGAGCAAGATGACTTGTATTTCATATTGAACATACAATTCATGAGTATTTACATATGCATGCACGATATATGAGTATAGTGGAGGTTTTTGCATGCATGATATGATTTGAGACATGGTTTTCAGAAAGAAAATATTTTGGATGGCCACTACTAGTGTACCGAGGCATGCAAAGTGTGCTTATATGATATTTTAGGGTGCTGTGAGTGTTACTTCTCAAAGGATCATAGGGGTTGATAAGGGGTGTGCCACTGGTGGTTACGAAAGGGTAGACTACTTAATTGTGCCCTTATTTACTCTGCCAGTAGGAAGACTTCTGGAGGATCATAGCGGAAGACAGAGGTGGACCTCTAGTGATCCCAGGAGATGGCCCTTAGATTGAGTCAATTTGTTTATGGCCATGTGATTATTGATGTTATTTAGAGCTCTATCCGGTGCATAGTAGGTGGGCCAATGGCCCAATAAATGAAGTGAATTTTTTATAAAAACTCTTTGATTTATGAGTACTCAATTTGATACATTTATAGCATCATATCTTAGAATTGAGTTGTATGAGATTTTATATCATATTATTGTCATGCATGATTTTTACTTATTGAGCGTTAGCTCATGTTGTTCATGCATTGTAGGTGATCATAGTGAGACTTGAGATCTTTGGTTTATTGGCTGGCAGTGGAGCTCCTACAGGCTTTCAAAGATCAATGTACTTGGATGACGACCTATTGGGTTATTTTGTAGGCTGTGTTTTTTATTTCATAGTTATTGTATTATATTAGTGACTTTATTACGTATATCACTTTCGAAACTCCTTTGTGATAGAGAGTTTGGGTTTGCGATGGTTTTGATAGACTTGGTTAATGTTTAATAACTACATATGTATATACAATGTGACAGGATATGAAAGTACTTTATTTTTATCAATGTTTTGTTGAAATGGGTAGAAAAAAAAGGTTATACATATGCATACATGCACAAATTGTGTTGCACAGGTTGTTTATATATATATATATATATATATTATACATATTATTAGGTGGTTGTGACACTGGGCGTGGCCTCGTGCAGTAAAGTACGTAGTACTTGAAGCACGTAAAAATCCTAGTATTTATCTTTTTATTTTCGTTGTGTGTTCTATCTAGATGTTACAACACTTATCACAATACTTAGGATTTTAAGAAAAAATTAGACAACAAATTATTTCAATATGTTTTCTATTATATTTCCAATGGTGTATTACAATTTAAAAAGAGAATGAAAGGTTATATGGAGTGGATGCATACTTTCAGTTTTCTTCTTCAAAGAGTCACAATAGTTGGAGTTAATGCTTAGGAGTCTTAATTTTATTAAATGTCTATTTATTAGTATTATTTATATATATATATATATAAGGTATTTGGAAACAAAATCCTAGCAATAAGCTGCTAAGAAAGCATTAATACTGCATCATAATATGCCTTATTCTAAAAACTTTAGAAATTTCTTAAATAAGAAGAGAGTAAGAGCCCCTCAAAGCCTCATACTTTCATTGAGGTTTAATAATCAATGTGTAAAGTGGAGTAGCCATGAAAGTTGAGGTGACTCCGTCGAAGCCATGAAAGCTATAGTTAGCTCCGGAGGTCACAAACTCTTTCCTTGAGACTATCGACAAAAGTCAAATCTCAGAAGTTGAAGTGACTCCCTCGAGCCAAAAAAGTTATAATTAGCTCAAAGATCATAAACTCCTTCCTTGAGGTTATAGACAAAATTCGAATTCAAGAAGTTAATGAGGTTCCCTTGAGGCCCTAAAACATAATATTCCTGAAGCCCCATAAAACTAATTCCTTGAGGTTCAAGGCATAAAACTTATCAGCAGATCATAAAACTTACCCCTTGAAGTTATCTAAAACAACTCTGGGTAACTCTAACTAACTCCCCTGAGGTAAGAAACACGAGTTTTGACTTTATTTTCATTTAAGGCCAATTAAATTTTAGTTGGCCTTAAAAACCATAAACTTTTCCCTAAAATTATCAACAAAAGTCAAACCTCAGGGAATTAAGATGACTCCCGTGAGTACAAGAAAAACTTAGTTCGCTATGGATCTTAATGATGCTCCATAGGCCATCGAGCCTCCTACAATTAAAAATAATAACAATAGTTATACTATTACATCTAACTGAATACAAATCAAAACTTCTTCAGGCGCAAGGTCAATAAGAAGAAGTAAAGGCAAAGCTTCCTCATCCTAACACTTATTAAAGTTGAGGTAAAATGTGAATCACCTCACTGATCTCGAGTTAAGCAATGTCTCACTAGGGCACCACTTAGCCCTGGGTGAGGGTGCTCCTTGCTCGAGCAGGGAATGTGTTTGTCTTTACACGAGCTTCTTGAGTTTTGTATGAATTTTACTCTTAGAAGTTTGTACAAGAAGTTGAGTGTTTGGTAAATGGTAAATGCCAGTTGATTAAATATGACAAGAGTATAATTTTTTGGTGTATTTCATGACATGTCAATCTACGGATAGAACTTTCTAGTGGATGTTAGATAATTAGAAATGGGAATTTGTATTGCATATAAATGAGGGGTAACTGTTATGTTCATTTGTTAACTTTAGATTTTCAAATTTGCTCACTTCTTGGAAAATGTCGTGACTTTAATCTTGTAGGGACATTTTTATACATGTCTTAATATTATAATTTCTAATTTTCTGCATGTGCATGTCTCGTGTTGTATACGTGATTTGACCGTAAAAACAAAGCTGAATTCTTTGAAGTTATGGATGAACTTCATGGTTCTGTATCTACAATTTCACAGTATTTAGCCTATTCATTTATCAGGGATTATCAGTCACATGGCTCCCTAATCAGTTAGAACCTCAAGGATAGACCTATTTGCATTGACATGAAGAGAATGATATATCTTCAAAGATGTCTTGCCTGATTTCATTATTCCACATGACTCTACTGAAACTTATGTCAAGGAGAAGGATCTAAGGGAAAACTTATTCTCAGTGATGTTTTTTATAAAGCAATGGGCTGTGATGATTCTGATTTTGTCTGTCACATTCTTGACAAGTAACCCTAGTTCCTTCCAGTACAATGCCATTCCTACATAGGTAATCTTCTGAAAGAGAACTGTGAAAGAAAAAGAATTAGATATTTTGAAATTAATTCCTCTATATTTTTGTTTCTAAATTATGTAGTGAACTTTTCAAATGAGCTTTCGGATGTCAAAGTTGGAGTGCTATTGCAACTGACCCACTTTTGTTGCTTTGATCAACTGTAGCTTTGATCTAAGCTTATTAGAAATATAGTGGTGTTAGTGGTACAAACATAGGAAATTCTTATAATGAACCTCCGGCAAACAAAGATAAGAGGTAAGAACATGGACATGCATCATCCGCTAAGGGACTACTAGGGCATGGGAAAGGTCAAGATATTTTTTATTTGAACATGAATGTTGATAGGGTTACCATGTTCGTGCTCAACTTGCTATGTTCATGCAAGAAAGTTTTCTTTTGGATATTAAGGTACTTGAAATACGTTTCTATTTCTGAATTTATTAACAGATTCTATTAGTATATAGAGATATATTTTTATTTTTGAAATTGTTTCTAATTATGCATTCTTTACTCAAGTTAACTTCCTATCTACTATTTACTTTTTGCTCATGGTTAATTGTTATATGCAATTCTAGATTTGATTAAGGTTTATCCAAGTTCAACTTCTATAGAGGGCACTTTAGGAACTTTAGGCTGTATGATCTATCACTTACGTCTGATCATTGTTGGGGTTGGCTTTGTGATCTGCGGAACTAAGAAGCGAATACCTAAAATAGGTACTTAAATTTTTTTGCGTGGAAGAAATTCTTTTTCTCTTATTTGTTTCCAACTAATGTTGATCTCTTTTGACCTACAACATCTCTCCAGTTTACATTCTATTCTTACAGGGTTGAAGATGATGACTATGAAGATTTTGAATGGTTGGCTTTTTGCATCGTTTTCTTTTAAGATTCATCCAGGAGGTACTTTTTGGATCTAAAATCTTCCTTTGTATTAGTAAACTAGTCTGATTTCATGGCTTAGGTCATTCAAACTTTTTACAGTCGTATTTTTGCTAGTGGTATCAGTCACCAAGAACATAAAAGTAATTTAAAAGCCAAATCTGCTACTTTCTTGAAAGTTTATGCTTAATTCTTTTTTTGTTTGTTGCTTATGCTTTCATTTAGCCATAATTGATATAAGTTTAATTTGTACATTGTTAAACCCCAAGATTAAGATGTTGCTTAGTTCTTCAATTATCCACTCAGGGACTACGAGGGCATGGAAATGGTCGGGTTGTTTTTTAGTTGAACATGAATGTCAATAGGTTACCATGTTTCTTAATAAGGAGGACGGTGCTCAACTTGCTATGTTTATGTTCATGCATGAAAGTATTCTTTTGGATATGTTCATGTTCTTTTTGTATTTTTGAATTGGTTCTAATTATGCATTATTTATTCGAGTTATCTTCCTTTATCTACTATTTACTTTCTGCTCATGATTAATGGTTATATGAAATTCTTGATTTGATTAAGGTTTATCCAAGTTCGACTTCTATAGAGGGCACTTTAGGAAACTTTAGGATGTATGATCTATCACTTGGGTCTGATCATCGTTGGGATTGGCTTTGTGATCTGTCGAACCAAGAAGTGGAATCCCTAAATCAGGTACTTGAATATTTTTTGCATGGAAGAACTTTTTTCTCTTATTCTGTTTCCAACTATTTTGATATCTTTTGACCTTTAGCATCTCTGTAGTTTACATTCAATTCTTACTACAATGAAGATGATGACTGTGTAGGTTTTGAGTGGTCTGCTTTTGCTGTCTGCATTGTTTTCCTTCAAGATTGGTCCAGGAGGTACTTTTTAGATCTAATATCTTCCTTTATGTTAGTAAACCAGTCTGATTTCATGCCTTAGGTCATTCAAACTTTTTTCAGTCGTATTTGCTATTGGTATATCACCAAGAACAAAAAAAGTAAAGCCAATCTGCCACTTTGTTGAAAGCTAATGTTTAATTTTTTTGGGGCAAGTAGCTTATGCTTACATTTAGCCATGGTATCAGTCACCGAGAAAATAAGAAGTAAAGCAAAATCTGCTACTTTGTTGAAAGCTAATGTTTAGTTTTTTTGGCAAGTAGCTGATGCTTACATTTAACCGTAATTGATATAAGTTTAATCTGTACATAGTTAAATTCCAAGATCTAAGATGTTGCTTAGTTCTCCGAACATCCACGAACAGACTACTAGGGGTATGGAAAAGTCAGGTGGCTTTTTATTTGAACATGAATGTTGATAGGGTTACCATGTTAATTAACAAGGAGGACGGCGCTTAACTTTCTATTTTTGCCTAAGAAAGTTTTCTTTTGAATATATTATGGTACTAGAAGTACTTTTCGATTTCTGAATATGTTAAGAGATTCTATTGGTATGTGTAAATATTTTTTTTATATTTTTGAATTGGTTCTAATTATGCATTATTTATTCGAGTTATCTTCCTTTATCTACTACTTACTTTCTGCTCATGGTTAATCGTCATATGCAATTCTTGATTTGATTAAGGTTTATCCAAGTTCGATTTCTATAGAGGGAATTTTAGGAAACTTCAGGTTATGTGTGATCTCTCACTTGGGTCTGATCACTGTTGGGGTTTACTTTTTGATCTGCGGAACCAAGAAGATGAATCCTAATACAGGTACTTAAATATTTTTGCTAGGAAGAACATTTTTTCTCTTATTCTGTTTCCAGCAAATGTTGATCTCTTTTTATCTTCGGCATCTCTATAGTGTGCATTTAGTTCTTACAGCTTTGAAGACGATGACTATGAAGGTTTTGAGTGGTCGGCTTTTTACTGTCCGCATTGTTTTCCTTCAAGATTATATCAAGAGGTACTTTCCTTTGTGTTAGTAAATCAGTCTGATTTCATGCCTTAGGCCATTCAAACTTTTTATAGTCGTATTTTTGCTAGTGGTATCACTCACCAAGAATGTAAAAGTAATTTAAAATAATCTGCTACTTTCTGAAAGCTTATGCTAATTTTTTTTGGCATAAGTTGCTTATGCTAATTTTTTTTTTTTGTGTAAGTTTCTTATACTTACATTTAGCCTTAATTGATATAAGTTTAATCTATACATTGTTAAACCCCAAGATTACGATGTCGCTTAGTTCTCCGATCATCCACTAAGGGAAGGACTAGTAGGGTATGGGAAAGGTCGGATTGTTTTTTATTTGAACTTGGATGGCGATAGGGTTACCATGTTTCTTAATAAGGAGGACCATACAAGTTGCTATGTTTTTGTAAGAAAGTTTTTTTGGATGTTATGGTGCTTGAAACACTTTTAAATTTCTGAATATGTTTGATAAATTGGTTTTATATCAATAATTCATGCATATTTTGATTATCATTTAGTTTGTTTTCAAGTATTTTTGTTTGAAATCTTGTAGGTAATGACAATAATAGATGAAAATGGAAACATATCAAAAACTTGGTTGAAATGTGAAGAATTCGAGTTGTGGTGCTACTAATGGCAGTTTTTGTATTTAAAACATATTTATTGGACCAAATTTCCTATCACATTGATTATTGATTCATTGGAAAGCCAAGAGATATATCTACAATTTCTATGTTTACCACAAAATCCAATTCAGTCAATGTCAATGAGAAAAACTACATTTAAGAGTCAGCACTGGGCTGCAAGTTTCTAGTACGACATATCATAGTATTTCAGGAATAACTCGAGCCACCGATGTCCTATTTAGTTGATTCAAGTGCCTATGGAACTCAAAGACATAGAGATACAATTCATTACATGACTTCAAAATCTAATTCACCTTATATAGAGGTCAAAAATCAGTTTAAATGGGCTGTACAGTATCAAAATGCTGAAATTAAGCTGCCAGGACAGAATGCCTGGCGCCTAGGCGCCGTCCAAAGCTTCCAAGATAGAATGCACAGCGCCTAGGCGCTGTTATTCCATGCCTAGGCGCTGCCCTTCCAACAAAAAAGACATTGATGCAATTTTTTTGGCAACAAGTGGCAATGGATCACAAATTTTGGCATTTTTATGAGATATACACATTAGATATACCTATATATCATTACCCATGTGCTGCTCTAGTGGATACACTACATTGGTGGAGAGAAGAAGGAGAAAAAGCCAAGAAAAGGGGAGAATTTTAGGTTCCTTTTGAAAAGCCAAGAAAAGTGGGAGGATTTTTAGGTTTCTTTTGAAGAAAAACCAAGAAAAGTGAAAGGATTTCAGGATTTCTTTTGGAAGACTCTTGGAGAGAAGTTTAAAAGGGCAAGATCAACATCAACCAAGAGAGGGAGGAGGATTGGTTCTTGGAACCGAAGAAGATCATTGGGTGCTTGGAGACAAGACCCATTCTATTTTCTGTAATTGAACAAGAAGTTATTCTTGGAGATAATGAGAGCTTCAATCATTCCTTCCACTTCACAAATTGGTGAACAATTTCCATATTCTTTCTTATTTATTTCTTGAAGTTGTATTCATCTATGGTGAACTAAACATTTATTTCTAGAGGATGATGTAACCTTATTTGATCCTATGTTTTGAATTCCAAATAATATTAGTTCAAGTTCTTCATCTTGTTTGTGTTATCTTGTTTAGTATTTCATCTTGATTAATTGATCATTAATTGAGATTGTTTGACGTATAAAATTCGGCACTCGAAGAGGGAATTTTATACATGATCATAGGGATAACACAACCTAGGAATCATAAAGTTGAGAAGCTTATGAAACCTTTAAAATTTTGAAGAAGAATTCATTGAACTTTTGTAGAGTTTTATTCTTGAATTTTTATAAAGATATCGAAATTCATGTTAGAACTCATAGTCAATTCGGCACTCGAGAGAGGGAATTGATGAGTTTAGGAATTCTTAACTTTATGTGTTGTTGACTTGAATTGATATATTTTGGAAGGAAAAACATAGGTGATAATTAGGTGAGCCATTCCTCTAGAATATCTTGTTCATAAGGTGTTTGTTATATTGTTTCTATAAACTCCATTCTTGTCTATACATTTTTATCTTACTTTACTTTATTTTCCAATCATCATTCGATCTTCTAGATAAAATTAGGACTATTTGAACGATAATACTTAATGCAATTTTTTATTACAATCCTTGTGGATACGATACTCAACTCACCGTTGTATTAAAACTTAACACCGTTCACTTGCGGTTAGCAAAATATTCTACGAACAACTTTTTTGCGCCGTTGCCGGGGATTGTTTTATCATAATTGCATTAATATTATGATGACTTAGTCTTGATTTTAGTTTAGATTGTTTTTATTTTCTTCCCATATTTTTGATATGGTCTTGCCTTGAATTGGTTATATGTATTTGTATGCATAAGGTTAGGAGTCTTGAGAAAATGGCTACTAATAGCTATCACTGGCCTTCCGAGAGGTCTTCCTTTGAAAAGATTGCCGATGTTCTTGAGGTAGATCCGTTTACACAATTAGTTGCATAAATTTCTTTTCTTTCTAATCAATTTGCAGTTTGGACTTCTAATAGAGCTTCTCAACGAATGGATTCCATGGCGTCCACTAGCAATTCATTTATGGAAACCAAAGATGAGAAAAAGGCATTATTGGAAGAGTTGCTATGCACTTTCATTGGCGAAACTAGAGCCCGATTGAATAATAATGAAGCAAAGATAGATAACATTGAGACTCAATTGGGGCAGCTAGCTTCAAGTTTAGGTGCTCAAATGAATTCAATAGAAAATCAAATTGGACAACTTGCTACTGAAATAAATGCTCAAAAATACAAAGAAAACTTTCCAAGAGAGATGGAAATCAATCCAAGGGAGCATTGTAAAGCCATCCAACAACAACAAATCGAGGAATATGAAACTATTGAAAAGTGCAATGTCATCTTGCAAGAGAAGCCACCTCAAGTGCAAACTAATTCAGGGAGTTTTGTTATCCCTTATTTAATTGGAAACTCTACTTGTGAAATAGCATTATGTGATCTAGATGCAAGCACTAATTCAGTTTCGTTATTTAATTTCAGAAAGCATGCACTTGATGAAACAAGGCCTACTAGGGTGACTCAAGATATGTTTGGGAATGGTGACCAATTCTTGTGCTCTACAGATTTTTTTATTTTTAATATGGAAAAAGATAGGTACATCTTTACCATGTTTGGAAGACCATTCACATTAATAGGGGATACACTCGTTGATGTCCAAAAGGCCCTTGATGCTACTCCGGATCATCCTCGTCTTGCCTATCCGGAAGGATCACCCACACTCTTAGAGCACACAAAGATGTGGCATGATAAACACTTATTTTTAGATCCGGGATGAGTAAAGAAGATAGTCTAGCTAAAGACTATAAACCAAACGCTTCTTAGGAGGCAACCCAAGTCTTTTTTTCATTTGCTTTTTAATAGTTGCTTAGTTAGTTTTTGAAATATGTTCACTTTTTAGATTTAGGCATGTTTAGCTATTGTATTTCTTTGTTATGTTTGTGTTCTCACTTGGTTGCTTTTGCCCATAAGCTTTGATGCTTTCTTTTCTTGTGTAGGTGGATGTCAACTTGGTGATAAGTGTGGATCTCCCATGAACTCCAAGTGAATCATCTATTGGAAAGGGGAGTTTCTTATTTCTACCTCTTATGTGCTTCAATTCTTTAAACATTGAGGACAATGTTAATTATAAAGTTAGGGGTAGGATTTGTATTTTGTGTGTTTGAGCTTTATATGAAAAACTGAGCCAAATTTTTCAAATTGAATTATCTATGTTGAATGATGAGAGTCCAAAAGCAAGCATGCTTTGTTGATAAACTTAGTTAAGTTCATATTTTGTGATTGAATGAATAACTTAATTACCGATTACCTATGATGATACCTAATTGATATTGTATAAATTCTAGAGGAAAGAAAAATTGCTAGTCTTGTGACATGGTTATTCATGTGTGTATTTAATCCTTGTCATGAATGATGAATTTTTATTGAGCATGTTGTGTCGAAATCTTGTGAATTACATGCTACTTGGTGTTGGATTTTACTTCCAATGAGTTGTATTGATCATTTTACGGTGTTCTAGAACTTGCTTGATTACTCTTTGAGGCGAAATTGTAGATAACTACAAACTTGGAAATGATTTAGGCCATCTTTGACTCGTTTGTGCCTTTCAAACGTACCATGATCACATTTTTATTCACTAGTTACCCCTTTGAGCTGTAAGGCATATGAATAACCACCATTCGACTTCATTTCTTGAAAGCTCACTATACCGTCCCTTTATAGCCCAAAAAATAATGATTATCCCTAAGAGAGCTTAAAGTATGACATTTTGTACACAATCTTATCAAGGGATCATATAGAGATATGTGGATGGCATGAATGAATGTATTTAGGGTTATGAGCATGAAAAATGTGCAAGAAATACATCACAACACATGTCGATAAAAAGAAACAAGTTTGGGGGTTGTGAAAGCAAAAGAACAAGAAATGAAGCTTTGAATTCATGAAGAAAAAAAAATATGAAAAAGAAAATAAAAAAAATAGGAAAAAGAAAAGAAAGGAGGAGAATGAGATTCTATGTGCAATGCTTTATGCTCTCTTATGTTGTTTATTTCTACCTTTCTTTGTAAGCCAATACCTAGGCCCTACGTTACAAGTTTATTGAAGTCCTTTTGATTCAAGTTTGCAAGTATCTATATTAGTGGAGAATGTGTATGAAAAGTAAGCCTATGGAATACCTAGAACTCCTTTTCTTAGATCATGAGAATCATTGGTTGTAAAATTCATACCTGAAATGCATGCATGAAACTTGAGCTTGACACTTCACACACACGTTTTGAATTTATGACTAGATTAATGAAGCACAAATTTTGTAGTGTCATTTGACTAGCTTTGTGACTAATTGGATTCATGTGCAATAAAAATTGATGAGGCATTTGAATTGGTTGATCAAGTTTAGTAATTCATTATCAAAGTATGAGCCTATGATTGTTTGATTTTGAGTTTTACTCGAGGACGAGTAAAAGGTAAAGTTTGGGGGTATTTGATAAGTTGGTTTTATACCAATAATTCATATATATTTTGATTATCATTTAGTTTGTTTTCAAGTATTTTTGTTTGAAATCTTGTAGGTAATGACAATAAGAGAAGAAAATGGAAACATATCAAAAACTTGGTTGAAATGTGAAGAATTCGAGTTGTGGTGCTACTGATGACAGTTTTTGTATTTAAATCATATTTATTGAACCAATTTCCTATCATAATGATTATTAATTCATTGAAAAGCCAAGAGATATATCTACAACTTCTATTTTTATCCAAAAAATCCAATTCAGTCAATATCAATGAGAAAAACTGCATTTAAAAGTCAGCACTAGGCTGCAAGTTTCTGGTACGACACATCATAGTATTTCAGGAATAACTTGAGCCACCGATGTCCTATTCAGTTGATTCAAGCGCCTATAGAATGCCAAGACATAGAGATACAATTAATTACATGACTTCAAAATCTAATTCGCTTATATAGAGGTCAAAAAATAGTTTAAATAGGCTGTACAGTGTCAAAATACTGAAATGAGCTGCCAGGACAAGAAGCCGGCGCCTAGGCGCCAAAACAGAGCGCCTAGGTGCCGTCCAAAGCTTCCAAGACAGAATGCACAGTGCCTAGGTGCTGTTATTCCATGCCTAGGCACTACCTTCCAACAAAAAAGACGTTGATGCAATTTTTTGGCAACAAGTGGTAATAGATCACAATTTTGGCATTTTTATGAGATATACACATTAGATACACCTATATATCATTACCCATGTGATGCTCTAGTGGATACACTATATTGGTGGAGAGAAGAAGGAGAAAAATCCAAGAAAAGGGGAAGAATTTTAGGTTCATTTTGAAAAGCCAAGTAAAGTGGGAGGATTTTTAGGTTTCTTTTGAAGAAAAATCAAGAAAAGTGGAAGGATTTCAGGATTTCTTTTGGAAGACTCTTGGAGAGAAGTTTAAAAGGGCAAGATCAACATCAACCAAAGAGAGGAGGAGGATTGGTTCTTGGAACCGAAGAAGATCATTGGGTGCTTGGAGACAAGACCCATTCCATTTTCTGTAATTGAAGACAAGAAGTTATTCTTGGAGACAAGGAGAACTTCAACCATTCCTTCCACTTCACAAATTGGTGAACAATTTCATGTTCTTTCTTATTTATTTCTTGAAGTTGTATTCATCTATGGTAAACTAAACATTTATTTCTGGAGGATGATGTAACCTTATTTGATCCTATATTTTGAATTTCAAATAATATTAGTTCAAGTTCTTCATCTTGTTTGTGTTATCTTGTTTAGTATTTTATCTTGATTAATTGATCACTAATTGAGATTGTTTGACGTATGAAATTCGACACTCGAGAGAGGGAATTTTATACATGATCATAGGATAACACAACCTAGGAATCATAGAGTTGAGAAACTTATAAAACCTTTGAAATTTTGAAGAAGAATTTATTGAACTTTTGTAGAGTTTTATTCTTGAATTTTTATAGAGATATCGAAAATCATGTTAAGACTCATAGTCAATTCGGCACTCAAGAGAGGAAATTGATGAGCTTAGGAATTCTTAACTTATAGGTGTTGTTGACTTGAATTGATATATTTTGGAAGGAAAAACATAGGTGATAATTAGGTGAGCTATTCCTCTAGAATATCTTGTTCATAAGGTGTTTGTTATATTATTTCTATAAACTCCATTCTTGTCTGTGTATTTTTATCTTACTTTACTTTGTTTTCCAATCATCATTCGATCTTCTAGATAAAATTAGGACTATTTAAACTATGATACTTAATGCAATTTTTTATTACAATCCCTGTGGATATGATACTCAACTCACCGTTGTATTAAAACTTGACACCGTTCACTTGCGGTTAGCAAAATATTCTACGAACAATGTTCAGATACTCTATTGGTATATATTGATATTATTTTAATCTTGAATTGGTTCTAATTATGCATTATTTATTTTAGTTATCTTCTTTTATCTACTATTTACTTTCTGATCACGGTTAGTCGTCATGTGCAATTCTTGACTTGATTAAGGTTTATCCAAGTTCGAATTTTTATAGAGGGCACTTTAGGAAACTTCAGGATATGCGATCTATCACTTGGGTTTGATCACTGTTGGGGTTGGCTTTGTGATTTGCGAAACCAAGAAGTTGAATCCATAAAACAGGTACTTAAATATTTTTGCATGGAAGAACTTCTTTTCTCTTATTCTATTTGCAACTAATGTTGATCTCTTTTTAACTTCAGCATCTCTCCAGTTTACATTCCATTCTTATAGCGTTGAAGATGATGACTATGAAGGTTTTCAGTGGTCGGCTTTTCGTTGTCCGCATTATTTTTCCTTTAAGATTAGTCCAAGAGGTACTTTTTGGATCTAATATCTTCCTTTTGTTAGTAAACCAGTCTGATTTCATGCCTTAGGTTATTTAAACTTTTTACAGTCGTATTTTCGCTAGTGGTATCAGTCACTAATAACATAAATGTTTTTAAAAGTCAAATCCGCTACTTTCTTGAAAGCTTATGCTTAATTTTTATTTTACGCAAGTAGCTTATGCTTACATTTAGCTGTAATTGTTATAATTGTAATCTATACATAGTTAAACCCAAGATTAAGATGTTGCTTAGTTCTCCGATCATCTACTAAGGGACTGCGAGGGAATAGGAAAGCTCGGTTTGTTTTTTATTTAAACTTGAATGTCGATAGGGTTACCATGCTTCTTAATACGGAGGACCGTGCTCAACCTGCTATATTCATGCAAGAAAGTTTTCTTTTTGATATTATGGTACTAGAAATATGTTTAAGATGTTCTATTGGTATATATAGACATTTTTTTATTTTTGATTTGGTTCTAATTATGCATTATTCGTTCGAGTTGTCTTCCTTTATCTATTGTTTACTTTCTGCTCACGGCTAATCGTCATATGCAATTCTTTTTTTGATTAAGGTTCATCCAAGTTCAACTTCTGTAGAGGGAATTTTAGGAAATTTCAGGTTGTGTGTGATCTCTCACTTGGGTCTGATCACTATTGGGATTTGCTTTGTGATCTGCGGGACCAAGAAGTTGAATCCCTAATAAAGGTACTTAAATATTTTTGCATGAAAGAACATTTTTTTCTCTTGTTCTGTTTCCAACTAATGTTGATCTCCTTTTACCTTTAGCATCTCTCCAATGTGCATTCAGTCCTTACAACTTTGAAGATGATGATTATGAACGTTTTGAGTGGTCGGCTTTTTGCTGTCCGCATTATTTTCCTTCAAGATTCTTCCAGGAGGTACTTTTTGGATCTATTACCTTCCTTTGTGTTAGTAAACCAGTCTGATTTCATGCCTTAGGCCATTCAAACTTTTTATAGTCGTATTTTTGCTAGTGGTATCACTCACCAAGAACGTAAAAGTAATTTAAAATAATCTGCTACGTTCTGAAAGCTTATGCTAATTTTTTTTTAGCATAAGTTGCTTATGCTAATTTTTTTTTTGCATAAGTTTCTTATGCTTACATTTAGCCTTAATTGATATAAGTTTAATCTATACATTGTTAAACCCCAAAAATAAGATGTCGCTTAGTTCTCCAATCATCCACTAAGGAAAGGACTACTAGGGTATGGAAAAGGTCGGATTGTTTTTTATTTGGACTTGGATGTCAACAGGGTTACCATGTTTCTTAATAAAGAGGACCATGCAACTTGCTATATTTTGTAAGAAAGTTTTTTTGGATGTTATGGTGCTGGAAATACTTTGAAATTTCTGAATATGTTCAGATACTCTGTTGGTATATATAAATATTCTTTTAATGTTGAATTGGTTCTGATTATGCATTATTTATTTTAGTTATATTCTTTTATCTACTATTTACTTTCTGATCACGATTAGTTGTCATGTGCAATTCTTGATTTGATTAAGGTTTATCCAAGTTTGACTTTTATAGATAGCACTTTAGGAAACTTTAGGCTATGTGATCTATCACTGTTGGGGTTGGCTTTGTGGTACCAAGAAGCTGAATCCATAAAACAGGTACTTAAATATTTTTGCATGGAAGAACTTCCTTTCTCTTATTCTGCTTGCAACTAATGTTGATCTCTTTTTAACTTCAGCATCTCTCCAGTTTACATTCAATTCTTATAGCGTTGAAGATGATGACTATGAAGGTTTTGAGTGGTCGGCTTTTCGCTGTCAGCA
Organism: Paulownia fortunei; assembly: GCA_019321725.1. Lineage (NCBI taxonomy): Eukaryota > Viridiplantae > Streptophyta > Magnoliopsida > Lamiales > Paulowniaceae > Paulownia > Paulownia fortunei. Next base: position 9,395,896 of record CM033108.1, read on the forward strand.
TTGTTTTTCCTTTAAGATTAGTCTAGGAGGTACTTTTTGGATCTAATATCTTCCTTTTGTTAGTAAACCAATCTGATTTCATGCCTTAGGTTATCCAAACTTTTTACAGTCGTATTTTCACTAGTGGTATCAGTCACCAATAATATAAATGTATTTTAAAATCCAAATCTGCTATTTTCTTGAAAGCTTATGCTTAATTTTTTTTTGTGCAAGTAGCTTATGCTTAATTTTTTTTTGTGCAAGTAGCTTATGCTTACATTTAGCCATAATTGTTATAAGTGTAATCTATACATAGTTAAACCCAAGATTAAGATGTTGCTTAATTCTCCAATCATCCACTAAGGGACTGCGAGGGAATGGGAAAGGTCGGATTGCTTTTTATTTGAACTTGAATGTCGATAGGGTTACCATGCTTCTTAATATGGAGGATGGTGCTCAACTTGCTATGTTTATGCAAGAAAGTTTTCTTTTTGATATTATGGTACTAGAAATATGTTTATGTTTCTAAATATGATTAAGAAATTAGTAAGAACCGTGACAATGAGGTACCACTAAACATAAATTGTTCTTCACCAGGTGGCTGAAAAATCACAACTTTCATGTTACAATAAATTGTTGCATGATATTTGGTAAGTCAATCCATACCTAGAATAACCTCAAATTTTGGCATCGATAAAATAACAAGATCTGCATAGAGAGTCCTATCACTAATCTGAATAGAACAAGCCCTTAACATTTGGTTGGAATCTATTTCTTCCCCGGATGGAACAGTCACACTGTACCTTACTTTTAATAAATCTGATGTAATATCCAATTTTCTCACAAATACACGTGATGCAAATGAATGCGTAGATCCAGAATCTATCAATGCAATTGCAAGTATCCCATAAATTAAAATAATACCTGTGACTACGGAAGCATCTACATTAGCTTGTTCTTGTGTCATTACATATACTCTCCTCGGAACTCTCTCCTGTACTGTTGGGCAATCCTTTGATATATGTCCAGCCTTTTTATACTTAAAGCACCAATTAGTACCATTATAGCATTTTCCAAAATGATTCTTCCTACACTTAGCACATTTAGGCCTTTCAACTGTAGTAGAAGTCTACCTAACTCTAGGACGTTTTTCATTCCCTTAGTTTGATTTTTACTCTCCTTCCTTCCATTGGTTCAGAGTTCTGGGAGTAAATATTTTCTTCTTTTGTTGATGAAATTTCTCAATTTCTTTCTCATCTAAGTCATCCATCAAAATCTTGTCCACCAGTTCCCTGAACTCTGTTGCTGAGGGCATTCTCACATCTCTTCTAATTTCTGGATTAAGGCCCCTCAAGAAATGATCCATCTTCTCATTGTTGTTTCTGGCGATGTATGCCATATACTTGCAACCCTCTTCAAATTTTCTTACATAATCACATACAAACATCCCTCTTTGTTTTAACTCTAAGAATTCTTTTACTTTGAGCGATCTAGCATCTCTGGTGAAATACTTATCATAAAAGATTATTTTAAACCTCTCCCAAGTTAGCTCTTCCATATTCACAGCAAGCTTAACTCCTTCCTACCAGGTTCTTGTATCCTTTTCAACAAGAAAATTGCATAGAGTACCTTCTTAGCATCATCAAATTGCATGTAGTCAAAGATAGTGTCCAAAGATTTCACTCATTCCTCTGCAACAATGGGATTAGACCCACTATTAAAATCAACATGTTCCATCTATCTAAATTTCTCATACACAGCTTGTGAAGTATCCTGTCGAGCTTGTGGTGGAGGAAGTTGCGAATTCTATTCTTGGCTTCTTTATTGCATATATAGTAATTATTGTATCTGTTCACTATGCATTCTAGTCTGTTGTTGAATGAGATCAGTCAAATTATCCACCACACTATGATTACCCTCATGATCATCCATTATCTTTATTTTTGGTGCCATGACCTGATATGCATTGCCCAATCTCATTCCATTCATTCGCTAATAATAAATGCATAATCATGATAATAACATGAAATGAAATAAAATCAAATAAACATAAAGGTAGATAAACAAATAGTTGATCGAGTTTTCTAGCCAGGATGTGTTCATATGTCTTCTTCTATCTACAGGAACGACTAAACCTCCTCTCTGATACCACAAACTGTAACATCCCTTAATAATTGGCCAATAAGAGAAATACTACGTAGTTTCCATACATGGTCTTTCAATTTTAGGTATTATCCGTATTCTGTCGCACTCATTATGGCTTTTCTATATCGGTTTTTCAACCTCAAGTATTTGCCACTATTTGTTGGGTCCGCCGGTCCCTCCCGCATCCCTTGTCTACCCAACCATCAACCAAGTACCATACTTCCTTTTCAAAAATCTCATTATATTCTTAATATATCATACTTCATGAACCATAAATTCATAAACATTATATCATTTGACAAATAATGACAATTACATTAAAATATGAACAATATTATATAATTCGTATGATACAACAAATGAAAGTTTCAACTTACCTCAAGTCCACTTTGTGCTAAGTGAAAAGATCAATCTCTTTGGAAGATAGGATGTGTTAAAGGCCTACCATAATCAAATCATGTACCTTTTAATATTCTTTTAATAAAACACATAATCTATTCTAATTAAAATCACATACACTTTTCAATCTATTGTAAACAATTCCATATCAATTGCATAACCTAAAAAACAATACATATTCTATATTTTACTACTAATTCGGACATGAAACATTAGGGTAGCCATTAAATAACTAATAATTCAAATATAGTTACTAGGGCAACCCCCTAAAATATGCACACAACCCAAATTAACATGACGTAAACTCGATCATAATTTAATTGATTGTAACCTTCAATTAAGCAACTAATTGATATTGTTCACAATCATTTATAGGCACTTCCAATTATAATATAAGAATTACAAGATAAATAGAAACAAATAAATTAGGCATATTTCATAAGGCTATCAATTTTTCTAGAAACTAACTTCACTAGCTTGGTTTTGAATTCAAGTGTAACCCACTTAAGTTTTCAATCATACAAAAAGATACTAAAATATTTAACCATCTAAGATACCATAAATTCATCATAAGAAACTTTGAAAAAGAATATACCTTGATTTGATTGGAGTTAAACTCCAAAATCAATAGTTTCAAGGTTAAAAAGCGTAGAAACTTGTTCTAGTTCATGTTTTATAGATTTCTATGGATTGAATTCAATTTTTGTGAGTATGAGAGTGTAGAAATTTGGGAGAAACTTGGAGAAGAAGGGCTGGTCGTTTTTGAGGAGCTTACACAAAAAAATATGGCTAAAATAACTTCTTTGACATTTCAAAGATAGGTAAGTAGAGGGTAATGATTGGTTTCATCATACTTGGTATCTCCTCATGCCAAAAGTCACATTTATGGGCTAGGGAGATGACAAAAATTGATGCTTTGGTGTTACATTCAAGTGTAATGTAGTTTATAATGATTTCATACAACCTAGTAAACCAACCAATCAAATTGCACCATTTTGCATACTTTTAATTCTTAGCCAAAAGTAATATATTTAAAGCAAATATTTAGGCAAATAATCACTTTAGAATGAAATAAGTATAGAAAAATACAAATAATTCATTTCATAGCCATTCAACACATCAATATTCCTTAATTGAGACACCGAACTTTTCATTGTAAAAAAACAGTTAAGGAATCTGTTAAATCAAGAAATAAAGTTTGATCTCATATTTCATGTACTAATACATGTTAAAGCATAACTGGAGCATATAGTAATAATTATTCATGTTCATGCAATCATGCTATTTGTATACCATAATTCAATAATGCATATTGATTAGATACATATTCAAGTAATATACTTATTATTGGCTATGTAGGAGAGAATTATGCATTAAATAAAGAGTAATGATGTATGATATCAATTTAGGAAAATGGAAAAACACCATGCAGTTGGGTCAACAAACATAAAATTAGATAACACAGGAGGTGGTGACCTATAAGGCTAAGACTGGTAGTAAAAGGTATGCTCAAAGTCAAGGTGTTGACTATTGAGGAGACCTTTTACCAAATATGATGCTAAAGTCCATAAATCCTACTGGCTATATCTACATATTACGATAACTGGATATGGCAAAGAGATATAAAGACCGCATTTTCAATAGGGATATTGAGAATGGGATATAAGTTAAGCAGCCTGAGGTCTTTATATCAAACAGAAGCAAGGAAAAGGTTTGCAAGTTTTAGAGATCAGTTAAGGACTCAAATTAAATTTCTTGAATATGGAATATTCGATTCACTAAGTCAATCAAATGGTTTGATTTCCTTAGGAATGCAAATGACCAAGCGTGTACAAGAGGGTTAGTGGGAGTATGGTGATGATTGTTATGTTTTATGTTAATTACATTCTACTAAACCATGTCGTTAAGCATATAAAATTAAAACCTTACTACTGAAATAATTTTACAAGTACAGTACGAGTAAAGGTCGATCTCACGAAGATCAAAGCTAATTAATTTATTATCGATTTTATAACTAAAGACTTGACTTACTAATAATGTTATAATTAAAAAATCAAAGTTATAAGATATGAGGATTAGGGATCTGCTCTTGAGTTTTGGATAGAGGAATGATTGTTTATTATTATTTTAACCTCTCTTTAAATGTCACTATTGGAATCCATACACAATGAAAGTTTTCATAAGAAAATGTTATATTATAGGTCATTCATTAAGGTGATCATAATATTGTCTTATTGTATGTAAATTATCTTTTAATGCCAACACTTATTTATGGGATCAAGTATTTATGTACACATTTGTCTATAATAAATCAAGGTTTCAAATTAGCAATTGGTATAGTGGAACTATACATCTAGATAAATGAACTCAGGAATTTATTTTGTCATTGGTGATATATAAATCTAGAACTGCTACTAAACATGGAGGGTTTAGTCATAAATTAAGACAATAATCTAACACATTTAAATATTGTGGACTTTTATAACCACTCATCTTCCTCCATTAAGAGATTCACCATTTCTCCTTAGTCAAATGAAATTTAGAAAGGTATAATGAAAATAGAGAAAAATAAATATAAAAGTGAAACTAAAGAAGACATTTTTATTACAATTAGAAAACTTAATATAAAGGGGGGGTTGATTTGATTAACTAAATTGTAGAAAATGAAACTAAACTAAAATGCAAAGAATAAAAATTATAAATGACTAAAAGATTGATGAAGTTTTAGTTAAGGTTTCATTCTCCACCTTAAGATAATAGATTGTGAATTAACATTAGTATTACTCCCACTTTTCCATTGAAACTACCAACCGTAGATAACAATAAGTTTTGTTATCCCAATCTTTCCTTAGTTTTTTCGTTAGATAGAACAAACTCTCTACCTAATTCCCATCCATTAAACAATCTAGAACAAGCTATTTAGATTTAATTTAGCAGAAGCATTAAAATGAGAAAGATAGATTAATTTAAGTAATAAATATGCAAGCTCAGATTGTTCAACTTATGTTATGTTCCACATCATGATTAACAAAAACATCCCATACTTTGCTTAATCACAATTCATCACCTATGATTAGAAATTCAAGATAATTATGAATAAAGAATTCTAATCTAGTTTTTGGTAATTCTCAAGCCCTACTTGGTTGTGCACCTAACTAAAACAAGAAAATAACCATGAAGAAACTAAATGTAGAAGAACATAAACAATCTCAATTAGAAAAGTAGGGAATAATATCAAATACTCAATTGCACAAATTCATGTCTAGTATTTTGAAATCACCCTTAACCAAATTGTAGATTTAACCTTGCATACTTGAAATAACGAGAAAAATAAAGCTAACAACATAAGAATTTAAGAAATTGAAAAGGGAAACGAGGAATAAGAACATCAATATAGATGAATTCCCTTGGTAGATGAATTACCCTTTTTAAAACCCTATTTTTCTTTTCTATTTTTGGAACCTAAAGCTCTCTGCTCTTTTCAAATTTTTATGTCTTTTGAATGACATCCTAGTAACTCTATTTATAGTAGAAGAGTGCCTAAATCGGCATATCCAAATTGACTCAAATTTACTTCAAATTTGTAGTAAATTGACATGTCCTTCTTGGATTCGAATATTAACACAAATTATCTCCATGGTATCAAATGATTTTTGGAGACATGGTCAACATGAAAATTGTGGCTTTATCTATTAACTACATCTTCCAACTTGAATCACGTTATTCCACTATGTGAGACACAACTTATGCCTAAAATATCGGGGGTTGTCACATATTAAAAGTCTTCCAATCAACCTACCCATATATTTTGACTACTTTTTCCCTTTATTAACGACTGAATAGTAGTTATGGTCTTCCACAAAGCTGTAGCACCATGTGTTGGCTTTCTTTCCTAGCTTTATTCAGTTGACTTCAATCATTAGGGATAAAGTTATGCTTAATTTAAGGAGGTATGTCTGCATAAGCATTTTCCTTCCAATATAGACATTTGGATGAATTTTTACTTTTATCAAGGCCGAATCGGGCTAAACATTTAACAACAAAGTTGTATTCCTATGTCCTATCTTTCTAATGAATTAATATTCAAGTGAAAAGGGCTTTTGAGCATGAGTTATGCTTAAAATACAAAAAATGCTCAAGTTTGGAAACATGCTGATTCTGAATTTAATGCAAGCCTAACAATCATTTGTAAAGTCCAAGTGATTTCTTGCATATATTTGTTTGAGTAGTGCCTGACGTGCCAAATAGATTGGGCATCCTTTATACTCTTGTATTTGTAAAAATAATCTTTTTCAAATTATATTAATAAATAGAAAAATTTCTTTATCTTTAATTGCATATAGTAATTAGATAAAGTCCCTAAACTAAACTTAGCTATGGGGCATGGCCGCATATTTGATGGTGATCATGGAATATGTCTCTATGGCTTTGGTCTCAAATTAGTTGCAAGTCGAGGGCTTTTTAAGATGGGACATCGAACAACGCAATAGACTCATACATACGATGCATGCTCGCATGTGGAGGATGTCTCACTTCATGGACATTTACATACTGATGTTAGTGCATGTATGCGAATGTTTGTTAGGGAATAAGAAATAAGAATTTTTATGTTACGATAGTACATGGTTATTCCTTAAACTTGAGGCACCATGGTAGCCTTGTACATATCGTGTTATATTTTTATGTATTTTTGGACTATCTGACAATCACAAAGGGGATACGTTGGATGTTGTATTGATATGTATGGAGGTTAATGAGTGGCCAACAAATGATACGTCACTTGTCTGGTAGAATAAGTGAATCTCCTAAGTTTTCATAGTTCATGACTTAGAAGTCCTTGCCCAAGGCGAGATGAATGTTGGATAGGGGTTTCTAACAATTCATCATTAGTCATTAATCATGAAATGGAATCATAGTTATTAAGCAATTAGGATTTCAACTATTAATTCATGCCCTAAACTCAATTGGGAGATTAGTTGATGGAAGGACCTTATGTGTATGGTACTCGTAATTGAAATAGGTTCACTCGCTATTTCACCTAAGTTTAGGTAAATACACTTGTTGGGTGTTTCACATGACTTGTTCAGTTCTTATAATTAAGGAGTTAATTTCAAGCGGATTAATTATGTAATGCCCAATTCTCTCCTATATTGCCAATAATAAGTATCTTACATGAATATGCATCTAATCAATGTGTATTATTGATTTATGGCATACAAATAGCATGATTGCATGAACTTGAATAATTATTATTATATGCTCTAGTTATGCTTTAACATGCATTAGTACATGAAATATGAGATCAAATGTTTGTTTCTTGATTTAACATATTCCTTAAGTGTGTTTTTGCAGTGAAAAGCTTGGTATCTCGGTTAAGGAAGATTAATGTGTTGAATGGCCATGAAATGAATTATTTGTATTACTCCATACTAGTTATATGCTAAAGTGATTAATTGCCTAAATATTTACTTGAAATATGTTACATTTGGCTAAAAACTAAAAGTATGCAAAATGGTACAATTTAATTGATTGGTTGACTAGGTTGTATAAAACCATTCTAAACTGCATTGCACTTGATTATAACACCAAAGCATCAATTTTTGTCATCTTCTTAGCCCATGAATATAGCTTTTGTCATGAGAAGACACCAAGCATGATGCAACCAATCATCACCCTCCACTTACCTCTCTTTGAAAGGTCAAAGAAATTATTTTCATCCATATTTCTTGTGGAAGCACCTAAAAAAAGACCAACCCTTATTCTCCCAAGTTTCTCCCAAATTTCTACACTCTCATGCTCACAAAAATTGAATTCAATCCATAGGAATCCATAGAACACAAACTAGAACAAGTTCCACCCTTTTTAAGCTTGAAAATCATTGATTTTGAAGCTTAATTCCAACTTAATCAAGGTATATTTGTTTTCAATATTTCTTATGATGATTTTTTAGTATCTTGGATGGTTACATGTTTTAGTATGTTTTTGTATGATTGAAAACTTAAATAAGTTACACTTGAAGACAAAACCAAGTTAATTAAGCTAGTTTTTAGCAAAATTGATAGTCTTGTGAAATTATTTAATTTACTTGTTTTTATTGATTTTGTAATACTTATATTGTGTTTGAAGATTCCTACAAATGATTGTGAACAAAAGCAATTAGTTTGCTTAATTGAAGGTTAGAATCAATTTAAGTTAGAATCAAGTTTACGTCATTTTAATTCGGATTGTGTTTATGTTTTAGGGGTTGCCCTAATAATTATATTTAAATTATTAGTTATTTAATGGCTGCCCTAATGTTTAATGTCTTGAATTAGTAGTAAAATATAGAGTATGCATTATTTTTAAGGTTATGTAATTGATATGGAATTATTTACAAAAGATTGAAAAGTGTATATGAACTTTAACTAGAATAGACTAAATGATTTACAAAAAGGATATTAAATGGTATATGATTTATTATGTTAGGCCTTTAACACATCCTATCTTCCAAAGAGATTGGTCTTTTCACTTGCCACAAAGTGGATTTGAGATAAGTTGAAGCTTTCATTTGTTGTATCACAAAAATCATATAATGTTGTTTATGTTTTAATGTGATTGTTATTATTTATCAAATGATGTAATGTTTGATGCATTTATGGTTCATGAAGCATGACACTATTAAGAATATAATAAGGTTTATGAAAATAAAGTATGGTACTTGATTGATGGTCGGGTAGACAAGGGATGCGGGAGAGACCGGCGGACCCAACAAATGGTGATAAATACTTGAGGTTGAAAAATTGGTATAGAAAAGCCACAATGAATGAGATAGAATATGAATAATACCTGAGGTTGAAAGACCAAGTATGGAAACCCCGTATTAGTTCTCTTATTGGCCAATCATTATGAACAAGTTCCGAAAACCATGGTATATCGCTATTATTTAGGTACCACACTTTAAGAGCCCTAAAGAATGATTTGTGAAAAAATATTATTAAATTGAATATTGCATTTAATCATTTATGTGATTGGTATGTACGCTATTTGTCATTGCATTAGTTTGACCTTACTGGGCCTTTAACTCATTAGATTCATGTAATGCAGGTGGAAATATATAGGTTTAGAGGTTGATTAAGTCTTTAGAGCGACCGGATAGAGACTTGTTCTTATACCATGTTTCGAGTTGTTTTGTAGTTTATTTTAAAACTCTATTTTGTTTTTAAATAAGCCGCTCTATTATGATTTTGTAAATAGATGTACTCAGTTTTAATATATGTATATGGTGTGTTTAAAATAATTCAAGTTCTTTCTCTTATAGCTAAAAATGAGAACTTTTATTAAAACCATGACCCTAATATTGATAAAAAATTAACATTTCTTGACTTAACTGTATTTGCTTGTTTAGGCTCTACTGTTAGGTTAAGGGGTGTTATAGTTTGTGGTATCAGAGCGGAGGTTTAGTCGTTTCTGTAGATAGAAGAAAGCATATGAACACATTCTGGCTGGAAAACTCGGTCAACTACTTGTTTATTTGCCTTTTATGTTTATTTGATTATATTTCATTCCATGTTACTATCATGATTATGCATTTATTATTGGCTAATGAATGGAATGAGATTGGGTAATGCATATCAGGTCATGGCACCAAAAAGGAAGACAATGGATGATCATGAGGGTAATCATAGTGTGGTGGGCAATTTGACTGATCTCATTCAATAACAAACTAGAATGCATGGTGAACAGATACAACAATTGCTAGATATGCAACAAAGAACCCAAGAATAGAATCAACGACTTCCTCCACCACAAGCTGAATAGGATCCTTCACAGGTTGTATATGAGAAGTTTAGAAAGATGGAACCTGTTGTTTTTACTGGTGGGTCTGATCCTATGGTTGCAGAGGAATGGGTTAAATCATTAGATACTATCTTTGACTACATGTGAATTGATGATGCTAAGAAGGTACTCTATGCAATCTTCTTGTTGAAGAAGGATACTAAAACCTGGTGGGAAGGAGCTAAATTTACAGTGAATATGGAAGAGCTAACTTGGGAGAGGTTTAAAATAATATTTTATGATAAGTATTTTACTAGAGATGCTAGGTCGCTCAAAGTAAAAGAATTTTTGGAGTTAAAACAAGGAGGGATGTCTGTATGTGATTATGTGAGAAAATTTGAATAGGTTGCAAGTACGTGCCATACATTGCCAGAGACAATAATGAGAAGATGGATTATTTCTTGAGGGGCCTTAATACTAAAATTAGAAGAGATATGAGAATGTCTTCAGTAACAGAGTTCAGGGAACTGGTGGACAAGGCTTTGATGGCTGACTTAGATGAGGAAGAGATTGAGAAATTTCATCAACAAAAGAAGCAAGTATTCACTCCCAAAAATCTGAATCAGTGGAAGGAAGGAGAGTAAAAATCAAATCAAGGGAATGAAAAGTATCCTAAAGTTGGGCAGACTTCTACTATAGTTGAAAGGCCCAAATATGCTAATTGTGGGAAGAATCATTTTAGGGAATGCTCTAGTGGTACTAATCATTGCTTTAAGTGTAAAAAGCCTGGACATATAGTAAAGGATTGCCCAACAGTGCAAGGAAAAGTTTAGGAAAGAGTGTATGCAATGACACAAGAACAAGATGGTGCAGATGCTTCCGTAGCCACATGTACTATTTTAATTTTTGGGATACCTGCAATTGCATTGATAGATTCTGGATCTATGCATTTATTTGCATTATGTGCATTTGTGAGAAAATTGGGCATTACACCATATTTATTAAAAGTAAGGTACAGTGTGTCTGTTCCATCCGAGGAAGAAATAGATTCCAACCAAATGTTAAGGGCTTGTTCTATTCAGATTAATGATAGGGCTCTCTATGCAGATCTTGTTGTTTTACCGATGCTAAATTTTGAGGTTATTCTAGGTATGGATTGGCTTACCAAATATCGTGCAATAATTGATTGTAACAAGAAGATTGTGATTTTTCAGCCACCTGGGAAAGAACAGTTTATGTTTAATGGAACAGTTTATTCTGGGTATGGATTGACTTACCAAATATCGTGCAACAATTGATTGTAACAAGAAGATTGTGATTTTTCAGCCACCTGGGAAAGAACAGTTTATGTTTAATGGTATCTCATTCTCATAATCCTTACTAATTATATCTGCTTTGAAAGCTCAAAAGAAGTTGAATAAAGGTTGTGTTGGATATTTGACAAGTGTTTTGGACACCTCAGTTGAAGCACAATTTAAGCCAAAAAATATAGATGTGGTTCAAGAATTTCTTGATGTATTTCTAGATAATTTATCGGGACTACCACTGAATCGAGAGATTAAAATTGTGATTGATGTTATGCTAGGAACTACTCCTATTTCTAAAGCAACATACCGAATGACACCAACATAATTGAAAGAGTTAAAAGTTCAATTGGAAGAATTGCTTGATAAGGGTTTTATTTGCCCTAGTTATTCTTCTTAGGAGGCACCTGTGTTCGTGAAAAAGAAGGATGGTACATTACAGTTGTGCATTGATTATAGAGAGTTGAATAAAATAATGATCAAGAATAAGTATCCACTCCCAAGAATAGATGATTTATTTGATCAATTTCAAGGAGCATCTATATTTTCTAAGATTGATTTGCGTTCTGGGTATCATCAATTAAAGATAAAGGAAGAAGACATACCAAAGACTGCATTCTGAACAAGGTATGGACATTATGAATTTCTAGTGATGCCTTTTGGTTTAACCAATGCCCCTGTAGCTTTTATGGATCTAATGAATAGAGTGTTCAAGCAATATTTTGATAAATTTGTGATTGTGTTTATTGATGACATTCTAATTTATTCACATGATAAAGAAGAGCACAAAGAACATTTGAAGATTATGCTGCAAGTTCTTAAACAAAGATAATTATATGCTAAATTCAAGAAGTGTGAGTTTTGGCTTGAACAAGTGGTATTTCTAGGCCATGTAGTATCAAATGATGGTATTTCTATTGATCCGAACAAGGTAGAAGCTATCATTAAGTGGCCAACACCAACAAATGTATGAGAAGTAAAGAGTTTCTTGGGATTAGCAGGGTACTATCGATGATTTGTCTAGGGATTTTCAAAGATAGCAACTCCAATGATAACATTGACAAGAAAGAAAGTGAAATTCTTGTGGATCGATGCTTGTGAAATAGGTTTTCAAGAACTGAAACATAAATTAGCTACAGCTCCTATTTTTACCATTCCAACTTAAATTGGTGGATTCATGGTATATAGCGACGCTTCAAAAAATGTTTTGGGTGTTATTTTGATGCAAAATAGGAAGTTTATTGCCTATGCTTCAAGGCAATTGAAGGAATATGAAAAGAATTATCCAACCCGTGATTTGGAACCTGCTGTTATGGTTTTTTGCCTTGAAAATTTGGAGACATTATTTGTATGGTGAGAAGTGTGAGATATATACAGATCATAAAAGTTTGAAGTACTTTTTTACCCAAAAAGGGTTGAATATGAGACAAAGAAGATGGTTAGATCTTGTGAAGGATTATGATTGTGCGATCAATTATCATCCTGGTAAAGCGAATGTGGTTGCAGATGCATTGAGCAGAAAATCTACGTCTTCTCTTTTTGTTATACAAAAGCCAATATTACTAGATTTGCAAAGATTAGAGATTGAAATTGTACCTAAAGGGAAAAAGTGTTTGTTGTCAGCCTTAGTGTTGAGACCTGCACTTCAAAATAGAATTAGAGAAGGTCAAAAGGTGGACACACATTTGTGTAGATTGGAAAGAATAATTGAGGCTAGAAAGAGGCCAGAATTCTCTATTACTGATGATGGGATTATTCGATATAAAGGAAGACTGTGTGTGCCGTTTGACAAGGCCATGAAAGGAGATATTTTAGAAGAAACACATACTACTCCTTACTCAGTACACCCAGGTGGCACAAAAATATATAAGGACTTACAATAACATTATTGGTGGCCTAAAATGAAGAGAGATATAGCAAAATTTGTGGTTGAATATCTAACTTGTCAACAAGTTAAGATTGAACATCAAAGATCATCAGGGTTGTTGAAGCCTTTGTTGATTCCAGAGTGGAAGTGGGAGCACATTACAATTGACATTATGCTTGGATTACCTAGAACATAAAAGGGGTATAATTCCATATGGGTAATTATTGATAGATTAACTAAATCAATCTATTTTCTTCTAGTGAAATCCACATACAAGACGGACCAGTATGCTTAACAATATATTAAAGAGATAGTCAGGTTACATAGGATGCCAGTTTTAATAGTGTCTGACAGAGATCCTAAGTTTATATCTACATTTTGAAAGAGCTTACACAGTGACATGGGAATGAAACTTGCATTCAGTACAGCATTTCATCCACAAAGTGACGGACAATAAGAAAGGGTTATTCAGATATTAGAGGATATGTTAAGAGCTTGTGTGCTAGATTTTTAAAGGAGTTGGGATGCAAAGCTTTCATTAGTGGAGTTTACTTATATAATAGCTACCAATTAACAATTAGAATGGCGCCTTATGAAGCATTGTATGGAAGGAAATGCATATCTCCAGTTCATTAGGATGAAGTTGGAGAACGAAGCCTACTTGGTCCAGAAATAGTTCAACATACCGTTAAGGTTGTGGAGAAGATATGAGAGAGAATGAAGATTGCGCAAAGTAGACAGAAAAGTTATGCAAATAAACGGAGAAAAGATCTAGAGTTTGCCATTGGGGATCATGTGCTCTTAAAAATAGCTCCCATGAAAGGTTTTATGAGATTTGGTAAGAAAGAAAAACTTAGCCCAAGGTATGTCGGCCCATTCGAGATTCTCGAAAGAGTTGGTGATAAAGTTTATAGAGTGGCCTTACCTCCATCATTATCTAGTGTTCACAATGTTTTCCATGTGTCTATGCTGAGAAAGTACATTTCAAACCCTTCTCATGTGCTAAGTTATGAACCGTTGGAATTAACTCCTAATTTAGCCTATGGAGAGAAACCAGTGCAAATTTTGGATCAGAAGGAAAAAGAGTTGAGAACAAAAAAGATTCGACTTGTTAAAGTATTGTGGAGGAATCATTCTATAGAAGAGGCCACGCGGGAAAGTGTGGTAAAAATTTGGGAGTGATTGGATATGCTTAAAGATATCAAAATTATCATGCAACTGAATTAGACAGCAAGAAAATATAAAAATGTGAATTTATCCTATTTAATAACTTAACATGTTTCAACCTAAACATGTTGCTATTGAGTTCTAAAAATTACATACTATTAGAGTTATAGTACTTCAATTACATGATGCTTACATGTATTTAAAATGAGAAATTAAGGTATTTGAGGAACTATATTGGGTTCTAATTTGTAAAAATTTGATTATTACCTAGATAGCTTGGTGTTACTTTTCAAGTAACACCAATAACACCTTTAACACTTTCAAAATTATAAAATATAACCTATTGAATATCCAATATATTGACCAATCTATTCTTCTTCTTATCTAAATATAGAATTATTTAATTAGGTTATAGGATCTCAACTACTAACATCAAGTGATAGCATTAAAGGTCTAACAATTAAGAATACTATATATGATGCCATGTAGATGTTAATGCAAATTAGCATATAAGTAGCATGTAGTGCATGAATCATATTGACCAAGTGAGTAATGTGAGGCTTGGATATTACAGTTACTAGGCTGGCAGTAGAGCTTCTATAGGCTTTCAAAGATCAATGTATATAGATGACGATCTGTTGGGCTATTTTATGGGTCGTGCTTCTGATTTTACATTCTATTTTATTATATTAGTGACTTTATTCGATATATCACTTTCAAAATTTTATTGTAAATGAATATGAGTTTGTGATGATTTTGACAGACCTTGTTATTATTTAAATAACTATCTATGTATATGTAGTGTTACAGGATGTGAAAATAATTTACTTTTATCAGTATTTTTTTAAACAACTAGCTAAAAAAAAGAAGTTAAACACACGTATACATGCACAAACTATGTTGCACAAGTTGTTTCGACATATGTATATATATGTTTGGGAGTTTGTGACACTTTGCCTTGATTGTTCTTTATATACTTACTTTGATCCCACCATTGTTGCTTTTGTCTTGGTTGAAATTTAGATTTTTGATTCTGCATTTGAAATAGTTACTTCTGTTCATTTCCAACCCATCGTTATCCCTATCCTTACTTAAATTGGCATCGAATCTCCTGAGCATGGGGAAATTCTAAGTTCAGCTTGTTCTTCCACTAATGCTCTCTTAGCAATTTTTGAGTATGTCACTCCTTGGATTCCTGCCATATTCACATCTCTATATATCTCTGGTCTCAAGCCTTCAAGAAATCTTTCATCCTTCAATATATTAGTGTTGACTATATATATTGCAAATCTGGACAACTGTTCAAATTTACGAATGTATTCTCAAACTATTATAGTTCTTTGTCGTAGCTATATAAATTCATTCATCTTTATTACACGAACTAGAGCTGTGAAGTATTTATTTTAAAACAACTCTTTAAATCTATCCTAAGCTATGATAGTGGTATCTCCGATGCTCCTCATTATATCCCATCAATGTCCAGCACTATCTCAAAGCATAAAGGATGCACACATCACTTTTTCTTCTTGTGAAACTCCACTGTACTAAAACATGTTTTCTAGAGTTCTAAACTAATCTTTTGTAGTTGTAGGATCTAATCCATCCTCAAACACCAGTGGGTTTAGTTTTCTGAATCTTTCCCCAGCTATCTCCATTTGTTCTACTAAGGGTTGTGGTTGAACCATTTCTGCCCTTGGTTGTCCACTCATATCCCTCTGCTGGATAAGTTGCTGAATTTGTTCTGATTGTTGTTCAACAAGCTCTGTAAGTCGATTAATGATAACATCATGATCATTATATGGAATAAGTATCTCCTCTCCTGGGGTTCTGGCTATACTACTACTCTCACCCCTTGTTCTCACCATGATTGTAGTACCATTGTTTTTTATAATAAAATTTATAACAAATGGCCAATATAATTCATGAAATATATAATGCATTATAACATAAAATAAAACTTCCTGGTATGGCTGTGCTCCACAAGTTCTAAGATTATGTACATGAACAGTCTGTAAAATCAAGACTTGGGCTCTGATACCACCTGTCACAACCTCCCAAAAATATGTATATATATATAAACAACTTGTGCAACATAGTTTGTGCATGCATGCGTGTGTATAACATTTTTTTATTGCTAGTTAGTTTGACAAAACATTGATAAAAGTAAAGTGTTTTCACATCCTATAACACTATATATACATAGATAGTTATTTGAACAATAACAAGGTCTATTAAAATCATTACAAATTCACTCATTTATAATGGAGTTTTGAAAGTGATATACAAGATTAAGTCACTAATATAATATAATAGACTATAAAATCAAAAGCATAGCCCACAAAATAGCACAATAGGTCATCATCCATGTACATTTAACTTTAAAAGTCTAACACACCTTAATCTAACTGCATAACATAAACAAGCTGATAGAGTTAAGTCAAGAAATGTTAACTTTTGATCAATACTAGAGTTATGATTTTAATAAAAGTTTTCCTTTTTGGCTATAAAAGAAAAGAACTTGAATTCATTTGTTGTTTCATTTCATTATAAACACATAATTTACATTGAGTACATGATTCTATTATCCCATCTATGGTTTAACACATCTGTTTACGAAACCATAACAGATTGGCCTAATTAAAAATAAATTAGAGTTTTCAAAATAGGCTACAAAAACAGCTCGAAGCATAACATATGAATAAATCTCTGTCCTTAAAGATTCAGTCAACCTCTAAACCTATACATTTTCAACTGCATCACATAAATCTAATCAGTTAAAGGCTTAGTAAAGTGAAACTGATGCAATAACAAATATAGTACATGCAAATCTCATAAATGATTAAATATATTATTTAATTCAATAACTTTCTTTCATAAATCATTCTTTATAGCCCTTGAAGTGTGGTACCTAACTAATAGCGATAGACTGTAGTTTTCAAAATCAGTTCATAATGCTTGGCCAATAAGAGAAATAATACGGGTTTGCATACTTGGTCTTTCAACCTTAGGTATTAGCTATATTCTAACTCATTTATTGTGGCTTTCCTATACTGATTTTTCGACATCGAGTATTTGCCACAATTTGTTAGGTCTGTAGGTTCCTCCCGCTTCCCTTGCCTACCTGACCATTAATCAAGTACCATACTTTCTTTTCAAGAACCTCATTATATTCTTAATATAGTATCATGCTTCATGAACCACGTAAGCATCAAACATTACAACATTTGACAAGTAATGACAATTATATTAAAACATGAACAATATTATATAATTCTTGTGATACAACAAATGAAAGTTTCAATTTATCTGTCACAACCTCCTAATAATATGTATAAAATATATATATAAACAACCTGTATAACATAATTTGTTCATCTATGCATGTGTATAATTTTTTTTTCTACTCAATTCAACAAAACATTGATAAAAGTAAAGTACTTTCATATCATGTCATACTGTATATACATATGAAGTTATTAAACATTAACCAAGTCTATCAAAACTATCATAAACCCAAACTCACTAGCAGAAAGGAGTTTTGAAACTGATATACATGATAAAGTCACTAATATAATACAATAACTGTAAAATAAAAAACACAACCCAGAAAATAGCCCAACAGGTCGCCATCCAAGTACATTGATCTTTGAAAGCCTGTTGGAGCTTCACTGCCAGCCAGTAAACCAGAGATCTCAAGCCTCACCATGATCACCTACAATGCATAAACTACATGAGCTAACGCTCAATAAGTAAAAATCATGCATGACAAGATTATGATGTAAAATCTCATACAACTTAACTCTAAGATATGATGCTATAAATGTATCAAATTGAGTACTCATAAATTAAAGAGTTTTTATAAGAATCACTTCATTTATTGGGCACTTGGCCTATCTACTATGCACCGGATAGATCTCTGAATAACATCAATAATCACATGATCATAAATAAACTGACTCAATCCAACGACCATCTCTTAGGATCACCAGAGGTCCACCCCCTGTCTTCCCCTGTGTTCCTTCAGAATTCTTCCCATTGGCGGAGTTAATAAGGGTACAGTCAAGTGGTCTACCCTCTCGTGACCACCAGAGACACACCCCCTATCAACCCCTATGATCATCTGAGAAGTAACACTCGAGGTGCCCCAAAATATCATATAAGCATGCCTCGCATGCCTTGGTACACTAGTAGTGGCCAACCAAAATATTTTCTTTTTAAAAACCATGTTTCAAATCATATCATGCATGTAAAAACCTCCACTATACTCATATGTCATGCATGAACATGTAAATGCTCATGAATGGTATGTTCAATATGAAATGCAAGTCATCTTACTCTCAACATGTTTAAAGAATCATAAGACTCTTAGTCAAATTTAGTATCATCAACACATTAGGTTTAAATGCTTCAAGACATACTATGTTCATGCATTGTAGTTGCAAATGGATCTTTACTTACCTTTCACTTGATTGGTGGCTTAGTCTAGATTTGTTTATTATTCTCCTCCAATCTCAGAGGTAAAATAGCCTGTAATATTACCCAACATCAAGCACCATTCCTAATTTGGCAAGTTGAAAGCATAAAATATCATACAAAGACCTTAAACACAAAGCTATCTAGGTTTTACAAACTAGAACCCAATATAGTCCCTTCAATACCTTAATTTCTCATCTTAGATACATGTAAACATCATATAATTGAAGTATTATAACTCTAATATCATGTACCTAATTGTTAACACTCAATAGCAACATGTCTAGGATGAAATATGCTAAGTTATCAAATGGGACGGATTCACATTTTCATATTTTCTTGTTGTCCAATTTAGTTGTATGATAATTTTGACATTCCTGAGCATATCCAATCACTCCCAAATTTTTACCACACTTATATAACATGTATATAAATGTAACCATATCATATAATTGCTAAATATCATGGATATAGCTTCTCAAGTTCAGCTCTCTTCACCACACACTGAAACAGATTGTTTTCCTACCGGGACAGTTTTGCACACTTCATGACATTAATGGTTTTGGCACCCTTAAGTACATTCAATCACTCCCAAATTTTCACCACACTTAGATAACATATATAAAGAGATAACTAGGTCAAATTTATATCAAAACTAATGGATTTATTGATGTAAAACCAGCACCATTCATATAGGACAGAATCTTAATTTCAAAGAAGACAATTTTGAGCACCTCTTTAATTATCACACTATATTACAATTTATAACCTCTCTAAACTTACATACATCACCTATACTCATATATAAACACATATATGGTGAAATACATAGGTTTTAATCAAGTTATTATACATATATAAAGCATAAATATCAAAAATCAGCAAGTATACAGTTTCTATCCCTAGTGATTTTTATTGTGATTTTGCAACTAAAAATCCTTCTTTTGTGAACTAAAAGACCACAAATAACATCCTAACATGATTATAATCAATAATAGAAGATTTAAAAATCCTTAACCCTCAAAAAATTTGAGAACTTAAATCAAAACATGAATTAAAGCTCACCTATGCACAGATTTTTTATTCAACTTGCTCCTCCTTACTTCCCTTTGCATCCTTCACTTTTTTTTCTTTACTTGGAATTAATTGAGAGAAATTTCTAACATTCAATATGAAGGTTTTTGAAGTGAAATAGCTCAAAAAATAGTTTTTGGTCATGGCTCAGGGGTAGAAATGAAGAAAGGTTGAGGTGGCAAAGCTTGAGGTGGCAAGGTTGAGGTGTCAAGTTGTAGTTCAAATTTGATATTTTTCACACCTTATACAGCCCTAATCTAGTGTTTATCATTACTTATTTATCTATGTACAACCTACTTTAATCTCCATATGATCGGTTAATACATTATGCCCAAATTTTTTAACCGTTCATTCGATCTCCAAACCGATCGACATTCGATTCTTAAATGATCGTCTAGTTTTTATTTTCTAAAATCACATGCATCTATGAACCTTGTATTATGATACTTAAATTATATTATATCATGTTCGATATCCCAAATATATTAATCTATAGATGTATACCTTAAAACACCTCGATCAAATCAAATCGACTCATATAAGCTTACTAGTGACACCTTTAACACTTCTAAAATTATAACATACAACCTATGAATATCCAATATATTGATCAATCTATTCTTTATCTTATCTAAATATAGAATCACTTAATTAGGTTATAGAATCTAAACCACTAATATCAAGTGATATTATTGGAGTTATAATGATTAAGAATGATATAAAAGATGCAATGTAGATGTTCATGAAAATTAGCATATAAGTAGCATGTAGTGCATGAATCATATTGGCCAAGTGAGTAGTGTGAGGGTTGGGTATTACATCTTCCCCTCCTTATTAGAATTTCATTCTTGAAATTTACTTACCGAAAAAGTTCTGGATACTTGACTTTCATATCATCTTCCCTTTCTCAAGTAGCTTTTTCTATTGATTGATTTCTCCATAATACTTTAACCAATGGGATTGTTTTATTTCTAAGTTATTTTACTTCTCGTAAAAGAATCTCTACAGGTCTTTCTTCATAACTCAAATCTTCTTTCAGCTCTATAGGTTTATTCTTCATAATATGAGATGGATTCGCAATATATTTCCTCAACATAGATACATGAAATACATTATGCACTTGATACATTGATCCAAGTAGGTCGAGTTTGTAAGCCACATCCCCAATTCGTTCAGTAATATGAAATGGACCAATATATCTAGGACTTAGCTTTCCTTTCTTTCCAAACCGCATAATCCCCTTCATTGGAGATACCTTTAGAAATACCTGATCTTCTACTGTAAATTCTAAAATTCTCCTTCTTTGATTAGCATAACTTTTCTGTCAGCTCTGGGCAGTCTGCATTCGTTGATGAATTTGTGCCACAACTTCTGTCATTTCTCGAATCATATTTGGGCCCAAAAGCTTCTTTTCACCAACTTCATCTCAATGAACTGGAGATCTATATTTTCTACCATATAATGCTTCATAGAGGGCCATTCCAATAGTGGACTGATAGCTGTTGTTATAAGAGAGTTCTACTAAAAGTAAAAATTTGCTCCATTGACCATGAAAATCTAATACACAAGCTCTAAGCATATCTTCCATTGTTTGTATTATTCGCTCTGATTGTCCATCAGTCTAAGGATGATATGCAATGCTGAAAGATAATTGTGTTCCCAATGATTTGTGTAAACTCTTCCAGAACATAGATAAAAACCTTGAATCTCTATAAGAAATAATAGATAGTGGTACCCCATGAAGTCTGACCACTTCCTGTATATATATCTGTGCATAACGGTCCATGGAATAAGTAGAACATACTAGAAGAAAGTGAGCAGATTTAGTTAGCCTGTCAATGATAACCCAAATAGCATCGTGACTTTTAACTATTTTAGGTAATCCCGACATGAAATCCATTGTAATTCTTTTCCATTTCCACTCTGGAATAAATAAGGGTTGCAAGGTTTCTGCTAGTCTTTGATGTTCTGCCTTTATTTGTTGACATATCAAACATTTTTCTACAAATTGAGCAACATATCTTTTCATACCTGGCCACCAGTAATGCATTATCAAATCTCTAAACATTTTAGTAGCTCCTGGATGCACTGAATATGGTGTTGAATATACCTCTGCCAAAATATGTTCCCGAATGTTGTCTACATTAGGCACATATAACCTTTTTCGAAACCGCAAGATACCATTCTCTGACATCTGAAAATCAAAAAACTTTTCTAAAGTCATATCTTTTATCATTTTAGTAACATATTCATCAACTTGTTATCCTTGTTGAATTCTATCAATCAAAGTCGGTTGGAGTGTCAAAGCTGTAAATTTGGCCTCTACTGATCCCTGTTGTACAATTTCTACATCCATTTTCTATAGTTCAATTAACTCTGATTTCTGAGTCAAAGCTAAAAATGCAGTATTTTGTGTTGATTTCCTGCTCAATGCATCAACCACAACATTAGCCTTACCAGGATGATAGTTGATACATACAATCATAATCTTTCACTAACTCCAACCATCTTCACTATCGCATATTTAACTCTATTTGGGTTAAGAAATATTTTAAGCTCTTGTGATCAGTATATATCTCACATCGTTCACCATACAAATAATGTCTCCATATCTTAAGTGCAAACACTATCGCAGCAAGCTCTAAATCATGTGTGGGATAATTATTCTCATACTCTTTAAGCTGTCTAGATGCATCTGCAACTACTTTACCACTTTGCATCAATACACATCCCAACCTATTTTTTCAAGCATCACTATAAACCATAAAGCCTCCAGTACCCGATGGAATAGAAAGAATAGGAGTTGAAGTTAACCTCTTCTTCAATTCCTAAAAACTTTTCTCACAAGCATCTGTCCATTTAAATATTACACATTTTCTGGTTAATTATGTCAAAGGAGAAGCTATCTTGGAGAATCCTTCCACAAACTTACGGTAATATCCAGCTAAACCCAGAAAACTTCATACTTCTGAAGGATTAGTAGGTTGTAACCAACTATTAATAGCTTCTACTTTACTTGAATCTACAGATATTCGTGCTCCTGATATTACATGTCCCAGAAATACACTCGATTAATCCAAAATTCACATTTCTTAAATTTAGCATATAGTTGTTTCTCTTTCAAAACCTCTAAAATCATTCTTAGATGTTCACATGGTCTTCTTTTGTGCTAGAGTAAATCAAGATATCATCAATAAACATAATAACAAATCTATCAAGAAAATTTTTAAATACCCGATTCATCAAATCCATAAAAGCTGCTGGAGCATTTGTCAACCAAATGGCATCACCAAAAAATCATAATGTTCATATCTCGTGCTAAATATTGTCTTGGTAACATCATCCTCTTTTATTTTCAGTTGATGGTACCCAGATCACAGATCAATTTTTGAAAATATAGATGCACCTTGGAGCTAATCAAATAAGTCTTGTATTCCAGACAGATGATACTTATTCTTGATTGTAACTTTATTTAAATCTCAGTAGTCTATATACAGTCGCATTGTACCATTCTTCTTACGCACAAATAGAATCGGTGCACCCCATGGTGAAAAGCTAGGTCTGATAAAATCTTTATCTAATAATTCCTGTATTTGTATCTTTTATTCTTTCAACTCAGCTGGTGCTATTTGGTATGGAGTTTTAGATATTGGATGTGTTCTTGGATTTAGTTCAATGACAAACTCTATCTCACAGTCTGGTGGTAATCCAGGAAGATCATCAGAAAATACTTCTGGATATTACTGAACAACTGGCACTTTACTGAGGATAGGATGGTGTTGTTCTTCAATGCTCATAACACTCGCTAAATATCCTTCACAACCACTATCTAATAATCTTTGTGCTCTTAATGCTGATATAATTGGAAATTTGAAACTTTGTACGATTCCAATAAAGGTGAACAGTTCCTCACCAGGAGGTTGAAAAGTTACTGTCTTTCTCAGACAATCTATTGTAGCTCGATACTTTGACAACCAATCCAGACCCAAAATCATATCATAGTCATTCATAGCCAATACAATTAAATCAGCAAAGAGTTCTCTATTTTCAATGGGAATAGCACAATCTCTTAAAACATGATTAGTTTGTTTTGAGTCTCCAGAAGGGATTATCACATTGTAACTGACCTCAACAGTATCAGGTACTCTACCCAGCCTCTTCACACACTCAGTTGATATAAATGAGTGTGTAGCTCCAGAATCAAACAATACAAATGATGGAGTACCAAAGATAGAGAATTTACCTATTACCACTAATGGGTTCATCTCAGCATCTGATCTAGTGATGGTAAAGACTCTAGCTGGCACTTTTCTTTGTCCTATTGGATTTGGATTATCTGGACATGCTCTGGTAATATGTCCAACCTTCCCACACACAAAGCAAGTTCTAGTCTCCGTCAGGCAGACTCCACTGTGGTGATCACCACATTTTGGACAAGCAGGTTGCGGCATCGGTGCCTTACATTGATCAATCTTTATACGCTTACTCTGATCCCACTGTTGTTGCCCTTGTCTAGGTTGGAATTTAGATTTTTTATTTTGCATTTAAAATGGTCTCTTCTTTTCATTTCCAACCCATCGTTGCCTTGTCCTTGCTTAAATTGGCGTCGAATCTCCTGAGCATGAGAAATTCTAAGTTCAGCTTGTTCTGCCACTAAAGCTCTCTCAGCAACTTGTAAGTATGTCACTCCTTGGATTTCTGCCATATTCACATCTCTATATAGCTCTGGTCTCAAGCCTTCAAGAAAGCTTTTAATTTTCAATGCATCAGTATTGACCATATGTGTGGAAAATCTAGATAGCTGTTCAAACTTGCAAATGTATTCTCTCACTGTTATAGTTCCTTGTCGTAGTTGTATAAATTCATTCATCTTCATTGCATGAACTAGAGCTGTGAAGTATTTATTTTGAAACAAATCTTTAAATCTATCCAGAGTCATAACAGTGATGTCTTCGATGCTTCTCATTGTATCCCACCAATGTCCAGCACTACCTCGAAGCATAAAGGATGCACACATAACTTTCTCTTCTTCTGAAACTCTACTGCAGTGAAATATATTTTCAAGAGTTCTCAACCAATCCTCAGCAGCTGTAGGATATAGTGCATCCTCAAACAGCGGTAGGTTTAGTTTTCTGAATCTTTCCCTAACTATCTCCACCTGTTCTACTCGGGGTTATGGTTGAACCATTTCAGCCCTTGGTTGTCCACCCATATCCCTCTACTAGATAAGTTATTGAATTTGCTCTGATTATCGTTCAACAAGCTCAGTAAGTCAATTGATGATAATATCACGATCATTATTCAGAATAGGTATCTGCTGTCCTGGGGTTCTGGCTCCACTACTACTTTCACCCCTTGTTCTCACCATGACTGCAATACCATTTTGTTTATAATAGATGGCCAATATAATTCATGAAATATATAATGTAATATAACATAAAATAAAACT
Organism: Paulownia fortunei; assembly: GCA_019321725.1. Lineage (NCBI taxonomy): Eukaryota > Viridiplantae > Streptophyta > Magnoliopsida > Lamiales > Paulowniaceae > Paulownia > Paulownia fortunei. Next base: position 9,421,508 of record CM033108.1, read on the forward strand.
TACTGACAAGGCTGTGCTCCACAAGTTCTAAGATTATGTACATGGACAGTCTACAGAATCAAGACCTGACTCTGATACCACTCTTTGTCACAACCTCCCAATAATATGTCTAAAATATATATATAAACAACCTGTACAGCACAATTTGTGTATATATGTATGTGTATAATTTTTTTTTCTACTCAGTTCAGCAAAACAATGATAATAGTAAACTGCTTTCATGTCATGTCATATTGTATATACATATGTAGTTATTAAACATTAACCAAGTCTATCAAAATCATCATAAACCAAACTCACTAGTATAAAGGAGTTTTGAAAGTGATATACATGATAAAGTCACTAATATAATACAATAACTGTAAAATAAAAAACACAGCCCAGAAAATAGCCCAACAGGTTGTCATCCAAGTATATTGATCTTTAAAAGCCTGTTGGAGCTTCACTGCTTGCCAGTAAACCAAAGGTTTCAAGTCTCACCATTATCACCTACAATGCATAAACTGCATGAGTTAACGCTCAATAAGTAAAAATCATGCATGACAAGAGTATGATGTAAAATCTCATATAACTTAACTCTAAGATATGATGCTATAAATGTATCAAATTGACTACTCATAAATCAAAGAGTTTTTATAAGAATCACTTCATTTATTGGGCCCTTGGCCTACCTACTATGCACCGAATAGAGCTTTGAATAACATTAATAATCACATGGCCATAAACAAATTGACTCAATCCAAGGGCCATCTCCTAGGATCACCAGAGGTTTACCCCCTGTCTTCCCTGTGATCCTCCAGAAGTCTTCCCACTGGCAGAGTCAATAAGGGCACAGTCAAGTGGTCCACCCTCTTGTGACCACCAGAGGCACACCCCTATCAACCCATATGATCCTCCGAGAAGTAACACTTGCAGCACCCCAAAATATCATATAAGCACGCCTCGCATGCCTCGGTATACTAGTAGTGGCCAACCAAAATATTTTCTTTTTAAAAACCATGTCTCAAATCATATCGTACATGTAAAAACCTCCACTATACTCATATGTTGTGCATGAACATATAAATGCTCATGAATGGTATGTTCAATATGAAATGCAAGTCATCTTCCTCTCAACATGTTTCAAAAATCATAAGACTCTCAGTCAAATTTAATATCATTAACACATTAGGTATAAATGCTTCAAGACATACTATGTTCATGCATTGTAGTTGTAAATAGATCTTTACTTACCTTTCACTTGGTTGGTGGCTTAGTCTAGATTTTTTTATTGTTCTCCTCCAATCTTAGATATAAAATAGCATGTAATATTACCCAACATCAAGCACCATTCCCAATTTGGCAAGTCGAAAGCATAAAATATCATACTATGACCTTAAATATCAAGCTATCTAGGTTTTACAAACTAGAACCCAATATAGTCCCTCCAATACCTTAATTTCTCATTTTAGATACATGTAAACATTATATAATTGAAGTATTATAACTCTAATATCATGTACCTAATTGTTAACACTCAATAGCAACATGTCTAGGTTGAAATATGCTAAGTTATCAAATGGGACAGATTCACATTTTCATATTTTCTTGTTGTCCAATTTAGTTGCCTGATAATTTTGACATACCTAAGCATATCTAATCACTCCCAAATTTTTACCACACTTATATAACATGTATATAAATGTAACCATCTCATATAATTGCTAAAACTCCTGGATATAGCTTCCCAAGTTTAGCTCTCTTCACAACACACTGAAATAGATTATTTTCCTATCAGGACAGTTTTGCACACTTCATGACATTAATGGTTTTGGCACCCTTAAGTACATTCACCATACTTAGATAACACATATAAAGAGACAACCAGGTCAAATTTCTACCAAAACTAATGGATTTATTGATGTAAAACCAGCACCATTCACATAGGATAAAATTTGAATTTCAAAGAAGACAGTTTTGAGCACCTCTTTAATTATCACACTAGATTACAATTTATAACCTCTCTAAACTTACATACATCACCTAGACTCATATATTAACACATATATGGTGAAATACATAGGTTTTAATCATGTTATTATATATATATATAAAGCATAAATATCAAAAATCAATAAGTATACAGTTTCTGTCCCTAGTGATTTTTATTGTGATTTTGCAACTAAGAATCTTTCTTTTGTGAACTACAAGGCCACAAATAACATCCTAACATGATTATAATCAATAATAGAAGCTTCAAAAATCATAAACCCTCAAAAATTCAAGAACTTAAATCAAAAAATGAATTAAAGCTCACCTATGCACATATTTTTTTTTCAACTTGCTCCTCCTTACTTCCCTTTGCTTCCTTCACTTTTTTTCCTTTACTTGGAATTAATTGAGACCAATTTCTAACATTCAATATGAAGGTTTTTGAAGTGAAATAGCTCAGAAAATAGTTTTTGGTCATGGCTCAGGGGTAGAAATGAAGAAAGGTTGAGGTGGCAAAGCTTGAGGTGGCAAGTTCAGGTGTCAAGTTGTGGTTCAAATCTGATATTTTTCATACCTTATACAGCCCTAATCTAGTGTTTCTCATTACTTATTTATCTATGTACAACCTACTTTAATCTCCATATAATTGGATAACAAATTTCTTAACCGTTCATTCGATCTCCAAACCGATCGACATTCGATTCTTAAATGATCGTCTAGTTTTTATTTTTTAAAATCACATGCACTTATGAACCTTGTATTATGACACTTAAATTACATTATATCATGTCTGATATCCCAAGTATGTTAATATATAGATGTATACTTTAAAACACCTCGATCAAATTAAATCGACTCATATAAGCTTACTAGTGACACCTTTAATGCTTCAAAAATTATAACATACAACCTATGAATATTCATTATATTGATCAATCTATTCTTTATCTTATCTAAATATAGAATCACTTAATTAGGTTGTAGGATCTCAACCACTAATATCAAGTGATAGCAGTGGAGGTATAATGATTAAGAATGCTATAAAAGATGCGATGTAAATGTTAATGCAAATTAGCATATAAGTAGCATGTAGTGCATGAATCATATTGGCCAAGTGAGTAGTGTGAGGCTTGGGTATTACATTACCTCAAGTCCGCTTTGTGCTAAGTAAAAAGGTTAGTCTCTTTGGAATGTATGATGTGCTAAAAACCTAACATAAACAAATCATGTACTTTTTAATATCCTTTTAAAAAATCACATATTCTATTCTAGTTAAAATCATATACACTTTTTAATCTTTTTAAACAATTCCATATTAATTACATGACCTAAAAAATAATGCATACTCCATATTTTACTACTAATTCAGGGTATTAAACATTGGGGTAGCCACTAAATCACTAATAATTCATACATGATATTAGGACAGCCTCCAAAACTTGGACACAATCCTAATTAACATGATATAAACTCGGTCCTAACCTAATTTGATTCTAACCATCAATTAAACAACATAATTGCTATTGTTCACAATCATTTATAGGCACTTTCAAACATAATATAAGCATTACAAGATCAATAGAAATAAGTAAATTAAGCATATTTCGTAAGGCTATCAACTTTTGCTAGAAATTAACTTAACTAGTTTGGTTTTGGCTTCCATTATATCCCAATTCAGTTTTCAATCAAACAAAAAAATACTAAAACATGTAATCATCCAAAATACCATAATTTCATCATAAGAAACATTGAAAAAGAATATACCTTGATTAGATTGGAATTAAAATCCAAAATTAATGATTTTGAAGCTTAAAAGTATGGAAACTTGTTCTAGTTTGTGTTCTATGGATTTATATAGATTGAATTCAGTTTTGTGAGTATAAAAGTGTAGAAATTTGGGAGAAACTTTGAAGAAGAAAGGCTGGTCATTTTATAGGATCTTCCACAAGAAAATATGGCTAAAAATGACTTCTTTGACATTTTAAAGAGAGGTAAGTGAAGGGTGATGATAGGTTGCATCATATTTAGTGTCTTCCCATGCCAAAAGCCACGTTTATGGGATAGGAAGGTGAAAAAATTAATTTTTTGGAGTTATAATCAAGTGCAATGTGGTTTAGAATGATTTTATGCAATATAGTCAACCTACAAATCAAATTGCACTATTTTGCATATTTTTAGTTATTAGCCAAATGTGACATATTAAAAACAAATGTTTAGGCAAATAATCATTTTAGAATGTAACAAGTATGAAACAATACAAATAATTTATTTCATGTTCGTTCAACACATCAATCTTCCTTAACCAAGATACTGAGCTTTTCATTGCAGAAAGGCATTTAAGGAATATGTTAAATCAAGAAACAAAAAGTTTGATCTCATATTTCATGTACTAATGCATGATAAAGTACAACTGGAGCATATAGTAACAATTATTCATGTTCGTGCAATCATGCTATTTGTATGCCATAATTCGATAATACATATTAATTAGATGCATATTCATACAATATGCTTATTATTAGCTACGTACGAGATAACTGGGCATTGTAGAAAGTTTATAGGAGCTCCACTACCAGCCAAGTAAACCAAAGGTCTTAAGTCTCACCTACTATGCATGAACTACATAAGCTAACACTCAATACGTAAAAATCATGCATGCCAAGAGTATGATATAAAATCTCATGCAACTCATCTCTATGATATGATGCAGAACTGTGTCATATTTGAGTACTCATAAAAAGAGTTTTTCTTTCATTTTATAGGGCCCTTGGCCCACCTATGCACCAGAAAGAGCTGTGCATAATATCAATAATCAAATAGCCAATAACAAATTGATACAGTCGAGTGGACCATCCTCTCGTAAGCCCCAGAGGTACACCCCTTGTCTTCTCCTGTGATCACCTGAGAAGTATACCACTCGCGGCAATAATCATAACAAAGGCATAGTCAAGTGGGCCATTCTCTTTTAATCATCTAAGGTCCACCCCCTATCTTCTTTTGTGATGCACCAAGAAATATCTCACTTGTGGTACCTAAAATATCACATAAACATGCCTCAAATGCCTCGATTCACTAGTAGTGGCCAACAAATATCTTTATACATGAAAATCTTTTCTCAAATCATATCATGCATGTATGAACCTCAACTATACCTGTATGCCATGCATGCCATATAAATGCTCATGAATGGTGTATTCAATATGAAATGCAAGTCATCTTGCTGTTAACATGTTTCAAAAATCATAAGCCTCTTAAGGTACGTGAGATACTTATCATCCAATCAATTTAAATATCATCAGCACATTAGGTATAAACACTTCAAGACGTACTATGTTCACGCATTGTAGTTGTAAATAGATCTTTACTTACCTTTCACTTGGTTAGTGGCTTAGTCTAGATTTGTTTAGTGTTCCTCTCAAACCTTAGATGAAATCTAGCCTGTAATGTTCCTTGACATCAAGCACCATTCCCAGTTTGGCAAGTTGAAAGCACAAAATCTCATACGAAGACCTTAAACACAAAGCTATCTAGGTAATAATCAAACTTTTACAAACTAGAACCTAATATAGTCCCTCAAATACCTTATTTTCTCATCTTAGATACATGTAAATATCATTTAATTGAAGTATTATAACTCTAATATATGTACCTAATTGTTAGAACTCAATAGCAACATGTTTATGTTGAAATATTCTTAAGTTATCAAATGAGACAAATTCATATTTTCATATTTTCTTGTTGTCCAATTTACTTGCATGATAATGTTTACATCCTTAAGCATATCTAATCACTTCCAAACGTTTACCACACTTAGCTAACATGTAGATAAATGTAAAAATATCATAAAATTTCCAAAACTCACTGATTTACATCAACAAGACCTACCCCCTTATCACAGCACAAAAATTGAAAGCTCTATCATGATAGTTTTGTGTGTCTTTTCAAATATCAAATCATATTTCAATTTCTAACCTCTTCAAACTTACATACATCACCTACAATTATATATAAACACATATATGGTGAAATATATAGGTTTTATCAAGTTATTATACATATATAAAGCTTTAAAAACTAAAAAATGAGCAAGTATACATTTTCTGTCCCTAGTGATTTCTATTGTGATTTTGTAATTGAAAATCCTTCTTTTGTGAATTATAAGACTATAAATAACATCCTAACATGATTATAAATAATAATAATAGAAGCTTTAGAAATCATAAACCCTCAATCAATTCAATAACTAAAATAAAAAATATGAGTTAAGCTCACCTAAACACAATTTTATGCTTGTACTTGCTCCTCCTTACTTTCCTTTGCTTCCTTCACTTTTTTTTTCTTGGAATCAATTGAGAGCAACTTCTAAAATTCAATATGGAGGTTTGTAAGGTAAAATATCTCTGAAAATGGTTTTTGGTTGCAGTTCAATGCCTTAGAAATGAAGAAACCTTGAGGTGGCAGAGTTTGAGGTGTCAAGTGGTGGTTCAAATCTGATATTATACACACCTTATACAATATTTATTTATCTATTTATAACCTATTTTAATTTTTGTATGATCGGATAATAAATTTTACCCTAATTTCTTAACTGTTTATTCGATCTCTAAACTAATTAACATTTGATTCTTAAATAATCGTCTAGTTTATATTTCTAAAATCATATGCGCATATGGACTTTGTAATATAACACTTAAATCACATTATTGTTGGGTTCGCGCGATCCTGGGAAACGTATACGTAGCAGAATTTAAAATTTTTCAAAAATATAAATATACATTACATCACATGTAATTAAAATGAATCCCGGAACCCTTTCGCAATTACTCAGTTGTGCGTTTTCTGATAGTTAAAATAAGAAAATTTCAAAAACTCTTACATTGATTTGCACTCCGGCTGATGTAGGGATTGAAACGATTCAAATCGTTATCCTTGAATGAAAGTATATTCATGTTCTTCAATTCAAAACCCATTTGATTGAAATCTGATTCGTTTCTAGGATCCCAAATGTTATCCCTCTAACGGTTTCCACACCTTGGATGCCCACTCATAATCGAATCCTATGCTAGTAGTTTTCGATTCGATAATTCTATCCTAGAATGATTTTGTTTGGAACAAGAACACACTAACAATTAGTATTTTAAGTGTTTAATTTAATTCTTAATTCAACAATTAAATCAAGAATTAAACTAGATAAAAGGTTGGTGAACTTTTGGAGATTGAAAGGAAAGGAGGGATGAATTTTTTGGGATGAAAGAAAACTATTTTTCTTCACTAAAATTTGCAATTAAAATCCCCATAAAAATATCCAAGAAGATTGTCGATCAAGACTATCACAAGTTCTTTCTATATAGGACTCTTCTTCCTTTCTTATCTCCAACTCTTTTGGTAAATTTCCTTATCCCATAAGAACTTTTTTTTTTTCCTTATTACCTCATAGAAATTGAATTCTCAATTCAACTTTCTCTAGAAATTGGATTCTCAATCCAATTTCCTAATGGGCTTCCTACAAGCCCACACCTAATGGGCCAAGGCCTAAGTAATCAATTAGGTTCTACTTTAATTGATCCAATCAATTAAATTAATTCATTTAATTAATTAGGCTCATCTTACTTAATTGATCCAATTAATTAATTAAATATTCCAATTGGGCTTCCTAATCCAATTAGGTCTAATCAATTAATTTAATTAATTAATTGAATTAATTCCACACTTGAATTAATTTAACCCCATTAATTAATCACATTAATTAATTTAATCCAACACTTGGATTAATTTCTAGACTAGAAATGGACTTGTCCAAGTTTTGTGTGTGACCCCTTAGGTTCACTTTAAACTAGTTGTGGGCTCACAACTGTTGTGACTTAGTTGAACAATTAATTATTCTGATTAATTGATCTAATTAATTAATTCTCTTGAAATTAATTTATTAATTCCAAGAACCCACAAGACATGGGAAGCATCTAGCAATGCATCATGACTCCTAGTATAAGGTGAATGTACGAACCTATTTCAATTACGAATACCATGCAAGTACGGTTCTTTGGTCATCTAATCTCCCGATTGAGCCTAGGGTATGAATGTCAAGTCGAAACCCCATTAGCTCAATAACTATGTTTCCATTTCTAGTAGCTTGACTCGATGATGAATAACTAGAAAACCCCACGTCTAATCTTCATCCAACCTTGGCCAAGGATTTTAGAGTCAAGTATAGTGGAACACATAGGAGATTCACCTATTCATCTAGATAGGTGACGGATCCTTTGTCGGCTACTCATTAATCTCTATACATGAAGATGTTACACCTAATATAAACCCCTTGTGATTGTCATGCAATTAGAAAATATATCAAAGTACAACATGTTATACACAAGGTTACCATGGTGCCTCAAGTCCAAGGACTAATTCATGCACTATCGTAACAAGAAAAATCCCATTTGACAATAGAATATTTTCATTCAGGAATTTTCAGGTGGGGTTGTTCAGTATACTTGTTCCCAACAAGCACCCGCATACATGCACTAGTATCTCCACACCAATACCTATGGAACGAGGCATCCTTCTTTCGAGTCTGCATCGTATGCACAAGTTTCAACAGGATCAATAATATCCCATCTCATTAATCCTTAACTTAGAACATTTTAAAATCACAGCCTTAGAGGCATATTCCACGATCACCATCATATGCGCAACCATGCCTGATAGCTATGTGTGATCTAAGGACTTTATCTTATGATGAATTTAAGATAAAGATTGCTATTTAAATGATATTAATATAAATAAGAATGATTCGCAAGAGTATAAGAACGATCAGAATAATTGGCACGTTGCGCACTACTCTAACAATTATATCATGTCCAATATCCCAAGTATGTTAATTTATTAATGTATACTTTTAAAACACATTAATCTAATTGAATTGAATCATATAAGCTTACTTGTAACAGTTTTAACACTTCAAAAATTATAACATATAACCTATGAATATCTAATTTATTGACCAATCTATTCTTTTTTATCTAATTGTAGAATTATTTAATTACGTTATAAGATCTCAACCACTAACATCATGTGATAGCATTAGAGGTCTAACGATACTTTATAACACATGTCATGTATATAGCAAGATCAGTATTTTTATAAAAGCTCAACACTCACAACGACTCAATATTTACATACTTATTTACAATAAAGTTTTGAAAGCGAAATATAGTACCAGTCTAAAAATATAATATAACAGACTCAAAATATAACAAGCTAACAAAATAGTCCAACAAGTCGTCATCCATGTACACACACTCTCAGACACCTGCAGGAGCTTCAACCGCCGCCCAGCCAATAAAAGATGCTTCAAGTATCGTCATACTCACCTACAATGCATAAACTATATGAGCTAACGCTCAGCAAGTAAAGATTATGCATGTCAAAGAATAATCAACAATATCAAGCGATGCAACTCAAAATACTATGCTCACAATGCAATTTATACATCAAAATATTTCTCTCAAAATCATTTCTTTCTTGGGCCCCTGACCAACACTACTATCCCATGCACCGGAAAAAAGCTTTGTACACCGCCATAATCCAATAGTCAATAATCATATAAGCATGCAAATCCATGCATACTCATGCGCATGTAAATCCATGCACGCGAACCTGCAAATCCATGCATAAAACCATGCAAATCCATGCATGCTTCGGTGCACTAGTAGTGGTCAGCAAAATATTTTCCTTTCCCTAAATCATGCCGTGCAATACAAGATTTATCACAATGCTCGTATATGATGCATGCACGTGCGAATGACAATGCCCATGTATGTATGCTCAATGGAGAGCCCTCTACTATGCACATATGATTTATGATATTATATATAATTCACACATCTACTATGTCCATGCATTGTGGTTGCAAATGAATCTTTACTTACCTTTCACTTGGTTGGTGGCTTAGTCTAAATTTGTTTAGTATTCCTCTCCAACCTTAGATGTAAAATAGCCTGTAATATTACCCACCATCAAGCACTATTCCCAATTTGGTAAGTTGAAAGTACAAAATCTCATACTAGACCTTAAACACCAAGCTATAAGCTAACAATCAAGCTTTCACAAACTAGAACCCAATATAACCCCTTAAATACCTCAATTTCTCATCTTAAATACATGCAAACATCATGTAATTGAAGTATTATAACTCTAATAGCATGTGCCTAATTTTTAACACTCAATAGCAACATGTCTAGGTTGAAACATACTAAGTGATCAAATGTGGCAGATTCACATTTTCATATTTTCTTGCTGTCAAGTTTAGTTGCATGATAATTTTAACATCCATAAGCATATCCAATCACTCCCAAATTTTTACCACGCTTAGATAACATGTATATAAATGTAAACATATCATAGAATTGCTAAAAATCACGGATATAGCTTTCCAAGTTCAGCTCTCTTCACGACATACTGAAACAGATTGTTTCCTACCGTGACAGTTTTGCACACTTCATGACGTTAATGGTTTTGGCACCATTAAGTATATTCAATCACTCCAACATTTTCACCATACTTAGATAAAATATATAAGGAGACAAACATGTCATAATATTACCAAAAATAATGGATTTAGCTCCCTTAATTCAGTTTCCTTCACAGTACACCAAAATAGATTTTGCTATTTTGGCAGTTTGAGTGTTTCTCCAATATCATTCTCTATTTCAATTTCCAACTGATAAAACTTCATTCCAATACTCTTAACTCATATATGGTCATGTAAATGGTAATAATTATAGGTTTTATTCAACATACTATATACTTTTGAAGTCTAAAATACAAGAAAACAGTAAGATGACAGTTTTCGCCACAAGTATTTCCTATTAAGTGTTTGTCATGAAAAACCCTTTTTTTGTGCACCAAAGTCTAACAAAAAACTTCCTAACACTTTTATAAGAGATATTAAAAGCTTAATAAACAATAAAATCATTCATAATAATCTGAAAACCAAAGGCAAAACCGTAGATAAGTGTTACCTATGCAGATTTTGAGGTTAGCTTGATGGTAATCACTTCTCCTTTGCTTTTCTTGCTTTTATTTCAACTTGGAATCAATTTGGATCACTTGGAGACCTTAAGGTGTGTGTTTGGAAGATGAAAATAGCTGAAATGAGGGTCTGGTCATTGCTTAAGGGTGAAGGGTTTGAGGTGTTAGCTTGAGATGTTAGCTTAACCTTAATAAGAAAACATGAGGTGGCAAGTAAATAGCAAAATCTGATTTTCTCCTTATCTTGCAGCCCTAAGTCACCATTCATTCCCATAGTTATTTTCTATGTCCGTTCATTCGATCTCCAAACCGATTCACATCCGATTCACATCCGATTCTTAACGAAATATCAAGTTTGTATTTCTAAAATTATATGCATATATGGGCCTTGTAATAGGACACTTAAATCACATTATATCATGTCTAATATCCCAAGTATGTTAATTCACAAATATATACTTTTGAAATAACTTGATCAAATCAAATTAAACCGTATAAGCTTACTAACACTTTTAACACTTCCAAAATTATAACCTACATATCTCATCTATATCTAATATTGATCCACCTCATTTTCTTCTTATTTCAATATAAAATCAACTACTTAGATTAGGAAATTCAATAACTAATACCGTGCAAGAACTTCAGAATTAAGTTTAATATTCAAGAATGTCGTATAAAATGAAATAAATTATGCAATGTCAATAGAAATGCAAATAGCATATAAAATTAACACATAATGCATGAATCATATTTGGCGATTTGAGTAGTAAGAGGCTCGGGTGTCACATTATATTTTGAGAATTTAATCAAATTTAATTCCTAAAGTAAATGGTAAATCAATTGATATTTTAGTATATATTCTTGGCCAATCAAATATAGCTAAGTGTCAAATCTCAATTATTGGCAATCAAGATTGTATCTTGTAAATTATGAAAGTAAATACCAATGTTTGGTTAATTTAAATCACATCTTGTGATCAAAATAATAAATGTCAATCAAATCGTGAAGGACCAATCAAATTGCGTTACTTCATCAAATAATTATGGCAAGAACTCTTATCCTACAAGTATAAATAGGGGTCATCTCAAAGAAATTAAATACAAGTTGAGAAGAAGAAGAAGTCCAAATAAGTTGTGAAGAAGAAGTCCAAGCAAGAAAGGTATTGGAAAAAATTCTCTCAACTTAAGACGATCAACTTTAAGAAGATCCACGGTGTTCAAGGCGAAAGTCCAGGTGTTCTTCACGGAATCTACTCAAGTAATAACATTTAATTTAAGATTAAGTTATTAAATCCTTGAATTAATATTATTGAAAATCCAATCTACCTTGGAGGAGATCAAAGGGTCAATTCCATCAAAAAGTTATCAAATCTACCAAGTCAATGTTCTTAAAGTTGTAATGTTTAATTCGAAATCAAGGTGTCGAACTCTCAAATTAATATCATTGAAGGGCGAAATCAAATTTGAAAGAGATCAAATCAGTGATTTCACCTTCAAAAATTTTAAATCCAAAAAATATTGTTCTTGAAGAGAAGAATTAGAGGAATTAGTTAGAAATTGTAACCATTTAATTCTTTTGATACATTAAAATTTAATTTACACTATTTTTCTTGTTTGTTACTTTGCAGACAATGAAATTTGTATTACATTAAGTCATGAATTTTGTTGCAATTTTTGCGCTTAAATTAGTATTGTTTCAGCCTGTTTAGGTGACATCTGTGCCTTGGACTTAATATATAACACATGCATTTGTTGTGAGCGAAAATGATATTAGTGTGTGGGACTTTGGTTGGATTCATCATAGTTCTATGATTTTGAATCACGCTTTGTTGAATTCTAGCCTTAGATAAATGGGAAAAAAAGTGGAGTGTGTGTACAATGTGTGTACAAAATTTCCCCCGTGTCTTAAAAATTATCTACTAAACAATAAGTTTCAGAGAATTTTTAACTTAATATGTATGCCTCTTTGATCTTGTTTCAGTTAAGATCTTGCCTCTGTCTTACAAATAATGTATGTTGGTATGCAATTTTTTTATATGATGGTTCTTACTATGATATGGGATTTTGGGTTGAGACCCATCGACAATGTATTCTTTAAGTACGAGGAGCTAGATAGTATATTCAGTCAGACTCCTGCTGTTGAGGTCCTTGTTGATGCTGAGGGCACTGGTGGAGCCGACTCTTAGGAGAACCAGCTGCAAGTGGTATAGGGGCATCCGATTAGGGAAATTCAGCCACTTATACCAAGGACATCATAGATATTGTGAGCTCGCAGGAGGCCAATGATGTTTCAACAAGTTCAGTGCCACAACCGCTAGATGTGCAGGAAGCTGCATAGTTGCAGTGGGCCGCTCAATGCACGACACACCATTTTAGATGGTATATATGAGAGAACTGTCCAATGGCCCCCATACAACATAAGGAGGGTGGTCTCAGCAACCTTGACCTCTTTTCAGTCAATTAGTTATGTGTCACTTTTGCTACTACTTAGACTATATCATGGTGGACTTTATCTTGTTTTTGTTTTTCTTTCTTTTGAGCTATGTTTTTGACATTATACGTAAGCTACGTATGCCGTACTTATAAATAGGTACATAGGTTATAATTGGACTGTGGTAGAATGAATTTATCAAAATCTTTAGTAGGATTATTGTTAAGCAACTAAGCATGCGATGTGCGCTGAGCTGCCCAAAAGTATTAGGGTTCAACCTATCAATCCCAATTTTTCATATTCATTATAGTGGTCTCATGGTTACCACAAATTTGGATCTAATTAGTATTCAAAGATTTCGTTTACATGATATTAAATAAAATCAATTTTAATTACCAATTAATTTTTTTTTAATTACTCTACTTATAAAATGCAAGCTATTTTTAAAATTATTTCCCTTACAATAAAAATTAATGACAAAATGCACATAAATACACATATAAATAAGAAAACAAGCATTTATAAATAAAATATTTTATATTTTTAATAAAATTATTTGAAGATAGATATCTATGTATCTAATACATATACATATATATATATTTATATCACGACAACTTACACAATCTTATAACATAAATATATATATATGATATACACAATATGTACTTAGTATGTTAATGTACATATAATGTATGTATACGTCAATGTATACATAAGCGGAGCAATGAAGTAACGACAAGTGTAATAAAAATTTTCTCAAAATTTTAACCAAATAATTGTTTTGAAATTTTTCCATAAAACAATTATTGGCTCAACTATGTTATTATAAAAATATATATATCACATCAAGCATTATGGTTACATTTATGCTCCTAAAAATGGATTCATTTAAAAACATATTCAAAATTATTTTTCGTTTTCATAAACTTATATTTTCTTATTTTTTGTCACATAATTATTTATGAGGAAATGACTTGTCATTCAATTGCAGTCTGAGTGACTAGCCTTTTTCTTCTTCATTTTTTGGGGGCAAAAAAGTTGCTGGAATCATTAGTTTTCTTTATGATTTTTAGTAAAGGTAAATGACACTTTAGCCCTCTAAATTTAATCATTTTGGTACATTACCCCACAAAAATAAAATTTAATCACTTTACCCCCTCAAACTTAATCATTTGACACTTTACCCTCAAAGTAAATTTTAAAGCACTTCTTCAACTTAGATTTATTAAATTACTTTCTCCCTAGTGTCATTTTCAAATTAAATTTCATAATACTTTTCGTCAGCCACCACTGCATTTTTGTCCATCTTTCTATGCAAAAGTCAAGAAAATATTATGATAATATTTTCTATTATTGCTAATGGGGAAGACACGATAAATGTGGCATTTTTGACAATAGTATTACGATTGATATTATTTACAGTACAATAACCACCATTTATCTTGTTTCAACTTTGATAGTAAAATATATATATATATATATATATATATATATTACGATATATTCTTTTTTTTCACTTTTACATGGAAAGATGTAAAAAAAATGCGTTGTATTATAATTTGATATGAAATTGACTTTGAGGGCAAAGTGTGATATAAATATAAATTATAGGGCAAAGTGGCTAAAATTTATTTTGGGCGTTAAAGTGCTAAAATGGTTAAATTTAAGGGGACAAAATGATTAAAAAATAGTTATTCAAAGTAATGTGCCAAAAATAATCAAATTTGGGGGGTGAAGTGCCATATCTTTTAATAATATAAAGTATCGGTGTAATTATTTTAATTATAGATAGTTTTTGTAATTACGAAAAATATTATTAAGTATCTAGGTTTTATCTCTAAACAAGAAATATATATATTTATTTTTAAAATACAACATAACAAATAGGGATGACAATAGGGCTGGTTCAAATGCAGACCTATATTGAACCAGCCCCATCCGAGACGAGTCCAAATCTTATTAAACGAGTTTTGGAGAGAGTAATGGGTTTGATTTTTTGAACCTGCAGCGGACATGCCCCATTATATATAATACATAAAATATAACTTGATGTGGGAGATAACTGAAAGAAGAATATGAATATTATTTCACCCTTATTAATAAGCGAAAATTACAAAGATAAGAGACCCATTAAAGGAGTTTGAGTAGGTCCCCGACCCGAGTTTGATATAAATAGTGATCCAAATTCATAGCCACTTAAAGTGCCCATCTTATATGGTTGGGGATTAGCCACGTGTACTAAGTTGTGTTTATAAATAGTCTCACTCAATTCCAACAGAGAGGTGTCACATTTATTACTCTTACCAAATTATATTCTTATATTTCCTCTTACTTTCTCCCTAATTCTGAGTTCTTACTTTAGAATCGAAGGGTTATAGTTGGAGGCCACCCTAGCAAGCCTGATGATTCTTTAAGTTCTTGGAACATGAATAGGATCTTTATTTAGCCTTGATACCCTAGAGGATCTAATTATAGTTCTTTGAGATCTAGTCTCTGCTCCTTGTAATACCTTGCTTACATAGTATATGGGCTGGCACCTTGGAGTTTTAGAATCGATAGCGCCAGGATCTCTAACTCTACAGAGGAACACCCCTTCCCCCCATCTTCACCAGAGATATTCTGAACCTCAACTGGAGGTAGGGTACATGGAAGGATGGTACAATTGAATAGGGTAGATCTTGAGTATCTAATGATGGAGTTAGGAAGTTAAGTTATATAAGAGCAAAGGGGGTTGGGACCTCAATTCCACCCCCTCCTTAATTTATTGTACCTCTAGAGCCCCCTATTTCGTGTAGGCATTATGATAGGGGTCAAGAGGAGCTACGAGCATAGGCCAGCTCTGCTTCAGAGGAAGTGGGTAGTAGATCAATGGCTCATCGACCTTATATCTCGAATACTACCAGGAGGCCTCCATCATATATCCGGCCTGGGTATTTTGAAGACCAAGAGGCTAGGAACTCATGGGCAAGAGACCAGTAATTTCATGAGCTGAGGTTAATGAGATTAATAGCCAAATAGAGCAACTACGTAATAAAATCGATAAGTTAAAAATGAAGGGAATGTCAACATTACATCAAAGATGGTCACCTTTTTTGATTGAGATATTAGCTAAGACAGATTCTCCTAGGTTCAAATTTCCTGATTTGACAAAATATGATGGAAATCAGGATCCTTAGGAACATTTAACTGCATATGAACATGTCACGCAGTTGTGTGGGCAATCAAACACAGTAAATGCTAGGATCTTTATAACTACCCTTAAGAGAAAAGCTTAGGAATGGTTTATTGGGCTACCACCGGGAACGGTGGGATTATACGAACAATTAACCCCTAAGGTTTTGAGCAAATTTGCTAGTAAAATAAAAACAAAAAGCTCGACCACACATTTATTCAACATTTGAGAGGCTAACGATGAGAATTTGCGAAACTTTATGCATAGGTTCAATAATGAGATGTCAGAAGTGCAGGATCTGCGTATAGATATGATGATCAGTATACTTATACATAGTGTGAAGAATGGCCCTTTCACTTTTGCTCTGGCAAGAGATCCTTCTTGGGACGTGGAACAACTCATGGAAATGGCCCAAAGATATATTCGTGAGGAAGAAATAAACCTCATGAAAGATGCAAAGTGGCATTTTAACACTAAAAAAATAAAAGAGACAATAGAGAAAGTCCTTCACACTTTCGTTCTGAGAGAGAGCAAGATCGAGGCCCTCCGACTAAGTTCCACTACTATGCTCCTCTTAATGTTCCTCGTGCCTAAGCCTTAATGATGATGGAGAATTTAAGATCTCTCAAGTGGCCCAAGAAGATGATAGATACACCTAATAAACGATCTTTAGACAAGTATTGCCATTTTCATAAAGATAAAGGTCATGATACAGAGTAGACTTTTTTGTTGAAAGATGAAATTGAGAGGCTAATCAGAGAAGGTTATCTTCAAGATATTATAGCTCGATCTGATAGAACCATACTTTATCAAGGATAACAAAAAGGATGAGGAGGTCATAGGAGCAAATCTCACAGTAGGGGAAGAAAAGGTGATCGAGATTACCAAAATTAGGTGGTTAAGAAGAGCAGACCCAAAGAAGATCAGTTTGAGGATAATTTATCAAAGAGAGGGTTATCTATACCATTTTGGAGGGACCTACAGTGGGGGACTCATATAATGCTCTAAAGAGATACGGTTGCAGTTTGAGGTCGTTAGAGGAACGCTCCCAAAAACATCAGATAGTGAATATTGCAAATCATACTCCCATTATTTTTTTATTCTGATTTAGATCATATGATGGGATCGCAGAATGATCCATTGGTGATAACTATAGATATAGCAAATTTTGAAGTATGTAAGGTGTTAGTGGATAATGGGAGCTTGGTGGATATAATATTTCTATATATTTTATACAAGATAGAGTTAGATGTAACTTGTCTCTACCTGGTTCAGACACCCTTGTCAGGATTCAGAGGAACAGAGGTGATTTTTTTGGGAACTCTTGATCTCCCAGCATTCTTAGGAACTAATCCCTATAGGAAAACTATGGTGATAAAGTTTTTTGTGGTAGATGCACCTTCTGCATACAATGTTATATTGGGAAGACCTACCTTGAATCAATTCCAGGCTATGGTATCTACCTTTT
This sequence comes from Paulownia fortunei, assembly GCA_019321725.1. NCBI lineage: Eukaryota > Viridiplantae > Streptophyta > Magnoliopsida > Lamiales > Paulowniaceae > Paulownia > Paulownia fortunei. Next base: position 9,439,582 of record CM033108.1, read on the forward strand.
ACCTTAAAGTGAAATTTCCTACTAAGCATGGAGTGGGCGAAGTTCTCAGGGATCAATGTCAAGCTTGGAACTGTTATAACATATCTCTAAAGACTGAACTTGCAGGCCAAGATAAGGTGATGAAGAGGCTTCGAGGGGGTCGAAGATCTCAGATCACTTTAGAAATTGAGGTAGATAACAAGAAATAGAAAACTGAGGAAACCATGATACAACCTAGTGAAGAACACAAAAAGGTTGAGTTGGTTCCGGGAGAGGCCGACAAGATTACTTAGATAGGGTTGCATTTAGATCCTCAGTTGGAGATCCAGCTTGTTGAGTTTTTGAAGTAAAATGTGGATGTTTTTTTTCTTGGAAACCATTAGACTTCCAAGGTATTGATCCTGAAGTGATTGTGCATTAATTAAATGTAGATATATAAGCCAGGCCTGTGAAATAGAAAAAAGGAATTTTTTAGTGCTGAATAAAACGGAATCATAGTAGAAAAAGTGAATAAATTATTAGAAACAGGCTATGTGGTCGAGATCCAATTCACTGATTGGTTATCAAATGTAGTGTTGGTCTTGAAGATAGTGGGGAAGTGGAGGATGTGCATAGACTTCACTGATCTTAATAAATCCTATCCTAAAGACCTATATCCATTGTCGAGGATAGATTTGTTGGTTGATGCAATAATTGGATGTACTCTATTTAGCATGATGGATACTTTCCAAGGTTATCATCAAATATTCATAGTTGATGAGGATAGAGACAAGACTTTTTTTATTACACCGAATGGGGTATACTGTTATAAAGTTATGCTCTTTGGGTTGAAAAATGCTGGGGCAACTTACCAAAGATTGGTAAATAGGATGCTCAGATCTAATATAGGAAGAAATATGGAAGTTTATGTTGATGATATGTTGGTTAAGAGCCAATATGAAGTAGATTGTATAACATATTTTAAAGAGGCTTTTTAGATCATGAGGCAATATAAAATAAAGCTTAGCCCGAGTAAGTGTACTTTTGGAGCACATAGGGGCAAATTCTTGGGTTATAAGTTAAGTAAATGGGGAATTGAGGCCAATCCATAGAAAATAGAGGTTGTGTTAGCAATGACCTTCCATATCTCTGTGAAAGAGGTCCAATAGCTCATAGGGAGGATTGTATCTTTGAACAGATTTATCTCTAAGTCTGCTAATAAGAGTTTGCCTTTCTTTCATGTTTTGAAATAGGTCAAGGATTTTAAATGGACATCTGAATATGAAGAGGCCTTCCAATAACTCAAACAGTACTTGTTATCCCCACCACTATTAGCAAAACCACAAGAATCTAAATCTTTGTATTAGTATTTTAGATTATTGGATAGTGCAGTTAGTTTGGTTCTGGTTTGAAATGAAGGAAACACTCAGCAGCCCATATATTATGTAAGCAAGGTATTACAAGGAGCAGAGACTAGATATTCAAAGGTAAAAAATATGGCTTTAGCTCTTGTGGTTACAGCTAACAAGTTGTGACTAAACTTTCAGTCCCATCCAATTATGGTGCTCAGTTCCCAGCCGCTGAAACAAATTATGTCCCACCCCGAGACTTCGGGACGCTTGGTGAAATGGCTCATAGAGTTAGGGGAGTTTGATATTAATTATTGAACTCAGACTGCCATCAAGGCTCAAGTTCTTGTGGATTTCGTAGTTGAAATGACCACGCAGACAAATCCAGTTATCATTATCAATACATGGATGTTGCATGTAGATTGATATGTTACCCAACATAAGGGAGGAGTTTGTATATTGTTACAAGACCCTGGAGAACGGAGTTTGAGTTAGCGAAAAAACTTGAGTTTGAGGTCACTAATAATGAGGTTAAGTATGAAGCACTGATTGCAGACTTAGAGAGTGTAATCCAGTTATAGGTACAATCTTTAAATGTTTATACTGATTTGTAGTTGGTAGCAATGCTGGTTACAGGAATGTATAAAATTAAGGGAAGAACTTTAGCTCAATACCTGAAAAAGGTTAAAGAATTGATGAGGCAGTTCCATACTTGTCAAATTCACCAGATCCCAAAAGAAGAGAACATCCGAGCAGATGTTCTTTCCAAAATCACTAATATGCTTGCAGGATTAGAGAGTCATAAAGTGGCCTTACTGGTCTCAAATCAACTAGCTGTTAGACCTAAAAAAGGTCCACCCTTGTCGAGATCTGAGAAAGATCTAATTGAAGAGGATCCTTTAAAAAATGAGACATCCTATAAATAAGACACTCCTGGGAAAAGTGGTTCAGCAAATTTTCCTAAAAAAAAAGAAAAAGTTTCTGATAAAGAATATGAATACAAAGTAATGAATAGTGAGCAGATCTGCACTTAGAAACATGAGCTCATTGATTATATTCAAAGAGATCTCCTTACCGCGAATCCTAAAGAAGCTAGAAGGATTAAGAATCGGGCCAGAAGATTTATCATATTGGAAGGGCAGCTTTATAAGAGATCTTGGAAGGTGTATACTTGAAATGCTTGGATCCTTACAAAGCTCAATATCTGATAGATGAAATATATTCTGGGAGTTGTGGAAACCATTCTAGTGAAAGATCTTTAGCTTTGAAAGTTGTAACACCCCTTAACCTAACTGCAGAGCCTAAACAAGTTGATACAGTTAAGTCAAGAAATGTTAATTTTTCATCAATATTAGAATTATGGTTTTAATAAAAGCTATCATTTTTAGCTATAAGCAAAAGAACTTAAATCGCTTTAAACACACTATATACATATATCAAAGCTAAGTACATCTGTTTATAAAACCATAACAGAGCGATTTATTTAAAAACAAAATAGAATTTTCAAAATAAACTACAAAACAGTTCGAAACATGGCATATGAACAAATCTCTGTTCGGCCGCTCTAGAGACTCAATCAACCTCTAAACCTGTACATTTCTACCTGCATCACATGAATCTAATGAGCTAAAGGCTCAATAAGATGAAACTGATGCAATAACAAATAACATATATGCACATCTCATAAATCATTAAATGCATTATTCTATTTAATAACTTTTATTCATAAATCATTCTTTAGGGCCCTTGAAGTGTGATACCTAACTAATAGCGATAGACCATGGTTTTCAGAACCTGTTCATAATGATTGGCCAATAAGAGAACTAATACGGGGTTTCCATACTTGGTCTTTCAACCTCAAGTATTAGCCGTATTCTATCTCATCATTCATTATAACTTTCCTATACCGATTTTTCAACCTCAAGTATTTGCTACCATTTGTTGGGTCCGCCTGTCCCTCCCGCGTCCCTTGTCTACCCGACCATTAATCAAGTACCATACTTCCTTTTCAAAAACCTCATTATATTCTTAATAGTGTCATGCTTCATAAACCATAAATACATCAAACATTACATCATTTGACAAACAATAACAATCACATTAAAACATGAACAAACATTATATGATTCTTGTGATACAGCAACTGAAATGATTAACTTACCTCAAGTCCACTTTGTGGCAAGTGAAAAGACCAATATCTTTGGAAGATAGAATGTGTTAAAGGCCTAACATAATCAAATCATGTACCATTTTATAAATCATTTAGTCTATTCTAATTAAAGTTTATATACACTTTTCAATCTTTTGTAAACAATTTCATGCCAATTACATAACCTTAAAAACAATGCATACTCTATATTTTACTACTAATTCAAGACATTAAATATTAGGGCAGCCATTAAATAACTAATAATTCAAACATAATTATTAGGGCAGCCCCTAAAACATGCACACGATCCAAATTAACATTACGTAAGTTTGATTCTAACTTAAATTGATTGTACCCTTCAATTAAGAAAACTAATTGCTATTGTTTTCAATCATTCAAAGGAACTTCCAAACACAATATAAGCATTACAAGATTAATAGAAATAAATAAATTAAGCATATTTCACAAGACTATCAATTTTGCTAAAAACTAGCTTAACTAGTTGGTTTTGGCTTCAAGTGTAACTTACTTAAGTTTTCAATCATACAAAAACATACTAAAACATGCTACAAATTCATCATAAGAAATATTGAAAAAGAATATACCTTGATTAAGTTGGAATTAAGCTTCAAAATCAACAATTTTCAAGCTTAAAAGGGTGGAACTTGTTCTAATTTGTGTTCTATGAATTCCTATGGATTGAATTTAATTTTTGTGAGTATGAGAGCGTAGAAATTTGGGAGAAACTTAGGAGAATAAGGGCTGGTCATTTTTGAGGCGCTTCCACATGAAATATGGATGAAAATGATTTCTTTGACCTTTCAAAGAGAGGTTAGTGGAGGGTGATGATTGGTTGCATCATGCTTGGTGTCTTCTCATGCCAAAATCCACGTTCATGGGCTAAGGAGATGACAAAAGTTGATGCTTTGATGTTATAATCAAGTGCAATGCGGTTTAAAATGATTTCAAGGAACCTAGTCAACCAACCAATCAAATTGTACCATTTTGCATACTTTTAGTTCCTAGCCAAATGTAACATATTTACAGCAAATATTTAGGCAAATAATCACTTTAGAATGTAATAAGTATGGAGCAATATGAATAATTCATTTCATGTCCATTCAACACATCAATCTTCTTTAATCAAGATACCGAGCTTTTTATTGTAAAAAGGCACTTAAGGAATATGTTAAATCAAGAAACAAAAGTTTAATCTCATATTTTATATACTAATGCATGTTAAAGCATAACTAGAGCATATACTAACAATTATTCAAGTTCGTGCAATCATGCTATTTGTATGCCATAATTCAATAATACACATTGATTAGATGCATATTCATGCAAGTGCTTATTATTGGCTATGTACGAGAGAATTGGGCATTACAAAAATATTAAGGCAAGGGTACTTCTGGCCAACTTTAAAAGCAAATACGGCCGAATATGTCAAGAAGCATGAGAAATGTCAACGTTTTGCTAATATACTCCATCAGCTAGCTGCACCCTTAGAGATCATTCAAGCAGCGTATCATTTTGATTATTGGGAAATTGATATTATAGGACCTTTTTCCTCCAGTTAGAGGTTAGAAGAAGTTTATTATTGTGGCAGTTAAATATTTTAGTAAGTGGATTGAAGCAGAAGATCTTGCAAGGATCTCGAAATATGCAGTTATGGATTTTATTTGGAAGAACATAGTATGCAAATTTGGGATCCCAAGGTTGATGATTTCTGATAATGGAGCCCAATTCCAAGGAAAAAAAATTAGAGCTTGGTGTCAGGAGCTCTACATAACGCAGAACTTCACATCCATTGGAAATCCATAAGCTAATAGTTAAGTCGAAGTTCTAAACTGGATTATCCTACATAATCTGAAAACGAGGATGGGGTAATGCAAGGGATCTTGGGTAGATAAGCTCTCGAGAGTCCTCTAGGCTTATTGTATGACCCCTCGAACAGCCATGGGGGAAACCCCCTTTTGCTTGATCTGTGGATTTCAAGCGGTTATACCAACTGAAATTGGTGAAGGGACAAGAAGAGTGACTATGTATCATCCCTCTATAAATTTAGAAGCACATTCTTTCAAACTGGAGACCATAGAAAAGAAGAGGGATCGGGCATATATAAAAATATTACAAGGAAAAAATGCCTTAAAGAGATATCATGATAATTTATGAAGGCGATCATTGCAAGTGGGAGATTTGGTGTTGAAAAAATCAAAAGTCACTTCTCATGTATGAAAGCTTGATCTAATTTGGGAAGGACCCTACAAGATAGCGAAGGTCACAAAAGCTGGTACTTATAAACTCCATGACCTAAGTGGTCGAGATCTACCGTGATCATGGAATATTCAGAATTTGAAGAGATTTTTTGTTTGAAAAAGGCTAAAAAAGTGCAATATCTAACAAACATCACTTTTGTCTCTTTAAATCTTATGTAGTTTCAATGGAGTAACTTAACTCCTCAGATCGTGAAAGATCTTGATCTAAGATCTAGTAACCATTTCTATTTTGTAAACAGTTGTGCTTAAAGAAGAATGAAGGGTTTTATCCAGATAACTCCTTAGGGTTCTATGTATGCACATAACGTGAAGATAGATCTTATGGCAATCAGTCATATTTGTTAAATTAGAAAATGAAACCAGATAAGTTAAAATGAAGTATTAGTTAGATCTTCTACTTGGATCTCTTTCAAAGAAATATCAGAAAAAGAAAGCTAAGGATCCTTATAAATTCCAACTAAAGAAATAGGGAAAATATGTTCTAAAAGGTATGAATTAGTAAAGAGAAAATAGATCTTATATATAGAGCAAATGCTCAAGTTTGACAAAATATATCTTCAAAAATATATCTAAGGAATAAGATCTTGGGGTAATTAGAAAGCTCCAATTGATCCCTCAGGCCTTCCAAGAGCCTCATTCTAAGGATTCTCATTTGGGGGCATTAAAGACTTGAATTCATCATCATCCAAAAGAGGGTCATCGACAAGGGGATAATCTTAGAGATCGACAGTCTTGCTAGGGTCCAAGAGATCAAGGTCGAAATCTTCAACAATTTCTCCCAGTTTTATTAATTAATCTCTACACTTGTTGAAATATTCTTGTCCTTCTGCAGCAGCCCTCTCTTCAATGGCGATCTCGAACACAGGGGACTTCATGAAGTCTCTAGCTCTCTAGTCGAGTCTGTCTCACAAGATCTTGGTATTCTGAAGATAACAAAAACTCGTTCTTTCCCATAGAAATTCCTTCATTTCTTACTTCTTGAACCTTTCCCTTTAATTGTTCTTGCATTAAAGAAAGCTTATTTTCTAACTCAGAGATCTTATTATCTTTGGCTTACTGATTTAAGAGTATTTAGTCTGTAGATCTACTAAATCCTTGGTTACCATGGAGAGCCTCCTATCTAACAATAATTTCTCATGCCTCTAATAGGAATATTGGAGTGATAATTGATGAGCAAAGGCTAGAATCTGCATGCAAATTTTAATTTACAAGGTAGTAAAATCAAAAGCAAGTAAAAGAGCTGGGGGAGAAGAAGTAAAGACCTTCATCATACTAGGAGCGCAATACTCCTCTAGAGAGGATGGTCTACTCCAGTAAGAACCACTTGAAATTCATGTAATAAGCAAGCCTTGTATAATTTATATGAGTCTTCTCCTACACAAGACTTTAAAACAGAGCTCAAGGAGCTGATCTTCCAATCTGGGATGATTTTCTTACTAGTGGGATCGGGAATATTAGGAGGCGAAGACACATTCATTTGATCATTATCCTCCAGCAAAACCACTTATTGAACACTACCATCTTATAAAACAAAAACTCCTATGTTCTTGCACTTCTCAAGATCACTCGCAAGATCATCGCTGATTCGGGATCTCTTGGAGAAATTCTTTAGAGTCTCACTCTCTTTTTCTTTCCTCTTACCTCTTGCCTTATCTTGAGGATGAGTTGGTTGGGAACTCTTACCTTGACATTCCCTTACCTTGACCTAAGTTGAGACACGACTCGCCCTTGTCACAATCAATGTCTATGGTTTGTCTCCAAGTTTTTAATAGTTGAGAAGGATTAACAGGAGGTCAAGGTGCTACAGTTCCAGTAGGTCTAGAAGGCGCATACCTAGATCCCTCAATGCGGCTCGAGATCACCAAAGGACCTGGGGACCAATAAGAGCACCTAGTATTCCTAAGATGGGGGTCAAAGAAGACTGTGCCCTGGCAGCAATTAAAGCGGCCCTTATTTTCTTCAACTTATTCACAACTCTAGCAACTCTAGCAGCCATGGCTAAGAAGCAAAGAACACTCTTTATGATAATAATAATAATAATAATAATAATAATAAACTAATTGGAGGGCAAACATTGAAGTATTTAGTTCATAAATACAAAATAAATGAATACAAAGGAGATCTAGTTACCTAGATCCCTTGTTAAGGGAACTCAGTAGGACTCAGACCCGCCATTCTCAAAATATCCTCCTCAAGAAGCCAGTCAGTTCTATACCAATGAGCAGTTAGACGTTTCACGAAATTGGGTTCCCATGATACTTATCCCAAGTTTATAGGTCGAGATTTGGTACTACGCCAATCTCAGCACAAATTCCAGGGATTATTCAAAAGAGCCCTGATAAATAAAAACTTGTTTTTCTAATTTCCTAAAGAAGAAGGGAGTTCGGTCAAGAACCAATAATTGGAGCGAGCTGTTAAGTAGAAGAACCCTCATTCTCCAGTTCTGTGCGATGTGGTTATGGAATATAGAGCCTAAAAGTGTTCGGGACTAGGTTCGACTCTGAAGAATTACATTATTATGCAGAATCCTAATATATGGAAAATAGCATTGGGTAAAAGTTGAGCATGACGAGTATTCAGGCTATTCAAGATTATGTCTGCAAGCTTAGGTAGAGGAAGCTTGAGCCCAGCTTTGAACATTAGAAGATAAAAGGTAAGGCATCTAGGAGGAGGATTGTGCATCCTATCATGATTAGTAGGACGTACGACCTCATAGTCTACTGGGATATAAAATTTATTCTTAAAATTATCCACGTCAAAATGTGTCAGTGATGGTTTAATTACCAGCAAAGGTGAGGCAATTAACATATTAGTGCGCCTGATTTTAGAGGAGTCCGTTTCACTTTGTTTTTCAGGTTTAAGAGGGTCATCTAAAGGGATCTGATCTAAGGGCATAGCTGAAGGAGATCTTAATTCTTCTAATAGCCTAATTTCTTGCTAATACATTATAGGGCCCACATTTATAATTCATTCAGAGCTAGATATATAGTCGTGGTGATCGGGATCGTAGGGTTCGATTAAATCAGGTCTAGAAGGTAAAAAAATAATAGAACCTGATAGTTTATCCATAACCATTACAACTAAGTAGATTTACCAAAAATGGTTTTGTGGTAGGCAAGGGAAAAAGAAAGTAAACACTATAATTACCATTGGTATGAAAATAAAATTAACTAACCTCTAATAGAGATACACTTGTAGAATGGCATAAATCTCTAAGAAAAAAGAGAAATGATTGGAATGAGGGAGGAAGCAACCTACAAATGCAAAAAATACAGTGGTCAAATAGAAGTATGAAGAGGTGTTGTCCTCTTTTATAGCGAGAAGATGAAGCAAAGCAATGATGACAGCCACATGTAAAGTCTGATTGATGCCACATAGCTTAGAATGGACCATAGAAATTACCTTTGTAACACCCCTTAACCTAACTGCAGAACCTAAACAAGCTAATACAGTTAAATCAAGAAATATTAACTTTTCATCAATACTAGAGTTATAATTTTGATAAAAGTTCCCCTTTTAGCTATAAGAGAAAGAACTTGAATTCATTTATTATTCCATTTTATTTTAAACACACCATATATATAAATCAAAACTAAGTACATCTGTTTGCAAAACCATAACAGTGCGGCTTATTTAAAAAAACTTCAAAATATGCTACAAAATAGCTCGAAGCATGGTATATGAACAAATCTCTATTTGGCCGCTCTCGAACTCAGTCAACCTCTAAACTTATACATTTCCACCTGCATCACATGAATCTAATGAGCTAAAGGCTCAGTAAGGTGAAACTAATGCGATAACAAATAGCATACATACAAATCATATAAATGATTAAATGCATTATTAATTTAATAACTTTCTTTTATAAATCATTCTTTAGGCCCTTGAAGTATGGTATTTAACAAATAGTGATAGACTGTAGTTTTCAGAACTTGTTCATAATGATTGGTCAATAAGAGAACTAATACGGGTTTCCATACTTGGTCTTTCAATCTCAGGTATTAGCCGTATTCTATCTTATTCATTGTGGCTTTTCTATACTGATTTTTCAACCTCAAGTATTTTGCCACCATTTGTTGGGTCCGCTTGTCCCTCCCGCATCCCTTGTCTACTCAACCATCTGATAACTTAGTTTTATACCAACAATTCACATACCTTTTGATTAACATTCGGTTTGTTTTCAAATGTTCATGTTATTTTTTATGCATTTAGTGTGAAATCTTGTAGGTAATGACAATAAGAGAAAAAAATGAAAAGAAATCAAAAACTAGATTGAAATGTTGAAGAATTTAAGTTGTGGTGCCACTGATGGCAGTTTTGGTATTTTAATCATACCTCTCAGGAAAAAATTCATATAAACTTTATTAATAATCCATTGGAAATCCAAGATATAGATCTACAACTTCTATGTTTACTATAAAATTCAATTCAGTCGATTTCAATGAGAAAAACTGAGTTCAATAGTCAGCATTGGGCTACAATTTTTTGGGATGACATATCTTGGTATTTCCCGAATAACTCTCTCCAAAGAAGTCATATTTAGTTGATTCAAGTTCAAATGGAAATCCAACACATAGAGCTACAATTCATATAGGATACCAAAATCTAGTTTGGTCTCTAAAGTAGTGAAATATCAGTTGAAAAAGGCCATAAGCACTGCTAAAACCGATTCTAGGCAGCAAGTGCAGCGCCTAGGCGCTGTACACACTGTTTTGGATAGACAAGGCCATGCCTAGGTGCTCCTAATCAGTACCTAGGCACTGCCGGGTGGACAAGTAAGGTCAAAATGGGCATTTTGCCCTATGTAGGGCATTTTTCATCTATTTTGAGGGATTTTAAAAGCCTCCAAAATCAGTTTTTGGAAGAGGAGAAGAGTGAGGAGAAGCCAAGAAGCAAAGGAGAATAAGGAGACTTGGAGAGAAGAAGGTCATTCTTAGAGACAAACCATTCTTGGAGACAAGAAAAGCTTCAACCATTGCTTCCATTTCACAAATTGGTAAACAATTTCCATGTTCTTTCTTATGTATTTCTTGAAATTATATTCATACATGAGGAACTAAACTTTTCTTTCTAAAAGATGATGTAACCTTATTTGAACCTATATTTTGAATTCCAAATAATATTATTTCAAGTTATTCATCTTGTTTGTATTATCTTGTTTAGTATTTCATCTTGATTAATTAGCCACTAATTGAGATTGTTTAACGTATGATATTCGACACCCGAGAGAGGGAAGACTATACATGATCAAAGGGATAACACAACCTAGGAATCATAGAGTTGAGAAGCATATGAAACCTTTGAAGTTTTGAATAAGAATTCATTAAACTTTTGTAGAGTTTTACTCTTGAATTTTTATATGATATCGAAATTCATGTTAGAACTTATAGTCAATTCGGTACTCAAGAGAGGGAATTGATGAGCTTAGCAATTCTTAACTTACATGTGTTGTTCACTTGAATTGGTATATTTTGGAAGGAAGAACATAGGTGATAATTAGATGAGTTATTCCTCTAGAATTTCTTGCTTATAAGGTGTTTGTTGAATTGTTTCTAAAAACTCCATTCTTGTCTATGTATTTTTATCTTACTTTACTTTGTTTACTAATCATCACTCGATTTTATAGATAGAATTAGGACTATTTGAATTATGGTACTTAATGCAATTTTTTATTACAATTCTTGTGGATATGATATTCAACTCATCATTATATTAAAACTTGACAACATGCACTTGCGGTTAGCAAAATATTTCACGAACAAGTTTTTAGCACCATTGCTGGGGATTATTTTATCATAATTACATTAATATTGTTATGAGTTAATCTTGATTTTAGTTTAAATTGTTTTTACTTTCTTCCCATATTTTGATGTTGTTTTGTCTTACATTGGATTATATGTATTTGTATGCGTAAAACTAGGAGTCTTGACTTGGGTTATTTTGATCCAAAATTGAGCAAACTCTTCGAGCTATTAGAGCAGCGAAAAGAGTTGACGATCAAACCATGGCGGATAACACCAACAGTATTAATGTGAACGCCAATCTTCCATTGCAACAACCACCACCACAACGAGCTATTCGGGACTATTTTTAACCAACCATGAACCAAAACTACTCCGGGATAGCTGACAACCGATCAATGCTAATAATTTTGAACTTAAACCAGCTCTCATTAGCATGGTACAACAAATCCAATTTGGAGGAAGTGTGGTGGAAGATCCAAATACGCACTTAGCTATGTTTTTGGAGATTTGTGACTATATCAAAATGAATGAAGTGCCCGATGATGCCATTAGACTTTCTTATTTCCATTTTCTCTCCAAGATAAAGCTAGGCTATGGTTACAATCTTTTGCACCATGTAGCATACCGAGTTGGAATGACTTGACACAAAAATTTCTTGCTAAGTATTTTCCACCAACCAAGATACTTCAACTCAAGAGTGAGATAGCTCAATTCCGTCAACAAAATTTTGAGCCACTATATGAAGCTTGGGAGAGGTTTAATGAGGATTGGCAGCAGGTGCAATACTTCTACAATGGTTTGAATGGGCAAACTCAAACCATAATAGAGGCTGCCGCAGGTGGAACTTTGATGTCTAAAACTGCAAATGAAACCCATATTTTGTTGGAGGAGATGGCTACTAATAGCTATCAATGGCCATCCGAGAGGTCTTCCATAAAAAAGGTTGCCGATATTCTTAAGGTAGATTCATTTACACAATAGCTGCACAAGTTTCTGCTCTTTCTAACCAAATTGCAGCTTGGACTTCTAATGGAGCTTCTCAAGGAATGGACTCCATGGCATCCACCAGCACTTCATTTATAGACACCAAAGATAATGAGCAGGTAAACTTTGTCAATAATCATAATTTTAATTTCAGGGGAAATCAACTACCTACTCACTACCATCCGAGACTTAGAAATCATGAGAATTTTTCCTATGCCAATAATCGAAATGTGCTTCAACCCCTATCGGGTTACAACAATCCACCACATCTAAACCCTCGAGTAGGTGAGAAAAAGGCATCCTTGGAGAATTTGATCAGCACTTTCATTAGTGAGACAAGAGCCCGATTGAATAAAGATAAAGAAAGATAGACAACATTGAGACTTAATTAGGGCACCTAGCTTCAAGTTTAGGAGCTCAAATGAAATCAATGGAGACTCAAATTGGACAGCTTGCTTACTGAAATTAATGCTCAAAAACATAAAGGAAACTTTCCAAGTGATACAGAAATGAATCCAAGGGAGCATTGCAAAGCTATCCAACTTCAAAGTAGAACCAAAATCAAGGGGTCGGAAATGCAAAGTTCTAAAGTTGATGAGCCAATGGCAAGCACCTCAAGTGAAAGTCCTATGGAGGAACAACCAAATGAAGAAGAAATGCAATCAAATGAACAAACAAAGGTTGAGAAGCTAAAATCTACTCCTAACTTTAAAACTTCTAAATTTAATGTTCCCATTCCTTTTCCACAAAGATTTCAAAAGAAAAAGATTGATTCACAATTTGCAAAATTTTTGAAAATCTTCAAGAAAATTCATATTAATATTCCTTTTGCAGATGCTCTTGAGCAAATGCCCAACTATACCAAGTTCATGAAAGATGTGATATTAAGAAAAAGGCAATTGGTGGAGTTTGAAATAGTGAATCTCACAGAGAAGTGTAGTGCCATTTTACAGAAAAAGCTTCCTAAAAAATTGAAGGATCTAGGAAGTTTTACTATCCCCTGTACCATAAGAGGATCTTTCTTTGATAAAGCATTATGTGATCTTGGAGCAAGTATTAATTTGATGTTACTTTCCTATTTTCAGGAAATTAGAAATTGGAGAAGTCAAGTCATCCACTATCACCTTGCAATTGGTGGATAGATCTCTCACTTATCCAAGAGGAGTTGTTGAAGATGTATTGGTAAAAGTGGATAAATTCATATTTCCTGCAGATTTTGTGGTGTTAGATATGGAGGAAGACCAAGAAATTCCTTTAATTCTTGGTCGATCATTCCTTACTACGGGGCATACTTTGATTGATGTGCAATGAGGTGAATTAACTCTAAAAGTTAATGAGGATGAAGTGATATTTAACATTTATCGTGCATTGAAGTTTCAAGAGTAACCACATACTTGTAATAGGATTGAAATGTTAGAAACTTGCTTGCATGATCATTTCCTCAAACAAATTCCTATTGAACCCTTAGAAAGA
>CM033108.1:9453617-9617227 GCA_019321725.1 Paulownia fortunei
TGCATACTTTTAGTTATTAGGCAAATGTAATATATTTAAAGCAAATATGTAGGCAAATAATCACTTTAGAATGTAACAAGTATGGAGCAATATGAATATTTCATTTCATGACCATTCAACACATCAATCTTTCTTAACCGAGATACCGAGTTTTTCACTGCAAAAAAGGCACTTAGGAATATGTTAAGTCAAGAAATAAAAGTTTGATCTCATATTTCATGTACTAATGTATGTTAAAGCATAACTAGAGTATATAATAACAATTATTCAAGTTCATGCAATCATGCTATTTGTATGCCATAATTCAATAATACACATTGATTAGATGCATATTCATGTAAAATACTTATTATTGGCTATGTAAGAGAGAATTGGGCATTGAACATGAAGTCAATCCCCCAAACATCAAAGAGTTCAACTTCCACCGTGTTAGTCAAAGAAAACTCATGGCTTTAGTAATTGTTCCAGTCCTTTGACACCGGTCACATACATGCACAAAAGCAAAACAATCCTTAAATAAAGTTGGCAAATAAAAACCAGATCGCAATACTTTAGAAGTTATCCTTGTAGGTCCAAAATGACCACCACATAGGGATGAAGACAATGCTTAAGAATTTCATTTGTTTCCTCCATTGGAATGCATCTCTGAATCACAAAATCTGAGTACCTTTTGAAGAGCAAGGATCATCCCATAGTTATGATTTCATATCATGTAAGATTTTTTTCTTTTGATGATATGTGAGGTCCGAGGGTAACAATCCACCTGCAAGATAATTCACAAAATATGCATACCAAGGTAAATTATCTTTGATTGCCAAAATAAACTTATTTGGGAAAAATTCTTTAATTGGTCCTTCAAAGTTTTCTTTTTTATGCTCTAACCTCGATAAGTGAGCCGCCACCATATTTTTACTTTCCTTCTTATCTTTGATTTCAAGATCAAATTCTTGAAGAAGTATCAACCGGATTAGCCTTGTTTTTCCCTCCTTTTTGGCAAAGAGGTACCTAATAGCAACATAATCATTATACACTATCACCTTGGTACCTAGAAGATAAGCACAAAAATTATCAAATGCAAAAACAACAGCTAACAATTCTTTTTCAGTGGTGGTGTAATTTTGTTGAGTATCATTAAGTGTTCGGCTTGCATAGTAAATGACACTAAAATTTTTATCTTTTCTTTATCCTAACACTGCTCCAACTGCATAATAACTAGCAACACACATAAGTTCAAATGGTTGGGTCTAATATGAGCTAAAATGAGAGCCTTCTTGATGTGATCAAAGGCCTATAAGTAATCAACATTAAAGTCAAATGACTTATCTTTTTCCAAAAGGTTGCGCAAAGGTTTTACAATTTTTGAAAAAAAATTAATGAATCTTCTATAAAACCAGGCATGTACCAAAAAAACTATGAATATTTTTCACATTGATTGGTGGTGGAAGTTTTTCAATAGCAATAATTTTTGCTCGATCTATGTTAAGTCCTTCGGAGGACACTCGGTAACCTAAAACAATACCTTATTTTACCATAAAATGGCATTTTTTCCAATTTAATACAAGGTTAGTCACCTCACATCTCTGCAAAACAAGAGAAAGATTATGTAGACATAAATCAAATGAGGAGCCAAATACTAAAAAATCATCCATAAAAATTTCCATTATGTTCTCCACTATATCATGAAAAATTATCATCATGCATCTTTGAAATGTGGCTAAGGCATTGCATAATCCAAATAGCCTTCTTTAAAAAGCAAAAGAACCATAAGATCATGTGAATGTTGTTTTCTCTTAGTCTTCGGGTACAATGACAATTTGATTGTAACTCAAATAACCATCAAGAAAATAATAATATTGATACCCTACAAGTCGGTCTAACATTTGATCAACAAATGAGAAGGGAAAAAAGTATTTATGAGTAGCTTTGTTGAGTTTTCTATAATCAATACATACTCGTCAACCTGTGACCATTCTTGTTGGTATCAATTCATTGTTATCATTTTGAATTATGGTCATGCCATCCTTTTTGGAACTACTTGAACCGAACTCACCCAAGAACTATCACAAATTGCGTAAATAATTCCGGCATTCAACCATTTCAAGACTTCATTTCTTATAATATCTTTCATTGTAGGATTTAATCTACGTTGATGTTCAATAGATTGTTTATAAGATTCTTCCATTAAGATCTTGTGCATGACAGTTGAAGGACTAATACCTTTTAAATCAAAAATTGACCAACTAATAGCAGATTTATGCTATCTTAAAACATGAAGCAATTTCTCAACCTCTAAAGGTTCATGAACTTGACATAGTTGGGCATTTTCTCATTGGCATCTGCAAAAGGAATATTAATATGAATTTTCTTGAAGATTTCCAAAAAAAATTCAAATTGTGAATCAATCTTTTTCTTTTGAAATCTTTGTGGAAAATGAATGAGAACATTAAATTTAGAAGTTTCAAAGTTAGGAGTAGATTTAGCTTCTCGGCTCTTGTTTATTTATTTGATTGCATTTCTTCTTCATTTGGTTGTTCCTCCATAGGACTTTCACTTGAAGTCCTTGCTACTAACTCATCAACTTTTGAACTTTTCATTTTCGACCCCTTGATTTCAGTTCCACTTCGAAGTTAGTTTTGCAATAATATCTTGGATTGATTTCCGTATCACTTGGAAAGTTTTCTTTATGTTTTTTAGCATTAATTTCATTAAAAAGCTGTCCAATTTGAGTCTCCATTGATTTCATTTAAGCTCGTAAAATTAAAGCTAGCTACCCCAATTGAGTCTTAATATTGTCTATCTTTGCTTCATTCTTATTCAATCAGACTCTTGTCTCACCAATGAAAGTGTTGTTCAAATCCTCCAAAGATGCCTTTTTCTCACCTACTTGAGGGTTAGGATGTGGTGGATTGTTGTGACCCAGTGGGGGTTGAAACACATTTCGATTATTGGTATTGGAAAAATTCTCATGATTTTTAACCCCCGGATAGTAGTAAGTAGGTAGTTGATTTTCCCTGAAATTAAAATTACGATTATTGACAAAGTTTACTTGCACATTACCTTTGGTTTCCATAAATAAAGTGCTAATGGATGCCATGGAGTCCATTCCTTGAGAAGCTCTATTAGAAGACTAAGTTGCAATTTGGTTAGAAAGAGTAGAAACTTGTACAACTAATTGTGTAAATGAATCTACCTCAAGAATACTGACAACTTTTTTAATGGAAGAACTCTTGAAAGGCCATTGATAGCTATTAGTAGTCATCTCCTCTAACAAAATATGGGCTTCATTTGTAGTCTTAGACATCAAAGTCCCACCTGCGGCAGCATCTATTATAGTTTGAGTTTGTCCGTTCAAACCATTGTAGAAGTATTGTACCTGCTACCAATCTTCATAACCATGTTGAGGGCACCTTCTTAGAAAATCTTTAAACCTCTCCCAAGCTTCATATAGTGGCTCAAAATCTTGTTGGTGGAATTGAGCTATCTCACTCTTGAGTTGAAGTATCTTGCTTGGTGGAAAGTACTTAGCAAGAATTTTTGTGTCAAGTCATTCCAACTCGATATGCTACTTGGTGAAAAAGATTGTAACCATAGCCTAGCTTTGTCTCGGAGTAAGAATGGAAATAAGCAAAGTCTAATGGCATCATCGGGCACTCTATTCATTTTGATGGTGTCACAAATCTCCAAAAACATACCTAAGTTTACATTAGGATCCTCCACCGCATTTTCTCCAAATTGGTTTTGTTGCACCATGCTAATAAGAGTTGGTTTAAGTTCAAAATTATTGGCATTGATCAATTGTCAAGCTATCCTAGAGTAGTTTTGGTTCATGGTTGATTGAAAACAGTCCCGAATAGCTCGTTATGGTGGTGGTTGTTGCAATGGAAGATTAACGTTCTCATTAGCATTGTTGATGTTATCTATCGTGGTTTGATTGTCAACTCTTTTTGCTGCTCTAATAGCTCAAAGAGTCTGCTCAATTTCTGGATCAAAATAATCCAAGTCAAGACTCCTAGCCTTACGCATACAAATACATATAATCCAATGCAAGGCAAAACAACATCAAAATATGGGAAGAAAGTAAAAACAATCTAAACTAAAATCAAGACTAAGTGATAACAATATTAATGCAATTATGATAAAATGATCTCCAGCAACGGCGCCAAAAACTTATTCATGAAATATTTTACAAACCACAAGTGTACGGTGTCAAGTTTTAATATAACGGTGAGTTGAATATCGTATCCACAGGGATTGTAATAAAAAATTACATCAAGTACCGTAGTTCAAATAGTCTCAATTTTCTCTAGAAAATCAAGTGATTATTAAGCAAAGTAGAATATAAAAATTGTAAAAGACAAGAGTGAGTTCTTAGAAGTAATATAACAAACACCTTATGAGCAAGAAATTCCAGATGAATAACTCACCTAATTATCACATATGTTCTTCCTTCCAAAACATACCAATTTAAGTCAACAACATATGTAAGTTAAGAATTCCTAAGCTCATCGATTCCCTCTCTCGAGTGTCGAATTGATTATGAGTTCTAATATGAATTTCAATATATCTATAAAAACTCAAGAATAAAATTCTACAAAAGTTCAATGAATTCTTCTTCAAAACTTCAAAGGTTTCATAAGCTTCTCAACTCTATGATTCCTAGGTTATGTTATCTTTATGATCATGTATAATCTTTTCTCTCTTAAGTATCGAATCTCATACATCAAACACTCTCAATTAATGGCCAAATAATCCAAATTCAATACTAAACAAGATAACACAAACAAGATGAATAACTTGAACTAATATTATTTGGAATTCAAAATATAAGATCAAATAAGCCACTTTATAGGCCAAAATGGCTTTTGGTTTCTTCATATGAATTGTATCTCTATGTCTTGGCTTTCCAGTGGCACTTGAATCAACTAAATATGGCATATGTGGAGAGAGCTATTTCTAAAATACCAAGATGTGTCATTCCAGAAAATTTCAGCCCAATGCTGATTCCTGAACTCAGTTTTTCTCATTGAGATCGATAGAATTAGATTTTGTGGTAATGATAAACATTATAAACTATCTCTTAGATTTCTATTGGTTTAAGAATCAAGTCAAAATTATATTTGAGCAAAGAGTTATGATTGAAATATGAAAACTGCTATCAGTCGTACCACAATTCGGATTCTTCAACATTTCAACCAAGTTTTTGGTTTCTTTTCATTTTTTTCTCCTTTTATCATTACCTACAAGATTTCAAACTAAATGTATAAAAAGTAACAAAAACCTTGAAAACAAACTAAATATTAATCAAAAGGTATATGAATTGTTGGTATAAAACTAACTTATCAGTAGTCCCTCTTACAGTATCCACACTTTCGAACAGATCCACAAGCTTCAAATCCTTACTAGTGAATTTGAACTTCTTATTTCTAAATCTATTTGAGAGTGAAGATTAATTCTTGAATCAAAAAGTGATGGAAGAATTAACCTTTTAATAAAAAAGGAATGTAACCTTTTGATGGAGTATTTTTTTCTTGAAGGAAGAAAATAGTACAAAAAAATGAGGACAAAATGAGGGGGGTCGAAAATTCTAGCTCTCTTACTTGTTGGTTTTTGGCCCCTACATAAATACACAATGTATTCTTGACCTAATCCCATTAGGTATCCAACTCTTGCCCTAATTAGTCATCTAATCTAATTAGAAAACCTTCTCATTCCTTATCTCTTATTTCTTTCACTTCAACACAAATTATTTCCATCTTTATTAGGACTCTTTAATTCTAGCCATTAAAAAAACAATTCTAATGGGCCTTTAACCCCATGGGCTTAGACTTTAATTAATTTATTAAAGTACAATTAATTGATCTCCATCAATTAATTAAAAAATCTAATACAATTAGTTGATTCAATCAATTAATTAATCGGTTCCATCATAGGCCACCTAATCATATTAAGTCCAATTAAAATAATTCTATTATTTTAATTAGTTAAATTAATTTAACGCCTTCAAATAATTTTAGGCCAAGCTAATATAATTGATTTCCATCAATTAATTAATTCACTCTCAAGAGCCCCTAATAATTATTAGGTTCAAATAAATAATCATATTTTTCTTTGAATGAATTAATTTATCTATTTAAATTAATTTTAACTCAAGTTGATTAATGTTTGTTAATCAACTTAATCCAACACTTTGGATTACAAAAATAGATATAGAAGTGGATCATCTCGATTTGTGTGTGACCCATTAGGTTCACAACTAAGCTAGTAATGGGTTTGCAACCTTTGCAATTTATGAATAAATTTAATATTCTGATTAATTAATCTAATTAATTAATCCTCTTTGAATTAAACCCTTTATTCCAAGAATCTCACAAATCAAGGGAAGCACCTAGTAGTGTATCTCGACTACCTAGTTTTAGGTGAATAGCAAGTGAACCTTTTTTGTGACGAGTATCATGAAAATACAGTCTTTCCATCAACTAATCTCTCGATTAAGTCTAAGGCATGGATTATTAGTCAAAACTTTATTTTTACTTAATAACTATAATTTCATTTTAAGTCACATTGATCCTTTGATGAATCACTAGAAAACCCTATATCTAGTATTCATCCTGCCTTAGCTAAGGTATTCGGGATCAAGGACTATGAAAATATAGGAGATTATCCTATTCTATTAGATAGGTGATGGATCCTTTATTGGCTACTCATTGACCTCCATACATGAATATCATACACCCAACGTAAACCCCTTATGATTGTCATGCAATCAGGAAATATATCAAAGTGTATGATGTCGTGCACAAGGCCACCATAGTGCCTCAAGTTAAATAACTAATTAATGAACTATCATAATTATGAAATTCTCCTTTGACAAACAATACTTTCCAATTGAGAATTTTCCAGTGGGCCGTTCAGTGTACTCGTTCCTTAACAAGCACCCATACACATGCACTAGTATCCCTACGCATATATCTATGGAATGAAATATTCTCCTTTTGAGTATGCATCATTTGTGTAAGTCTATTGGGCTTATTGATGTTCTATCTCAATGAACCCCCAACTAGGAACATATTTAAGATCAAAATTATAGAGGTATATTCTATGATCACCATCATATACGTGGCCATACCCCATAGCTAAAAATGATCTAGGGACTTTAACTAATTGATAAAAGAAATTAAAGATAAAGAAATACCTTCTATTTATTTAAACATTATAAATAAGACTATTTTTACAAGAGTATAAAAGCTCGCTGCTAATTGGCTCACCGGCACTACTCTAATAATCTCTCACTTGTCTTAGAGCTAATTGCCAATGTATCTAAGGCCCATCTTCTCAAGATATCCTTCAAATACTCTTTGTGCTAAATGCTTTGTCAGTGGATCTGTTATATTTTCTGTTGGGGACACTAGCTCCACCCGAACATCTCTCTACCAATGATCTCGAGGATCAAATGGTAATGCCTAATAATATATTTGGATCTTTGATGAGATGTCGTCTCTTTTGCTTGCACAATAACCCTATTATTATCATAGTAGACCAAAACTGGATCAACAATAGAAGGAACTATACCCAACTTTTGGATGAAGTTCCTCTTCCATACACCTTATTTCACTGCATCATATGCTATGATGTATTCAGCTTCTGTGGTGGAATCCATAGTCATCTCTTGCTTGGAACTCTTCAAGTTGAATGCTCCACCATTTAGCATGAATATGAATCTTGATGTTGCCTTCAAATCATCTACATTAGACTAAAAACTAGAATTAGTAAAGCCTTCTAGCTTCAGTTCTCCATTGTCGTAAACTAAAAAGACATCCTTAGTGTTTTACAAGTACTTAAGAATCATCTTTACAGCTTTCTAGTACTCTTTGCTCGAATTGGACTAATATCTAGTGATACTTAAAGCATATGTGACATCAAGGCTAATACATAATATTGCATACATAATGCTTCCAATTGCAGATGCATATGGTATGCGAGTAATTCTTTCTCTTTTCTACGGAGTCTTTGGGAACATTAACTTCGAAAGAGAAACCCCATAACTTATGGATAAAAATCATCTTTTGGATTATTCTATGCTAAACCTCTTTAGTACTTTGTCTATGTACGTGGATTAGGATAGTCTGATCATCCTTTTAGATTTATCTCTATAGATCCTAATCCCCAAAATATAGGATGCTTCTCCCAAATCCTTCATGGAGAACAGAGTAGACAACTAAGCCTTTGCTGATTTCGACATCCCTATGTCATTCCCAATTAGTAGTATGTCATCAACATAAAGGACAACAAAGGTCACTGCACTCCCACTAACTTTTTTATACATATAGAATTTATCTGGATTCTTGAGGAAACCAAATGATTTGATTACCTTATCAAATCAAAGATTCTAGCTTCAAAAAGCTTGTTTGAGTCCGTAAATGATATTTGGAGTTTCCAAACCTTTTTCTCGCTCCCACTAGATATGAAGCCCTCTGCCTCATATAGATCTCTTCATCAATATTCCCATTGAAAAAGATAGTCTTTACATCCATTTGCCTTATCTTGTAGTCATAATACACTGATATGGAAAGTAATATTCGAATGGATTTTATCATCACCACTGGTGAAAAGGTTTCCTCATAGTCAACACCTTGTTTTTGAGTATAGTCTTTTGCAACTAGTCATACCTTATAGGTCACTACCTCTCCATCTACTCCAAGCTTCCTTTTATACACCCATTTATAACTGATAAGTACTAGATCATGTGGTGGGTCCATCAAGGTCCATACCTTATTAGAGTACATGGAGTCCATCTCAGTTTGCAAGGCTTCTTGCCATCTCCTCAAATTGATGTCCGACATCGTTTCTCCATAATTCCTTAAATCATTAACCAAAGAGTGCTCCTCTTTGTTGTTCACCAAGAAAAGACCATCATTCTCAAGTGGTCTCGAGATCCTTTCAAATCTCCTAGGAGGTTGTATAATAGAAATGTTAGTTTTGGGTGGTTCTGCCACTACTATCTTTTGTGGGACACTTTGTGGTTCTTGAATTTTTTTCAAGCTTTACAATCTCACCTTTTCTATCCAATAGAAACTCCTTCTCTAAGAAGGTGACATTCCTCAAAATAAACACTTTTTTATTTTAAAAGGTCATAGAAATAGTATCCATACCCCCACAAACTTATATAAGGTGGATCTAGCATCCAACTTATCTCCCACAAACTACTTCACGTAAGTAAGGCACCTCCATACCCTGAGGTACTTGTATGAATGGGTTTTGCCACACCACATTTCATATGTTGTTTTAGGCCCCGACTTACTTGGCATTCTGTTTAATAGAAACACCACCGTTTCTAGAGCATAGCTACAAAATGAAAGAGGAATCCCAGTGAAGCTCATCATGGATCGAACCATGTCCAATAGGGTTCAATTCTTATACTTTGCAACCCCATTTAGTTGTAAGAGTTGCTAGCAGAATCCACTACTAGAGAATCTCAATCTATTTTAGATAATCAAAAAACTCTAAGCCTAAGTATTCACCTCTTCGATCAGATTGAAGAGTCTTAATACTTCACCCAGTTTGTTTCTCCACTTCATGCCTAAAATCTTTGCACCTTTCAAAGGCTTCATACTTGTATCTTAAAATATATACATACTCATACCTAGAAGAACCAAGTTAGCTAACTTGTTGATTCTTTTCTTAGAGATAAAACCTAGTCTAGCATGCCATAAGTATGTGGAACTATGATCATTTATTTTATGTTTATTACTTTGTTGAAAATGCAAGATGGATTTATTAGGTTAGACAATATATAAATCATTTTTCAAAGTCCCAACATAAACTAAAGAAGAACCAAAGTAAATGGAACAATTTCTATCTTTTATTGAAAAATATTGACCCTCTCTATCCAAATTAGAATAGAGATAATATTCTTTATTAATTTAGGAACATAAAGAAAAGAATTTAAAACTATCATTTTTCCATCTCCTAATGCTAAGTAGATAGTTCCTATGGCTAATACAACAACTTTTGCTCTATTCCCAAACTTTAGAATTTGCTCTTCCTACTCAGCTCCCTGCTTCTTGTCATCATCTGCAAATTATTGCATAAATGAGTAGCATAATCGGTAACTAATACCCAAGAAACATCATTATCCGAAAGGTTAATTTCAACAAAGAACATACCAGAACTCTTCTGGCGATTTGCAAGATACTCCTTTCAGTTCCTCTTCCAATGCTCCGGCTTACTACAATAGTGACACTTGTCCCTTGGTTTGGAACCTTTCTTTACTCCACCTGAGGCTTTCATACCCTTGGCCTTCTTAGAAGAACTTTTCTTCTTCCTTTTCTTTGACTTTTTAGTCTTAGATTGGGATGAAGAGCCAACAAGTATGACATGCTTCTCCTTCTTCATGGTGGACTCGATAGTCTTCAATATATTAACCAGCTCAGCAAGGCTAGTCTCCATTTTGTGCATATTAAAGTTGACCACAATGGAGTCAAACGAGGGTGGCAAAGACTGCAGCACGAGATCCATATAGAGTTTGTTGTCCATAACGACTCCAAGGGACTCGAGTATCTCAATCAAGGTTATTATCTTCAGTCCATGATCATGAATCGAAGAGCCTTCCATCATACAACATCGAAAGAGCTCCCTAAATACTTGGTATATAGCTTACCTTATATGTTTACCATATAATTCCTTTAGATAAAGGTGGATATCGGCAACATATGTTATACCTTCATGTTGTCTTTGCAGCTCGTTTAACATAAATACTATCATATAGCACCAAGCCTGTAGATCATCCTCAATATATTGATGATATTATGCTTACTCTTCCTATGTAGGCCCCTCTAGCGAGCCAGTGGTGCCATTTCGAAGACATAAACCCTCTTTTTGGATTGGAGAACTATTTGAAGGTTCTTTAACCAGTCAACATAGTTGGGACCAGTGAGTTAGTTGGTATCAAGAATTGATGCAAGTGGATTTTTAGCCATAATGTAAATCGGATATCTACAAAACATGAGGCATAAAATAAACACATATTCAACAATTTAATCATTTATAATAGGGTTTTTAATAATAAATGTCTCCCACTATTTTCTTCAAATCATATCACCCTCATGATGGATATTAAAGAAATCATATTTCCTAATAGGCTTGAAGTCCAATTAGTCTTATCATACACCCTAATTTTATGAGCTTGTATGATAAAATAAAAAGGTAGATAACACATTAGCAATTGCATACCATGCAACCTTCAAGCTATTTTGCCTTACTACTTCCTATATACCTCAGTTTTTTAAGTTCATATGGTACTAAGTGTTAAGTGTGTCCCATCAAACATCCATGTGAATTGGTTAACTAATGTATGTCCCATGACTTGTGGCCAACATCTTTAGCCCTACTACCCCACAAGCATCTCTATATAAGTAGTGGTCACAGTTATTACCTCCACTTAGCACATCCCGCGACTCGTGGCCAATAGACTAAGTGTGGCAGCATTTTACATGCCAACTACTTTGATGGAAGGTTTGGATGATTGGTCCCTATCTAATATTGCCCATTAATGCTTGATATAGAATTGATAAATTCTTAAACTTAGAACATTTCTAGGTGAGGGTTTCAATTTTACCATGACCTCATCATGTTATTTCATGTTATTTATTTAATGTTACACTATCCTAAGATTACAAGCATAATCAAAGGAAAGCATTAAATAAACCTATGCATAAATCTACAATACATACATAATGGGATGATCATGAGTCTTTTCCTATGCGATCCACTCGAAGCAAAGTGGATCTTAAGGTCAATCAAAGGGTAATTAATCAAAATGATAATAAATTCTATTTATCGCATGAATGTATCACCCATATATTCATGGGCCTTGAATCCTTGCTTTTCTCCACCTTGCTCCTTTTTCTTGTCCACCAAAAGTAAAAGAAGACGTCACCATACTAATACTACTCTCATTACAATTGTTTAACCTAACAAGTAACCTTGTAATTTCTTCCAAGGAGAGGTACATGGAGGGAGATATAATTTACATTTAGAGTCAAAAATAGAGAAAAGTCGAGACTTGTAGGCCTTATTTTAATAAAAAAAATCCAAAGTATAAAAACATACATAGAAAATAAAGGGTCTAGGCTCCATGATCATTCATCCCATTCATGTTTAATTTAATCATCACATGATAAAAATTCAAAGCATGTAAATTTACTAAGTTGTTAAAAATCACATTTTTCTAGTTTGGGAATTAATTCATGGTTTTTCATAAAAACAATTTTAAAATTTTAAAATTAACTTTTAATTTTAAAAATTGAAATATTGGATTTTATGCATGTGACATGAAAATGCACAGCAGAAATTAACTTTTAATTTTAAAAATTGAAATATTGGATTTTATGCATGTGATATGAAAATGGGCAGTAGACGATCTGTTGCCCAGTGAAGTTGCACATCAGGATCCAACCAAATTTTTTTATTTGTTTTATTTTGTGTCATGAAATTTAACACTTTAAAATCATGTGGGAAATTCTAGAATTATAATTCCCAAATAAAAAAAATTAAACATATTTTTCATCATATGAACGATTCGTATATAAAACATCACTAAAATAATCAGAGCGCATAAACTAGGCTCTGATACTACTGTTGGGTTCGCATAATCACGGGATTGCAAGCATAGCGAAAATTTAAATTTTTTCAATAATTGAAATAAAATCATACATCATATTTAAATATGCATGTTCTGGATTTGAAAACTTTTGATGGAGTAATTTTTCTTGAAGTAAGAAAATAGAACAAAAAAAATGAGAAGGAGAAGAGGAGAGGGGACCGAAAATTTTAGCTATCTTGCTTGTTGTTTTTGGATCCTACATTGTGTATTTATACACACAATGTAGTCTTGACCTAATCCCATTAAGTCTCCAACTCTAGCCCTAATTAGTCCCCTAATACAATTAAGAGACCTTTTCATTTCTTATCTCTTATTTCCTTCACTTCAAGATAAATTATTTCCATCTTTATTAGGACTCTTTAATTCTAGCAATTAAAAAATCCTAATGGGCCTCTAACCGTGTGGGCTTTGACTCTAATTAATTTATTAAAGTTCAATTAATTGATGTCAATCAATTAATTAAAAAGCCTAATATAATTAATTGATCTAATCAATTAATTAGTTGGTTCCATCATAGGTCATCTAATCATATTAGGTTCAATTAAAATAAGTTTATTATTTTGATTGATTAAATTATTTTAACGCCTTAAAATAATTTTAGGCAAGCTAATATAATTGATCTCCATCAATTAATTAATAGGTTCAAATAAATAATCATATTTTTTCTTTGAATGAATTAATTTAACTATTTAAATTAATTATAACTCAAGTTGATTAATCTGCATTAATCAACTTAATCCAACACTTTGGATTACAAAAATAGATATAGAAGTGGATCATTTCCATTTGTGTGTGACTCGTTAGGTTTACAATTAAGCTAGCATTGGGCTTGCAACTTTTACAACTTATGAATAAATTTAATGTTCTAATTAATTAATCTACTTGCAGTTAACCCTCTAATTCCAAGAACCTTACAAATCAATGGAAGCACCTAGCAGTGCATCTCGACTACCTAGTCTTAGGTGAATAGCAAGTGAACATTTTATGTTATAAGTACCATGCAAATACGGTCCTTCCATCAACTAAACTCCTGATTAAGTCTAGGGTATGGATTCTTAGTCGAAACCCTATTTTAACTTAATAACTATGATTCTATTTCAAGTCATATTGATCATTTGATGAATCACTAGAAAACCCTATGTCTAGTATTCATCTTACCTTGGTCAAAGTCTTCTGGATCAAGGACTATAAAAACATAGGAGATTCTCCTATTCTACCAGATAGGTGATAGATCCTTTATTGACTACTCATTGACGTTCATACATGAAGATCATACATCCAACATAAGCCCCTTATGATTGTCATGCAATCAGGAGATATATCAAAGTATATGATATCATGCACAAGGTCACTATAGTGCCTCAAATTAAAGGACTAATTAATGTACTATCGTAATTAAAAAATTCTCATTCGACAAAATAATGCTTTCTAATTGAGAATTTCTCAGTGGGCCGTTCAGTGTACTCATTCCATAATAAGCACCTACACACATGCACTAGCGTCCCTATACTAATATCTATGGAATGAGACATTCTCCTTTTGAGTATGTATCATGTGTTCAAGTCTATCAGGCTTATCGATGTCCCATCTCAATAAACCCCTGACTCGAAATATGGTTATGATCAAAGTCATAAAGGTATATTTCATGATCACTATGATATGTCTGACCATGCCCCATACCTAAAGATTATATAAGGACTTTATCTAATTGATAAAAGTAATTAAAGATAAAGAAAAATCTTTTATTTATTTAAATATTATAAATAAAACTATTTTTACAAGAGTATAAAAGTTTGCCGCTAATTGACTTGCCAGGTACTATTATAATATTTGGGCTTTACTTAATGATCCAATTCCATTAAAAATATGGCTCTCAAATTTTAAAGGTTCGAGTACCAAATATTCATGGATCATATGTCCAATTCTATGATTCATTTGTCAAAGAGGCACAATTAGAATTCAAAAAGTCAATTAAGTGTCGCGACTTATTCATTCTAAGACATATCGTCCGTGAAAAAGTCTAAGGGGACATTTGTAGACAAATTTAATTTACGGCCAATTAAATTATGACACTTGTAAAATAATATATTGAATATCAATTCTATATTTTCTATTTATATTTTGAGAATTTAATCAAATTTAATTCCTAAAGTAAATGGTAAATCAATTGATATTTTAGTATATATTTTTGGCCACTCAAATATTGCTAAGTGTCAAATCTCAATTATTGGCAATCAAGATTGTATCTTGTAAATTATGAAAGTAAATACCAATGTTTGGTTAATTTAAATCACATCTTGTGATCAAAATAATAAATGTCAATCAAATCGTGAAGGACCAATCAAATCGCATCACTTCATCAAATAATTATGGCAAGAACTCCTATCCTACAAGTATAAATAGGGGTCATCTCGAAGAAATTAAACACAAGTTGAGAAGAAGAAGAAGTCCAAATAAGTTGTGAAGAAGAAGTCCAAACAAGAAAGGTATTGGAAAAAATTCTCTCAACTTGAGACGATCAACTTTAAGAAGATTCACGGTGTTCAAAACGAAAGTCCAAGTGTTCTTCACGGAATCTACTCAAGTAATAACATTTTAATTTAAGATTAAGTTATTAAATCCTTGAATTAATATTATTGAAAATCCAATCTACGTTGGAGGAGATCAAAGGGTCAATTCCATCAAGAAGTTATCAAATCTACCAAGTCAATGTTCTTAAAGTTGTAACGTTTAATTCGAAATCAAGGTGTCGAACCCTCAAATTAATGTTATTGAATGGTGAAATCAAATTTGGAGGAGATCAAATCAGTGATTCCACCTTCAAAAAATTTAAATCCAAAAAATATTGTTCTTGAAGAGAAGAATTAGAGGAATTAGTTAGAGATTGTAACTATTTAATTCTTTTGATACATTTAAATTTAATTTGCACTATTTTTCTTGTTTGTTATTTTGCACACAATGAAATTTGTGTTACATTAAGTCATGAATTTTGTTGCAATTTTTGCGCTTAAATTAGTATTGTTTCAGCCTGTTTAGGTGGCATCTGTGCCTTGGACTTAATATATAACACATTCATTTGTTGTGAGCGAAAATGATATTAGTGTGTGGGACTTATGGTTGGATTCATCATAGTTCTATGATTTTGAATCACGCTTTGTTGAATTCTAGCCTTAGATAAATGGGAAAAAAAGTGGAGTGTGTGTACAATGTGTGTACAAAATTTCCCCCGTGTCTTGAAAATTATCTACTAAACAATAAGTTTCAGAGAATTTTTAACTTAATATGTATGCCTCTTTGATCTTGTTTCAGTTAAGATCTTGCCTCTGTCTTACAAATAATGTATGTTGGTATGCAATTTTTTTATATGATGGTTCTTACTATGATATGGGATTTTGGGTTGAGACCCATCGACAATGTATTCTTTAAGTACGAGGAGAACTGTTGTACGAGGAGCTAGATAGTATATTCAGTCAGACTCCTGCTGTTGAGGTCCTTGTTGATGCTGAGGGCACTGGTGGAGCCGACTCTTAGGAGAACCAGCTGCAAGTGGTATAGGGGCATCCGATTAGGGAAATTCAGCCACTTATACCAAGGACATCATAGATATTGTGAGCTCGCAGGAGGCCAATGATGTTTCAACAAGTTCAGTGCCACAACCGCTAGATGTGCAGGAAGCTGCATAGTTGCAGTGGGCCGCTCAATGCACGACACACCATTTTAGATGGTATATATGAGAGAACTGTCCAATGGCCCCCATACAACATAAGGAGGGTGGTCTCAGCAACCTTGACCTCTTTTCAGTCAATTAGTTATGTGTCACTTTTGCTACTACTTAGACTATATCATGGTGGACTTTATCTTGTTTTTGTTTTTCTTTCTTTTGAGCTATGTTTTTGACATTATACGTAAGCTACGTATGCCGTACTTATAAATAGGTACATAGGTTATAATTGGACTGTGGTAGAATGAATTTATCAAAATCTTTAGTAGGATTATTGTTAAGCAACTAAGCATGCGATGTGCGCTGAGCTGCCCAAAAGTATTAGGGTTCAACCTATCAATCCCAATTTTTCATATTCATTATAGTGGTCTCATGGTTACCACAAATTTGGATCTAATTAGTATTCAAAGATTTCGTTTACATGATATTAAATAAAATCAATTTTAATTACCAATTAATTTTTTTTTAATTACTCTACTTATAAAATGCAAGCTATTTTTAAAATTATTTCCCTTACAATAAAAATTAATGACAAAATGCACATAAATACACATATAAATAAGAAAACAAGCATTTATAAATAAAATATTTTATATTTTTAATAAAATTATTTGAAGATAGATATCTATGTATCTAATACATATACATATATATATATTTATATCACGACAACTTACACAATCTTATAACATAAATATATATATATGATATACACAATATGTACTTAGTATGTTAATGTACATATAATGTATGTATACGTCAATGTATACATAAGCGGAGCAATGAAGTAACGACAAGTGTAATAAAAATTTTCTCAAAATTTTAACCAAATAATTGTTTTGAAATTTTTCCATAAAACAATTATTGGCTCAACTATGTTATTATAAAAATATATATATCACATCAAGCATTATGGTTACATTTATGCTCCTAAAAATGGATTCATTTAAAAACATATTCAAAATTATTTTTCGTTTTCATAAACTTATATTTTCTTATTTTTTGTCACATAATTATTTATGAGGAAATGACTTGTCATTCAATTGCAGTCTGAGTGACTAGCCTTTTTCTTCTTCATTTTTTGGGGGCAAAAAAGTTGCTGGAATCATTAGTTTTCTTTATGATTTTTAGTAAAGGTAAATGACACTTTAGCCCTCTAAATTTAATCATTTTGGTACATTACCCCACAAAAATAAAATTTAATCACTTTACCCCCTCAAACTTAATCATTTGACACTTTACCCTCAAAGTAAATTTTAAAGCACTTCTTCAACTTAGATTTATTAAATTACTTTCTCCCTAGTGTCATTTTCAAATTAAATTTCATAATACTTTTCGTCAGCCACCACTGCATTTTTGTCCATCTTTCTATGCAAAAGTCAAGAAAATATTATGATAATATTTTCTATTATTGCTAATGGGGAAGACACGATAAATGTGGCATTTTTGACAATAGTATTACGATTGATATTATTTACAGTACAATAACCACCATTTATCTTGTTTCAACTTTGATAGTAAAATATATATATATATATATATATATATATATTACGATATATTCTTTTTTTTCACTTTTACATGGAAAGATGTAAAAAAAATGCGTTGTATTATAATTTGATATGAAATTGACTTTGAGGGCAAAGTGTGATATAAATATAAATTATAGGGCAAAGTGGCTAAAATTTATTTTGGGCGTTAAAGTGCTAAAATGGTTAAATTTAAGGGGACAAAATGATTAAAAAATAGTTATTCAAAGTAATGTGCCAAAAATAATCAAATTTGGGGGGTGAAGTGCCATATCTTTTAATAATATAAAGTATCGGTGTAATTATTTTAATTATAGATAGTTTTTGTAATTACGAAAAATATTATTAAGTATCTAGGTTTTATCTCTAAACAAGAAATATATATATTTATTTTTAAAATACAACATAACAAATAGGGATGACAATAGGGCTGGTTCAAATGCAGACCTATATTGAACCAGCCCCATCCGAGACGAGTCCAAATCTTATTAAACGAGTTTTGGAGAGAGTAATGGGTTTGATTTTTTGAACCTGCAGCGGACATGCCCCATTATATATAATACATAAATATAACTTGATGTGGGAGATAACTGAAAGAAGAATATGAATATTATTTCACCCTTATTAATAAGCGAAAATTACAAAGATAAGAGACCCATTAAAGGAGTTTGAGTAGGTCCCCGACCCGAGTTTGATATAAATAGTGATCCAAATTCATAGCCACTTAAAGTGCCCATCTTATATGGTTGGGGATTAGCCACGTGTACTAAGTTGTGTTTATAAATAGTCTCACTCAATTCCAACAGAGAGGTGTCACATTTATTACTCTTACCAAATTATATTCTTATATTTCCTCTTACTTTCTCCCTAATTCTGAGTTCTTACTTTAGAATCGAAGGGTTATAGTTGGAGGCCACCCTAGCAAGCCTGATGATTCTTTAAGTTCTTGGAACATGAATAGGATCTTTATTTAGCCTTGATACCCTAGAGGATCTAATTATAGTTCTTTGAGATCTAGTCTCTGCTCCTTGTAATACCTTGCTTACATAGTATATGGGCTGGCACCTTGGAGTTTTAGAATCGATAGCGCCAGGATCTCTAACTCTACAGAGGAACACCCCTTCCCCCCATCTTCACCAGAGATATTCTGAACCTCAACTGGAGGTAGGGTACATGGAAGGATGGTACAATTGAATAGGGTAGATCTTGAGTATCTAATGATGGAGTTAGGAAGTTAAGTTATATAAGAGCAAAGGGGGTTGGGACCTCAATTCCACCCCCTCCTTAATTTATTGTACCTCTAGAGCCCCCTATTTCGTGTAGGCATTATGATAGGGGTCAAGAGGAGCTACGAGCATAGGCCAGCTCTGCTTCAGAGGAAGTGGGTAGTAGATCAATGGCTCATCGACCTTATATCTCGAATACTACCAGGAGGCCTCCATCATATATCCGGCCTGGGTATTTTGAAGACCAAGAGGCTAGGAACTCATGGGCAAGAGACCAGTAATTTCATGAGCTGAGGTTAATGAGATTAATAGCCAAATAGAGCAACTACGTAATAAAATCGATAAGTTAAAAATGAAGGGAATGTCAACATTACATCAAAGATGGTCACCTTTTTTGATTGAGATATTAGCTAAGACAGATTCTCCTAGGTTCAAATTTCCTGATTTGACAAAATATGATGGAAATCAGGATCCTTAGGAACATTTAACTGCATATGAACATGTCACGCAGTTGTGTGGGCAATCAAACACAGTAAATGCTAGGATCTTTATAACTACCCTTAAGAGAAAAGCTTAGGAATGGTTTATTGGGCTACCACCGGGAACGGTGGGATTATACGAACAATTAACCCCTAAGGTTTTGAGCAAATTTGCTAGTAAAATAAAAACAAAAAGCTCGACCACACATTTATTCAACATTTGAGAGGCTAACGATGAGAATTTGCGAAACTTTATGCATAGGTTCAATAATGAGATGTCAGAAGTGCAGGATCTGCGTATAGATATGATGATCAGTATACTTATACATAGTGTGAAGAATGGCCCTTTCACTTTTGCTCTGGCAAGAGATCCTTCTTGGGACGTGGAACAACTCATGGAAATGGCCCAAAGATATATTCGTGAGGAAGAAATAAACCTCATGAAAGATGCAAAGTGGCATTTTAACACTAAAAAAATAAAAGAGACAATAGAGAAAGTCCTTCACACTTTCGTTCTGAGAGAGAGCAAGATCGAGGCCCTCCGACTAAGTTCCACTACTATGCTCCTCTTAATGTTCCTCGTGCCTAAGCCTTAATGATGATGGAGAATTTAAGATCTCTCAAGTGGCCCAAGAAGATGATAGATACACCTAATAAACGATCTTTAGACAAGTATTGCCATTTTCATAAAGATAAAGGTCATGATACAGAGTAGACTTTTTTGTTGAAAGATGAAATTGAGAGGCTAATCAGAGAAGGTTATCTTCAAGATATTATAGCTCGATCTGATAGAACCATACTTTATCAAGGATAACAAAAAGGATGAGGAGGTCATAGGAGCAAATCTCACAGTAGGGGAAGAAAAGGTGATCGAGATTACCAAAATTAGGTGGTTAAGAAGAGCAGACCCAAAGAAGATCAGTTTGAGGATAATTTATCAAAGAGAGGGGTTATCTATACCATTTTGGAGGGACCTACAGTGGGGGACTCATATAATGCTCTAAAGAGATACGGTTGCAGTTTGAGGTCGTTAGAGGAACGCTCCCAAAAACATCAGATAGTGAATATTGCAAATCATACTCCCATTATTTTTTTATTCTGATTTAGATCATATGATGGGATCGCAGAATGATCCATTGGTGATAACTATAGATATAGCAAATTTTGAAGTATGTAAGGTGTTAGTGGATAATGGGAGCTTGGTGGATATAATATTTCTATATATTTTATACAAGATAGAGTTAGATGTAACTTGTCTCTACCTGGTTCAGACACCCTTGTCAGGATTCAGAGGAACAGAGGTGATTTTTTTGGGAACTCTTGATCTCCCAGCATTCTTAGGAACTAATCCCTATAGGAAAACTATGGTGATAAAGTTTTTTGTGGTAGATGCACCTTCTGCATACAATGTTATATTGGGAAGACCTACCTTGAATCAATTCCAGGCTATGGTATCTACCTTTTACCTTAAAGTGAAATTTCCTACTAAGCATGGAGTGGGCGAAGTTCTCAGGGATCAATGTCAAGCTTGGAACTGTTATAACATATCTCTAAAGACTGAACTTGCAGGCCAAGATAAGGTGA
Organism: Paulownia fortunei; assembly: GCA_019321725.1. NCBI lineage: Eukaryota > Viridiplantae > Streptophyta > Magnoliopsida > Lamiales > Paulowniaceae > Paulownia > Paulownia fortunei. Next base: position 9,474,818 of record CM033108.1, read on the forward strand.
TGAAGAGGCTTCGAGGGGGTCGAAGATCTCAGATCACTTTAGAAATTGAGGTAGATAACAAGAAATAGAAAACTGAGGAAACCATGATACAACCTAGTGAAGAACACAAAAAGGTTGAGTTGGTTCCGGGAGAGGCCGACAAGATTACTTAGATAGGGTTGCATTTAGATCCTCAGTTGGAGATCCAGCTTGTTGAGTTTTTGAAGTAAAATGTGGATGTTTTTTTTCTTGGAAACCATTAGACTTCCAAGGTATTGATCCTGAAGTGATTGTGCATTAATTAAATGTAGATATATAAGCCAGGCCTGTGAAATAGAAAAAAGGAATTTTTTAGTGCTGAATAAAACGGAATCATAGTAGAAAAAGTGAATAAATTATTAGAAACAGGCTATGTGGTCGAGATCCAATTCACTGATTGGTTATCAAATGTAGTGTTGGTCTTGAAGATAGTGGGGAAGTGGAGGATGTGCATAGACTTCACTGATCTTAATAAATCCTATCCTAAAGACCTATATCCATTGTCGAGGATAGATTTGTTGGTTGATGCAATAATTGGATGTACTCTATTTAGCATGATGGATACTTTCCAAGGTTATCATCAAATATTCATAGTTGATGAGGATAGAGACAAGACTTTTTTTATTACACCGAATGGGGTATACTGTTATAAAGTTATGCTCTTTGGGTTGAAAAATGCTGGGGCAACTTACCAAAGATTGGTAAATAGGATGCTCAGATCTAATATAGGAAGAAATATGGAAGTTTATGTTGATGATATGTTGGTTAAGAGCCAATATGAAGTAGATTGTATAACATATTTTAAAGAGGCTTTTTAGATCATGAGGCAATATAAAATAAAGCTTAGCCCGAGTAAGTGTACTTTTGGAGCACATAGGGGCAAATTCTTGGGTTATAAGTTAAGTAAATGGGGAATTGAGGCCAATCCATAGAAAATAGAGGTTGTGTTAGCAATGACCTTCCATATCTCTGTGAAAGAGGTCCAATAGCTCATAGGGAGGATTGTATCTTTGAACAGATTTATCTCTAAGTCTGCTAATAAGAGTTTGCCTTTCTTTCATGTTTTGAAATAGGTCAAGGATTTTAAATGGACATCTGAATATGAAGAGGCCTTCCAATAACTCAAACAGTACTTGTTATCCCCACCACTATTAGCAAAACCACAAGAATCTAAATCTTTGTATTAGTATTTTAGATTATTGGATAGTGCAGTTAGTTTGGTTCTGGTTTGAAATGAAGGAAACACTCAGCAGCCCATATATTATGTAAGCAAGGTATTACAAGGAGCAGAGACTAGATATTCAAAGGTAAAAAATATGGCTTTAGCTCTTGTGGTTACAGCTAACAAGTTGTGACTAAACTTTCAGTCCCATCCAATTATGGTGCTCAGTTCCCAGCCGCTGAAACAAATTATGTCCCACCCCGAGACTTCGGGACGCTTGGTGAAATGGCTCATAGAGTTAGGGGAGTTTGATATTAATTATTGAACTCAGACTGCCATCAAGGCTCAAGTTCTTGTGGATTTCGTAGTTGAAATGACCACGCAGACAAATCCAGTTATCATTATCAATACATGGATGTTGCATGTAGATTGATATGTTACCCAACATAAGGGAGGAGTTTGTATATTGTTACAAGACCCTGGAGAACGGAGTTTGAGTTAGCGAAAAAACTTGAGTTTGAGGTCACTAATAATGAGGTTAAGTATGAAGCACTGATTGCAGACTTAGAGAGTGTAATCCAGTTATAGGTACAATCTTTAAATGTTTATACTGATTTGTAGTTGGTAGCAATGCTGGTTACAGGAATGTATAAAATTAAGGGAAGAACTTTAGCTCAATACCTGAAAAAGGTTAAAGAATTGATGAGGCAGTTCCATACTTGTCAAATTCACCAGATCCCAAAAGAAGAGAACATCCGAGCAGATGTTCTTTCCAAAATCACTAATATGCTTGCAGGATTAGAGAGTCATAAAGTGGCCTTACTGGTCTCAAATCAACTAGCTGTTAGACCTAAAAAAGGTCCACCCTTGTCGAGATCTGAGAAAGATCTAATTGAAGAGGATCCTTTAAAAAATGAGACATCCTATAAATAAGACACTCCTGGGAAAAGTGGTTCAGCAAATTTTCCTAAAAAAAAAGAAAAAGTTTCTGATAAAGAATATGAATACAAAGTAATGAATAGTGAGCAGATCTGCACTTAGAAACATGAGCTCATTGATTATATTCAAAGAGATCTCCTTACCGCGAATCCTAAAGAAGCTAGAAGGATTAAGAATCGGGCCAGAAGATTTATCATATTGGAAGGGCAGCTTTATAAGAGATCTTGGAAGGTGTATACTTGAAATGCTTGGATCCTTACAAAGCTCAATATCTGATAGATGAAATATATTCTGGGAGTTGTGGAAACCATTCTAGTGAAAGATCTTTAGCTTTGAAAGTTGTAACACCCCTTAACCTAACTGCAGAGCCTAAACAAGTTGATACAGTTAAGTCAAGAAATGTTAATTTTTCATCAATATTAGAATTATGGTTTTAATAAAAGCTATCATTTTTAGCTATAAGCAAAAGAACTTAAATCGCTTTAAACACACTATATACATATATCAAAGCTAAGTACATCTGTTTATAAAACCATAACAGAGCGATTTATTTAAAAACAAAATAGAATTTTCAAAATAAACTACAAAACAGTTCGAAACATGGCATATGAACAAATCTCTGTTCGGCCGCTCTAGAGACTCAATCAACCTCTAAACCTGTACATTTCTACCTGCATCACATGAATCTAATGAGCTAAAGGCTCAATAAGATGAAACTGATGCAATAACAAATAACATATATGCACATCTCATAAATCATTAAATGCATTATTCTATTTAATAACTTTTATTCATAAATCATTCTTTAGGGCCCTTGAAGTGTGATACCTAACTAATAGCGATAGACCATGGTTTTCAGAACCTGTTCATAATGATTGGCCAATAAGAGAACTAATACGGGGTTTCCATACTTGGTCTTTCAACCTCAAGTATTAGCCGTATTCTATCTCATCATTCATTATAACTTTCCTATACCGATTTTTCAACCTCAAGTATTTGCTACCATTTGTTGGGTCCGCCTGTCCCTCCCGCGTCCCTTGTCTACCCGACCATTAATCAAGTACCATACTTCCTTTTCAAAAACCTCATTATATTCTTAATAGTGTCATGCTTCATAAACCATAAATACATCAAACATTACATCATTTGACAAACAATAACAATCACATTAAAACATGAACAAACATTATATGATTCTTGTGATACAGCAACTGAAATGATTAACTTACCTCAAGTCCACTTTGTGGCAAGTGAAAAGACCAATATCTTTGGAAGATAGAATGTGTTAAAGGCCTAACATAATCAAATCATGTACCATTTTATAAATCATTTAGTCTATTCTAATTAAAGTTTATATACACTTTTCAATCTTTTGTAAACAATTTCATGCCAATTACATAACCTTAAAAACAATGCATACTCTATATTTTACTACTAATTCAAGACATTAAATATTAGGGCAGCCATTAAATAACTAATAATTCAAACATAATTATTAGGGCAGCCCCTAAAACATGCACACGATCCAAATTAACATTACGTAAGTTTGATTCTAACTTAAATTGATTGTACCCTTCAATTAAGAAAACTAATTGCTATTGTTTTCAATCATTCAAAGGAACTTCCAAACACAATATAAGCATTACAAGATTAATAGAAATAAATAAATTAAGCATATTTCACAAGACTATCAATTTTGCTAAAAACTAGCTTAACTAGTTGGTTTTGGCTTCAAGTGTAACTTACTTAAGTTTTCAATCATACAAAAACATACTAAAACATGCTACAAATTCATCATAAGAAATATTGAAAAAGAATATACCTTGATTAAGTTGGAATTAAGCTTCAAAATCAACAATTTTCAAGCTTAAAAGGGTGGAACTTGTTCTAATTTGTGTTCTATGAATTCCTATGGATTGAATTTAATTTTTGTGAGTATGAGAGCGTAGAAATTTGGGAGAAACTTAGGAGAATAAGGGCTGGTCATTTTTGAGGCGCTTCCACATGAAATATGGATGAAAATGATTTCTTTGACCTTTCAAAGAGAGGTTAGTGGAGGGTGATGATTGGTTGCATCATGCTTGGTGTCTTCTCATGCCAAAATCCACGTTCATGGGCTAAGGAGATGACAAAAGTTGATGCTTTGATGTTATAATCAAGTGCAATGCGGTTTAAAATGATTTCAAGGAACCTAGTCAACCAACCAATCAAATTGTACCATTTTGCATACTTTTAGTTCCTAGCCAAATGTAACATATTTACAGCAAATATTTAGGCAAATAATCACTTTAGAATGTAATAAGTATGGAGCAATATGAATAATTCATTTCATGTCCATTCAACACATCAATCTTCTTTAATCAAGATACCGAGCTTTTTATTGTAAAAAGGCACTTAAGGAATATGTTAAATCAAGAAACAAAAGTTTAATCTCATATTTTATATACTAATGCATGTTAAAGCATAACTAGAGCATATACTAACAATTATTCAAGTTCGTGCAATCATGCTATTTGTATGCCATAATTCAATAATACACATTGATTAGATGCATATTCATGCAAGTGCTTATTATTGGCTATGTACGAGAGAATTGGGCATTACAAAAATATTAAGGCAAGGGTACTTCTGGCCAACTTTAAAAGCAAATACGGCCGAATATGTCAAGAAGCATGAGAAATGTCAACGTTTTGCTAATATACTCCATCAGCTAGCTGCACCCTTAGAGATCATTCAAGCAGCGTATCATTTTGATTATTGGGAAATTGATATTATAGGACCTTTTTCCTCCAGTTAGAGGTTAGAAGAAGTTTATTATTGTGGCAGTTAAATATTTTAGTAAGTGGATTGAAGCAGAAGATCTTGCAAGGATCTCGAAATATGCAGTTATGGATTTTATTTGGAAGAACATAGTATGCAAATTTGGGATCCCAAGGTTGATGATTTCTGATAATGGAGCCCAATTCCAAGGAAAAAAAATTAGAGCTTGGTGTCAGGAGCTCTACATAACGCAGAACTTCACATCCATTGGAAATCCATAAGCTAATAGTTAAGTCGAAGTTCTAAACTGGATTATCCTACATAATCTGAAAACGAGGATGGGGTAATGCAAGGGATCTTGGGTAGATAAGCTCTCGAGAGTCCTCTAGGCTTATTGTATGACCCCTCGAACAGCCATGGGGGAAACCCCCTTTTGCTTGATCTGTGGATTTCAAGCGGTTATACCAACTGAAATTGGTGAAGGGACAAGAAGAGTGACTATGTATCATCCCTCTATAAATTTAGAAGCACATTCTTTCAAACTGGAGACCATAGAAAAGAAGAGGGATCGGGCATATATAAAAATATTACAAGGAAAAAATGCCTTAAAGAGATATCATGATAATTTATGAAGGCGATCATTGCAAGTGGGAGATTTGGTGTTGAAAAAATCAAAAGTCACTTCTCATGTATGAAAGCTTGATCTAATTTGGGAAGGACCCTACAAGATAGCGAAGGTCACAAAAGCTGGTACTTATAAACTCCATGACCTAAGTGGTCGAGATCTACCGTGATCATGGAATATTCAGAATTTGAAGAGATTTTTTGTTTGAAAAAGGCTAAAAAAGTGCAATATCTAACAAACATCACTTTTGTCTCTTTAAATCTTATGTAGTTTCAATGGAGTAACTTAACTCCTCAGATCGTGAAAGATCTTGATCTAAGATCTAGTAACCATTTCTATTTTGTAAACAGTTGTGCTTAAAGAAGAATGAAGGGTTTTATCCAGATAACTCCTTAGGGTTCTATGTATGCACATAACGTGAAGATAGATCTTATGGCAATCAGTCATATTTGTTAAATTAGAAAATGAAACCAGATAAGTTAAAATGAAGTATTAGTTAGATCTTCTACTTGGATCTCTTTCAAAGAAATATCAGAAAAAGAAAGCTAAGGATCCTTATAAATTCCAACTAAAGAAATAGGGAAAATATGTTCTAAAAGGTATGAATTAGTAAAGAGAAAATAGATCTTATATATAGAGCAAATGCTCAAGTTTGACAAAATATATCTTCAAAAATATATCTAAGGAATAAGATCTTGGGGTAATTAGAAAGCTCCAATTGATCCCTCAGGCCTTCCAAGAGCCTCATTCTAAGGATTCTCATTTGGGGGCATTAAAGACTTGAATTCATCATCATCCAAAAGAGGGTCATCGACAAGGGGATAATCTTAGAGATCGACAGTCTTGCTAGGGTCCAAGAGATCAAGGTCGAAATCTTCAACAATTTCTCCCAGTTTTATTAATTAATCTCTACACTTGTTGAAATATTCTTGTCCTTCTGCAGCAGCCCTCTCTTCAATGGCGATCTCGAACACAGGGGACTTCATGAAGTCTCTAGCTCTCTAGTCGAGTCTGTCTCACAAGATCTTGGTATTCTGAAGATAACAAAAACTCGTTCTTTCCCATAGAAATTCCTTCATTTCTTACTTCTTGAACCTTTCCCTTTAATTGTTCTTGCATTAAAGAAAGCTTATTTTCTAACTCAGAGATCTTATTATCTTTGGCTTACTGATTTAAGAGTATTTAGTCTGTAGATCTACTAAATCCTTGGTTACCATGGAGAGCCTCCTATCTAACAATAATTTCTCATGCCTCTAATAGGAATATTGGAGTGATAATTGATGAGCAAAGGCTAGAATCTGCATGCAAATTTTAATTTACAAGGTAGTAAAATCAAAAGCAAGTAAAAGAGCTGGGGGAGAAGAAGTAAAGACCTTCATCATACTAGGAGCGCAATACTCCTCTAGAGAGGATGGTCTACTCCAGTAAGAACCACTTGAAATTCATGTAATAAGCAAGCCTTGTATAATTTATATGAGTCTTCTCCTACACAAGACTTTAAAACAGAGCTCAAGGAGCTGATCTTCCAATCTGGGATGATTTTCTTACTAGTGGGATCGGGAATATTAGGAGGCGAAGACACATTCATTTGATCATTATCCTCCAGCAAAACCACTTATTGAACACTACCATCTTATAAAACAAAAACTCCTATGTTCTTGCACTTCTCAAGATCACTCGCAAGATCATCGCTGATTCGGGATCTCTTGGAGAAATTCTTTAGAGTCTCACTCTCTTTTTCTTTCCTCTTACCTCTTGCCTTATCTTGAGGATGAGTTGGTTGGGAACTCTTACCTTGACATTCCCTTACCTTGACCTAAGTTGAGACACGACTCGCCCTTGTCACAATCAATGTCTATGGTTTGTCTCCAAGTTTTTAATAGTTGAGAAGGATTAACAGGAGGTCAAGGTGCTACAGTTCCAGTAGGTCTAGAAGGCGCATACCTAGATCCCTCAATGCGGCTCGAGATCACCAAAGGACCTGGGGACCAATAAGAGCACCTAGTATTCCTAAGATGGGGGTCAAAGAAGACTGTGCCCTGGCAGCAATTAAAGCGGCCCTTATTTTCTTCAACTTATTCACAACTCTAGCAACTCTAGCAGCCATGGCTAAGAAGCAAAGAACACTCTTTATGATAATAATAATAATAATAATAATAATAATAATAAACTAATTGGAGGGCAAACATTGAAGTATTTAGTTCATAAATACAAAATAAATGAATACAAAGGAGATCTAGTTACCTAGATCCCTTGTTAAGGGAACTCAGTAGGACTCAGACCCGCCATTCTCAAAATATCCTCCTCAAGAAGCCAGTCAGTTCTATACCAATGAGCAGTTAGACGTTTCACGAAATTGGGTTCCCATGATACTTATCCCAAGTTTATAGGTCGAGATTTGGTACTACGCCAATCTCAGCACAAATTCCAGGGATTATTCAAAAGAGCCCTGATAAATAAAAACTTGTTTTTCTAATTTCCTAAAGAAGAAGGGAGTTCGGTCAAGAACCAATAATTGGAGCGAGCTGTTAAGTAGAAGAACCCTCATTCTCCAGTTCTGTGCGATGTGGTTATGGAATATAGAGCCTAAAAGTGTTCGGGACTAGGTTCGACTCTGAAGAATTACATTATTATGCAGAATCCTAATATATGGAAAATAGCATTGGGTAAAAGTTGAGCATGACGAGTATTCAGGCTATTCAAGATTATGTCTGCAAGCTTAGGTAGAGGAAGCTTGAGCCCAGCTTTGAACATTAGAAGATAAAAGGTAAGGCATCTAGGGGGAGGATTGTGCATCCTATCATGATTAGTAGGACGTACGACCTCATAGTCTACTGGGATATAAAATTTATTCTTAAAATTATCCACGTCAAAATGTGTCAGTGATGGTTTAATTACCAGCAAAGGTGAGGTAATTAACATATTAGTGCGCCTGATTTCAAATGAGTCCATTTCACTTTGTTTTTCAGGTTCAAGAGGGCCCTCTAAAGGGATCTGATCCAAGGGCATAGCTGAGGGAGATCTTAATTCTTCTAATAGCCTAATTTTTTGTTAATACATTACAGGGCCCACATTTATAGTTCTTTTAGAGCTAGATGTATAGTCATGGTGATCGGGATCGTGGGGTTCAATTAAATCAAGTCTAGAAGGTAAAAAAATAATAGAACCTGATAGTTTATCCATAACCATTGCAACTAAGTAGATTTACCAAAAATGGTTTTATGGTAGGCAAGGGAAAAAGAAAGTAAACACTATAATTACCATTGGTATGAAAATAAATTTAACTAACCTCTAATGGAGATACACTTGTAGAATGGCATAAATCTCTAAGAAAAAAGAGAAATGATTGGAAATGAGGAAGGAAGCAACCTACAAATGCAAAAAATACAGTGGCCAAATGAAAGTATGAAAAGGTGTTGTCCTCTTTTATAGCGAGAAGATGAAGCAAAGCAATGATGCTAGCCACATGTAAAGTCTGATTAATGCCACATATCTTGGAATGGACCGTAGAAATTACCTTTGTAATACCCCTTAACCTAACTGCAGAACCTAAACAAGCTAATACGGTCAAATCAAGAAATATTAATTTTTCATCAATACTAGAGTTATAATTTTGATAAAAGTTCCCCTTTTGGCTATAAGAGAAAGAACTTGAATTTATTTGTTGTTCCATTTCATTTTAAACACTCCATATATATAAATCAAAACTAAGTACATCTGTTTGCAAAATCATAACAGAGCGACTTATTTAAAAACAAAACAAAGTTTTCAAAATATGCTACAAAATAGCTCGAAGCATGGTATATGAACAAATATTTGTCTGGCCGCTCTCGAAACTCAGTCAACCTCTAAACTTATACATTTTCACCTGCATCACATGAATCTAATAAGCTAAAGGCTCAGTAAGGCGAAAATAATGCAGTAACAAATAGCATACATGAAAATCATATAAATGATTAAATGCATTATTCAATTTAATAGCTTTCTTTTATAAATCATTCTTTTAGGCCCTTGAAGTATGGTACTTAACAAATAGCAATAGACCGTAGTTTTCAGAACTTGTTCATAATGATTGACCAATAAGAGAACTAATACAGGGTTTTCATTCTTGGTCTTTCAATCTCAGGTATTAGCCATATTCTATCTCATTCATTGTGACTTTCCTATACTAATTTTTCAACCTCAAGTATTTTGCCACCATTTGTTGGGTTCGCTGGTCCCTCCCACATCCCTTGTCTACTCGACCATCTGATAACTTAGTTTTACACCAACAATTCATATATCTTTTGTTTAACATTCGGTTTGTTTTCAAGTGTTCGTGTTATTTTTTATGAATTTAGTATGAAATCTTGTAGGTAATGACAATAAGAGAAGAAAATGAAAAGAAATCAAAAATTTGGTTGAAATGTTGAAGAATTCGAGTTGTGGTGCTACTGATGGCAGTTTTGGTATTTTAATCATACCTCTCAGGAAAAATTTCATATAAACTTTATTCATAATCCATTGGAAAGCCAAGATATAGATCTACAACTTCTATGTTTACCATAAAATTTAATTCGGTCGATTTCATTGAGAAAAACTGAGTTCAATAGTCAGCACTGGGCTACAATTTTTTGGGATGACACATCTTGGTATTTCCCGAATAACTCTCTCCAAAGAAGTTATATTTAGTTGATTCAAGTTCCAATGAAAATCCAACACATAGAGCTACAATTCATATATGATACCAAAATCTAGTTTGGCCTCTAAAGTAGTGAAATATCAGTTGAAATAGGCTTCAAGCGCTGCCAAAACCGATTCTGGGTAGCAAGTGCAGCACCTAGGCGCTGTACACACTGTTTTAGATAGACAAGGTCGTGCCTAGGCGCTGCTAATCAGCACCTAGTCACTGTCGGGTGGATAAGTAAGGTCAAAATGGGCATTTTGCCCTCTTTAGGGCATTTTCCATCTATTTTGAGGGATTTCAAAAGCCTCCAAAATTAGTTTTTGGAAGAGGAGAAAAGTGAGGAGAAGCCAAGAAGCAAAGAAGAACAAGGAGACTTGGAGAGAAGAAGGTCATTCTTAGAGACAAGCCATTCTTGGAGACAAGGAAAGCTTCAACCATTCCTTCCACTTCACAAATTGGTGAACAATTTCCATGTTCTTTCTTATGTATTTCTTGAAGTTATATTCATACATGAGGAACTAAACTTTTCTTTCTAGAGGATGATGTAACCTTATTTGAACCTATATTTTGAATTCCAAATAATATTATTTCAAGTTATTCATCTTGTTTGTGTTATCTTGTTTAGTATTTCATCTTGATTAATTAGCCACTAATTGAAATTGTTTGACGTATGAGATTCGACACCCAAGAGAGGGAATATTATACATGATCAAAGGATAACACAACCTAGGAATCAAAGAGTTGAGATGGTTATGAAACCTTTGAAGTTTTGAATAAGAATTCATTGAACTTTTGTAAAGTTTTACTCTTGAATTTTTATAGAGATATCGAAATTCATGTTAGAACTTATAGTCAATTCGGCACTCGAGAGATGGAATTGATGAGCTTAGCAATTCTTAACTTACATGTGTTGTTCACTTGAATTGGTATATTTTGGAAAGAAGAACATAGATAATAATTAGGTGAGTCATTCCTCTAGAATTTCTTACTCATAAGGTGTTTGTTGAATTATTTCTAAAAACTCCATTCTTGTCTATGCATTTTTATCTTACTTTACTTTGTTTACCAATCATCACTCAATTTTCTAGATAAAATTAGGACTATTTGAATTTTTCATTACAATCTTTGTGGATACGATACTCAACTCATCATTATATTAAAACTTGACAACGTGCACTTGCGGTTAGCAAAATATTTCACGAACAAGTTTTTGGCGCCGTTGCCAGGGATTATTTTATCATAATTACATTAATATTGTAATGAGTTAGTCTTGATTTTAGTTTAGATTGTTTTGTCTTCCCATATTTTGATGTTGTTTTGCCTTACATTGGATTATATGTATTTGTATGCATAAGATAGGAGTCTTGACTTGGGTTATTTTGATCCAGAAATTAAGCGGACTCTTCGAGCTATTAGAGCAGCGAAAAGAGTTGACGATCAAACCATGGCGGATAACACCAACAATATTAATGTGAACGCTAATCTTCCATTGCAACAACCACCACCACAACAAGCTATTCATGACTATTTTCAACCAACCATAAACCAAAACTACTTCGGGATAGCTCGACAACCGATCAATGCTAATAATTTTGAACTTAAACCAGCTCTCATTAGCATGGTACAACAAATCCAATTTGGAAGAAGTGTGGTGGAGGATCCAAATACGCACTTAGCTATGTTTTTGGAGATTTGTGACACCATCAAAATGAATGGAGTGCCCGATGATGCCATTAGACTTTGCTTATTTCCATTCTGTCTCCGAGACAAACTTAGGCTATGGTTACAATCTTTTACACCATGTAGCATACCGAGTTGGAATAACTTGACACAAAAATTCCTTGCTAAGTACTTTCCACCAACCAAGATACTTCAACTCAAGAGTGAGATAGCTCAATTCCGTCAACAAGATTTTGAGCCACTATATGAAGCTTGGGAGAGGTTTAATAAGGATTGGCAGCAGGTACAATACTTCTACAATGGTTTGAACGGGCAAACTCAAACCATAATAGAGGCTGCCGCATGTGGGACTTTGATGTCTAAGACTGCAAATGAAGCCCATATTTGCTTGGAGGAGATGGCTACTAATAGCTATCAATGGCCATCCGAGAGGTCTTCCATAAAAAAGGTTGCCGATATTCTTAAGGTAGATTCATTTACACAATAGCTGCACAAGTTTCTGCTCTTTCTAACCAAATTGCAGCTTGGACTTCTAATGGAGCTTCTCAAGGAATGGACTCCATGGCATCCACCAGCACTTCATTTATAGACACCAAAGATAATGAGCAGGTAAACTTTGTCAATAATCATAATTTTAATTTCAGGGGAAATCAACTACCTACTCACTACCATCCGAGACTTAGAAATCATGAGAATTTTTCCTATGCCAATAATCGAAATGTGCTTCAACCCCTATCGGGTTACAACAATCCACCACATCTAAACCCTCGAGTAGGTGAGAAAAAGGCATCCTTGGAGAATTTGATCAGCACTTTCATTAGTGAGACAAGAGCCCGATTGAATAAAGATAAAGGAAAGATAGACAACATTGAGACTTAATTAGGGCACCTAGCTTCAAGTTTAGGAGCTCAAATGAAATCAATGGAGACTCAAATTGGACAGCTTGCTACTGAAATTAATGCTCAAAAACATAAAGGAAACTTTCCAAGTGATACAGAAATGAATCCAAGGGAGCATTGCAAAGCTATCCAACTTCAAAGTAGAACCAAAATCAAGGGGTCGGAAATGCAAAGTTCTAAAGTTGATGAGCCAATGGCAAGCACCTCAAGTGAAAGTCCTATGGAGGAACAACCAAATGAAGAAGAAATGCAATCAAATGAACAAACAAAGGTTGAGAAGCTAAAATCTACTCCTAACTTTAAAACTTCTAAATTTAATGTTCCCATTCCTTTTCCACAAAGATTTCAAAAGAAAAAGATTGATTCACAATTTGCAAAATTTTTGAAAATCTTCAAGAAAATTCATATTAATATTCCTTTTGCAGATGCTCTTGAGCAAATGCCCAACTATACCAAGTTCATGAAAGATGTGATATTAAGAAAAAGGCAATTGGTGGAGTTTGAAATAGTGAATCTCACAGAGAAGTGTAGTGCCATTTTACAGAAAAAGCTTCCTAAAAAATTGAAGGATCTAGGAAGTTTTACTATCCCCTGTACCATAAGAGGATCTTTCTTTGATAAAGCATTATGTGATCTTGGAGCAAGTATTAATTTGATGTTACTTTCCTATTTTCAGGAAATTAGAAATTGGAGAAGTCAAGTCATCCACTATCACCTTGCAATTGGTGGATAGATCTCTCACTTATCCAAGAGGAGTTGTTGAAGATGTATTGGTAAAAGTGGATAAATTCATATTTCCTGCAGATTTTGTGGTGTTAGATATGGAGGAAGACCAAGAAATTCCTTTAATTCTTGGTCGATCATTCCTTACTACGGGGCATACTTTGATTGATGTGCAATGAGGTGAATTAACTCTAAAAGTTAATGAGGATGAAGTGATATTTAACATTTATCGTGCATTGAAGTTTCAAGAGTAACCACATACTTGTAATAGGATTGAAATGTTAGAAACTTGCTTGCATGATCATTTCCTCAAACAAATTCCTATTGAACCCTTAGAAAGATGCATTGTTCATTCCATAATGCAAGGTAATGACCATGATATTGATAATGATGATTTAATGCATTACTTGCTATTTCTTGAATCAGGAGAGGTTGAGTTGAAAAAGGATAAATGCAAGGAAGCAATAGGAGATACCACAATCAAAGAATAAACAATATCACCAGAGTTGAAAGCACTTCCCGAGCATTTACGGTATGAATTTCTAGGTGCTAACAACACGTATCTGGTAATTATTTTAGCATCTCTATCTCCTTTAGAGGTTGAGAAATTACTTTCTATTTTAAGAGAGCATAAATCTGCTATTAGTTGGTCAATTTCTGATTTAAAAGGTATTAGTCCTTCAATTGTCATGCATAAAATCTTAATGGAAGAATCTTACAAACTATCTATTAAACATCAATGTAGACTAAATCCTGCAATGAAAGAGGTTGTAAGAAATGAAGTCTTAAAATGGTTTAATGCTGGAATTATTTATGCAATTTCTGATAGTTCTTGGGTAAGTCCAGTTCATGTAGTTCCAAAAAAGGTGGCATGACCATAATTCAAAATGATAATAATGAATTAATACCAACAAGGACAGTCACAGGTTGGCGAGTGTGTATTGATTATAGAAAACTCAACAAAGCTACTCGTAAAGACCATTTTCCCTCCCATTTATTGATCAAATGTTAGACCGGTTTGCAGGGTATCAATACTATTATTTTCTCGATGGTTATTCAGGATACAATCAAATTGTCATAGCACTCGAAGACCAAGAGAAAACAACATTCACATGCCCTTATGGTACTTTTGCTTTTCGAAGAATGCCATTTGGATTATGTAATGCCCCAGCCACATTTCAAATATGCATGAGGGCAATTTTTCATGATATGGTGGAGAGCATAATGGAAATTTATATAGATGATTTTCAGTATTTGGCTTCTCATTTGATTTATATCTACATAATCTTTCTCTTGTTTTGCAGAGATGTGAGGAGACTAATCTTGTTTTAAATTGAGAAAAATGCCATTTTATGGTAAAAGAAGGTATTATTTTAGATCACCGAGTGTCCTCCTAAAGACTTGAGATAGACCGAGCAAAAATTATTGCTATTGAAAAACTTCCACCACCAATCAATGTGAAAGCTATTTGTAGTTTTTTGGGACATGCTGGGTTTTATAGAAGATTCATTAAAGATTTTTCAAAAATTGTAAAACCTTTTTGTAACCTTTTGGAAAAAGATAAACCATTTGACTTTAATATTGATTGCTTACAGCCTTTAATCACATCAAGAAGGCTCTCATTTCAGCTCCTATTATGGTGGTACTGGATTTGACCCAACCATTTGAACTTATGTGTGATGCTAGTGATTATGTGGTTGGAGCAGTGTTAGAACAAAAAAATGATAAAATTTTCAAGGCCATTTACTATGCAAGCTGAATACTTGATGATTCTCAACAAAATTACACCACCACTGAAAAAGAATTGTTAGCCGTTGTGTTTGCATTTGATAAATTTTGTGCTTATCTTGTAGGTACCAAGGTGATAGTATATACCGATCATGCTGCTATTAGGTACCTCTTTGCCAAAAAAGATGCAAAACTAAGGCTAATCCGGTGGATACTCCTTCTTCAAGAATTTGATCTTGAAATCAAAGATAAGAAGGAAAGTAAAAATGTGATGGCGGATCACTTATCGAGGTTGGAGCATAAAAATAAAAACTTTTAAGGACCAATTAAAGAATTTTTCCCATACGAGTTTATTTTTGGCAATCAAAGATAATTTACCTTGGTATGCAGATTTTGTGAATTATCTTGTAGGTGGATTATTACCCCAGGACCTCACATATCATCAAAAGAAAAAATTCTTATATGATGTGAAATCATATCTATGGGATGATCCCTTGCTCTTCAAAAGGTGTTCAGATTCTGTGATTTGGAGATGCTTTGCAATGGAGAAAACAAATGAAATTCTTAAACACTGTCATTCATCCCCTTATGGTGGTCATTTCGGACCTACAAGGACAGCTTCTAAGGTATTACAATTTAGTTTTTATTAGTCATCTTTGTTTAAGGATTGTTATGCTTTTGTGCAAACATATGACCGTGTCAAAGGACTAGAACAATTACTAGACGCCATGAGCTTCCTTTAAGTAACATGATGAAAGTTGAACTCTTTGATGTTTGGGGGATTGACTTCATGGGACCATTTTCTCCATCAAATGGCCGATCATACATTTTTCTTGTTGTGGATTATGTCTTCAAGTGGATAGAAGCAATTGCTACACCTACTAATGATGCTAAGGTAGTGCTTAAATTCTTGTACAAATATATTTTCACTTGTTTTAGTACACCTAGAGCAATTGTAAGTGATGAAGGTTCTTATTTTTTTAATAAAATATTTAATAACATTTTGGCTAAGTACGATGTGAGACACAAGGTAGCTCTTGGATATCATCCAAAATCAAATGGACAAGCCAAAATCTCAAACCCGAAAGTGAAGCAAATCCTTGAGAAAACAGTAAGCATTAATCGAAAGAATTGGGCACATAAGCTTGATGATGCATTGTGGGCATACCGCACAGCATATAAAACTCCTATAGGTATGTCTCCTTATCGATTATTTTATGGAAAAGTTTGTCACCTCCCCGTTGAGTTAGAACATAAAGCATATTGGGCTGTGCAACAATTAAATTTTGATACAAAAGCAATAGGAGAAAAAAGGTTGTTGCAACTCAATAAAATGGAGGAATTTAAGCTTGATTCCTATAAAAATGCCAAAATCTATAAAGAAAAAACAAAACAATGGCATGACAAAATGATCTTGAGAAGGGAATTTCAACCTTGACAACTTGTGTTACTTTTCAATTCAAGATTAAAACTTTTTTTGCAAAATTGAAATCTAGATAGTCGTGCCCCTTTATTGTCAATAAGACATTTTCATTTAGGGCGGTTGAGCTCAAAGGTAAGGATAGCATATTATTTCATGTCAATGGACAGAGGTTAAAACATTATTATGACAATGAAATTTGGAAGATGTCTAATCTTCCACTTGGGAAAACAATCTAGGTATTCAGTTTCGGTCTATCTAAAGACATTAAATAAAGTGCTTCTTGGAGGCAACCCAAGCTTTTTTTTTTCTTGCTTTGTGAGTGTTGTTATTCTTGTGTTGTTTCATATCATGATGATTGCTCCTTGATATTTTACTTATTTTTGCAGGTTAAAGGCTAAACAACACCCATTTTCAGGAAAGTCCCCTGTTTTATAATTCTTTCAATCATTGAGGACAATGCTTATATTAAGTTTGGGGGGAGTTCAAGAGTTTAGGGTTATTGCTTGTTGCTTGAAAATTTTACTAATAAACTATGTGCATACTTGAAAAAAAAAAGTAAATATTAGAATTTGTGCGTTTGTTTACGTGTCTAAACATCAAATTTTGGTTTTATTTACTTTATAAGGTCTTGTGAGTTTTGATGCACTAAGTAGTTTATTGAGTTACATTTAATTGTTTAAAGATAGTTTATAAGGTCTAATTATTTTCTAAATGATCCCACCAATCTCTAAAACTTGTTTGATCACTAGTTGATGTGAAATCCTAGGTGGCATAACATTAGGGAAATAATTTAGGCTATTTTTGGACCATTTGAGCCTTTGAAGCCAACCTATACTTGAATTATTCCCTAGTGTCCCCTCTTGAGCTTATTGAAATAATTCTTTGAATAACCTATACACATTATTGAGATTTTAAAAAAAAATCCATTATTCTACCCTTTGTCATCTCATTTACACAATCATTCTTAAATGAAGTATTGTATTCCAAAAAATAAGAAGAAGAAGACGAAGATGAAGCATAAATAAAAAGAAAAAAAGATTGAAAAATAATAAAAATGAAGAGATTATGAATTGAGGTGTATAATTTGAACTTCCTAAAATAAATAAACCCCCATTGCATATAACAAAAGAAATAAGTTTGGGGGTAATCTAAGATCAAAAAGAAGAAAAATGGGATGTTCAATAAAGAAAAATGAAGGGATTGATGAAGAAGTTGGTGCTTATTCAAAAAGGTTTTAGCATGATTGTGTAAAATGGGTAATTTTTAACTACAATTTTCCATATTTTCCCACCATTACCCAAGCCTCACAATACAAGTTTTGGAAGTCATTTTGATCTTTGATGTTATGATCTACCTATATTAGTGGAGACTAGTGTGAAAAACAAGCCTATGGAGTTTGGTATGCACTTCAAAAGTGGATCAAATATGAGTAGTTGGCTTTATATACCTATCCGGATGATAAATGAAAGTTGATAAACCACTACTTTCACACACACACACAAAAGACCATGAAGTTAAGTGAAACCAATATGCATGTTAACATGTAAACTTGATATATTTTTTCTAATATTTTGAGATGAGAGGTTAGAAAAATCTTTCTTGACTTTGGTAACCTGATTCATAGGGAGATTGTCATGAGAACTTCATGTTTGATGCTTGAGGACAAGCAAATCTTCAAGTTCGGGGGTATTTGATAAATTAGTTTTATACCAATAATTCATATACCTTTTGATTAACATTTGGTTTGTTTTCAAGTGTTCGTGTTACTTTTTATGCATTTAGTGTGAAATTTTATAGGTAATGACAATAAGAGAAGAAAATGTAAAGAAATCAAAAACTAGGTTGAAATGTTGAAGAATTCGAGTTGTAGTGTCACTGATGGCAGTTTTGGTATTTCAATCATAATTCTCAAGTCAAATTTCATATAAACTTTATTTATAATCCATTGGAAAGCCAAGATATAGATATAGAACTTCTATGTTTACCACAAAATCCAATTCGATCGATTTCAATGAGAAAAACTGAGTTCAAGAGTCAGTACTGGGCTACAATTTTCTAGGATGACACATCTTGGTATTTTTTGCATAACTCTCTCTAAAGAAATCATATTTAGTTGATTTAAGTTCCAATGGAAATCTAACACATAGAGATACAATTTATATGAAGAAATGAAAATCTATTTTAGCTTCTAAAGTAGTGAAAAATCAATTGAAAGAGGCTATAAGTGCTGCAGAAATTGATTCTGGGCAGCAAGTGCAGCGCCTAGGCACTGCCTTCTAGCGCCTAGGCGCTGTACACACTGTTCTTAGGCGCTGCCAGGTGGACAAGTAAGGTCAAAATGGGCAATTTTCCCTCTTTAGGATATTTTCCATCTATTTTGAGGGATTCCAAAATCAGTTTTTGGAAGAGGAGAAAAGTGATGAGAAGCCAAAAAGCAAAGGAGAACAAGGAGACTTGGAGAGAAGAAGGTCATTCTTAGAGACAAGCCATTCTTGGAGACAAGGAAAGTTTCAACCATTACTTCCACTTCACAAATTGATAAACAATTTCCATGTTCTTTCTTATGTATTTCTTGAAGTTATATTCATACATGAGGAACTAAACTTTTCTTTCTAGAGGATGATGTAACCTTATTTGAACCTATATTTTGAATTCCAAATAATATTATTTCAAGTTATTCATCTTGTTTATGTTATCTTGTTTAGTATTTCTTCTTGATTAATTGGCCACTAATTGAGATTATTTGACGTATGATATTCGACACCCGAGAGAAGAAAGACTATACATGATCAAAGGGTTAACACAATGTAGGAATCATAGAGTTGAGAAACTTATGAAACCTTTGAAGTTTTGAAAAAAAAATCATTAAACTTTTGTATAGTTTTACTCTTGAACTTTTATAGATATCGAAATTCATGTTAGAACTTATAGTCAATTCGGCACTCAAGAGAGGGAATTGATGAGCTTAGGTGTGTTGTTCACTTGAATTAGTATATTTTAGAAAGAAGAACGTAGGTGATAATTAGGCAAGTCATTCCTCTAGAATTTCTTGCTCATAAGGTGTTTGTTGAATTGTTTCTAAAAACTCCATTCTTGTCTATGTATTTTTATCTTACTTTACCTTGTTTAATCATCACTCAATTTTCTAGATAAAATTAGGACTATTTGAACTATGATATTTAATGCAATTTTTTATTACAATCCTTGTTGATACGATACTCAACTCATCATTATATTAAAACTTGACACCGTGCACTTGTGGTTAGCAAAATATTTCATGAACATCATCAATCAAGTACCATACTTCCTTTTCAAAAACCTCATTATATTTTTAATAGTGTCATGCTTCATGAACCATAAATGCATCAAACATTACATCATTTGATAATTAATAATAATCACATTAAAACATGAACAACATTATATGATTTTTGTGATACAGCAAACAAAAGTTTCAACTTATCTCAAGTCCACTCTGTGCTAAGTGAAAAGGTCAATTTCTTTGGAAAATAGGATGTGTTAAAGCCTAACATAGTCAAATCATGTACCTTTCAATATCCTTTTAATAAATCACATAATCTATTCTAATTAAAATCATATACACTTTTTAATTTTTTGTAAACAATTCCATATAGATTACATTACTTCAAAAACAAAACATACTCCATATTTACTAATAATTCAAGGCAGTAAAACATTAGGGCAGTCATTAAATTACTATTAGGGCAGCCCCCAAACCTTGAACACAATCTCAAAATATCCAAATTAACATGGGGTGAACTTGATTCTAACTTAAATTAATTCTAACCATCAATTAAGCAAACTAATTGCTATTGTTCACAATCATTCATAGAAACTTTCAAACATAATATAAACATTACAACATCAATAAGAACAAGTAAATTAAACATATTTCACAAGACTATCAATTTTGCTAAAAATTAACTTAACTAACTTGGGTTTGGCTTCAAGTGTAACCTACTTAAGTTTTCAATCATACAAAAATATACTAAAATATGTAACCATTTAAGATACTACAAATTCATCATAAGAAATATTAAAAAAGAATATACCTTGATTAAGTTGGAATTAAACTTTAAAATCAATGATTTTCAAGCTTAAAAGGATGGAAACTTGTTCTAATTTGTGTTCTATTGATTTCTATGGATTGAATTCAATTTTTATGAGTATGAGAGTGTAAAAATTTGGGAGAAACTTTGGAGAAGAATGGCTAGTCATTTTTTAGGAGCTTCCATAAGAAAATAGACTAAAAAAAACTTTTTTCACATTTCAAAAAAAGGTAAGTGGAGGGTGATGATTGGTTGTATCATGCTTGGTGTCTTCTCATACCAAAAGTCATGTTTGTGGGCTAGGAAGATGACAAAAATTAATGATGTGGCATTATAATCAAGTGCAATGTGGTTTAAAATGATTTCATGTAATCTAGTTAACCAACCAATCAAATTACACAATTTTGCATATTTTTAGTTCTTAGCCAAATGTAACATATTTCAAGCAAATATTTAGGCAAATAATTACTTTAAAATGTAACAAGTATGAAGCAATATAAATAATTCATTTCATAGTCATTCAATACATCAATCTTTTTTACCTGAGATACCGTGCTTTTCACTGCAAAAAGATACTTAAGAAATATGTTAAATCAAGAAATAAAAGTTTGATCTCATATTTCATGTACTAATGCATGTTAAAGCATAACTAAAGCATATAGTAACAATTATTCATGTTTGTACAATCATGCTATTTGTATGCCATAATTTGATAATGCATATTGATTAGATGAATATTCATACAAGATGCTTATTATTAGCTATGTAGGAGAGAATTAGGCATTACAATCGTTCATTTCTTATAAAAATTTCATCCTTGAAATTTGACGTATCAAATAATTTTGGATACTTGTTTTGCATTTCTTTTCCTCTTTCCCATGTGGCCTCTTCTACGAAATGATTCCTCCATAATACTTTAACAAGTCAAATCTCTTTTGGTCTTAGTTCTTTTTCCTTTTGATCCAGAATTTACACTAGTTATTGGTAGAGTGCCCCATAAATTCACAATTACTACAAACTTATTCCTCTTGCACAAATTTATTTTTTTTACTTTTTTTAAGTTCCATAGCTTCAACTTCTCTTGCTAAACTAGCAATTCTAGTATTTAGATCATTTTCTTTACTAAGGTAATATTTTCCTTTATTATAATTAGAAAGATTATATCTAATAGAACCTTTAGAAGAATTAACACTATGTCATGATTGAAAGTTTTTTGCCAATAGTCTAGATATTCTAGAACTTCATAAGGTTCTTTATCAAGAAACTCATTATGCATTGTTTCAACAAATTATTTTATTTTAGGAGTTAAACCTTCATAAAATAAACTAATTAAGCTCTATTTTTCAAACAAATGATGGAAGTGTGTGGAGGTAACTAAAATAAATTTCCAAACAAAGTTTTAGAATTATTTCTAACCCAACGTCGAGAATTATGACTACAATACCATATACCCATATAATCATAAAGAAAATAAACACATAATATTTACAAGGAATAAATATTTACAAACCTGAAAACTTACCTTACCTTCCCCGACAATGAAGCCAAAAACTTACTACAGGCTGCAAACCCAAGTGTAGGTTGTGTCAAGTAATAAATTTATCGTGAGTCTGATACAACAAAGTTGTTTGAATATTTTGGGATTATATTTCTAAAAAAAATAGGCTTTATGAGGTTTAGAAAAAAAATAATGGATGTTATAATTAGAAAAAATCAAAATAATAAATAATACTGAGGATTAGGGATCTGCTCATGAGTTTTAAATAGAGAAATGATTATTTATACTTTTTACCTCTTTTAATTGCCACTATTGGAATCCATACATAATGAAAGTTCTAATGGGAAGATATTATCAAATAGCTCATACAATAAGGTAATCATGATATTTTTTTACTATTTGTAAATTATCTCTTAACGCCAACACTTATTTATGGGATCAAGTATTTATGCACACCTTCGTTTACAACAAATCAATATTTCACGTTAGCAGTTGATGTAGTAAAACCAAACATCTAGCTAAATGAATCCAAGTATTTGTTGTGCCATTAGTGATACATAAATTAAGAATTACCACAAAATAAGTAGGTTTAGATAAGAAATTAAAATAATAATGCAACACACTTAAACATTATCTACCTTTATAACCGTTCTTCTTCCTCCATCAAGAAGATCACCCTTTTTCCTCAACAAAATAAAATTTATAAAGATATAATGAAAGTAGGAAAGACTAAAAATAGAAAATAAATTAGACAATACATTTCTATTACTACTAGAAAACTTAGCCTAAAAAAACCCTCTACCCTCTCCCCCCCCCTCCTCCCCCAACTCCTACAAGCTTAATACATGACATATTTATAGTGCTTAAAGTATGCTATAGGCCAAACATATAATGGAGGAGTTAAACAATCAAGTAATTTGTTAGTTGTCAAAAGTTGATAAGTTGTTACACCAAATCCTCTAAATTTTCACCTAACCAATTGATTTGGATTTTAAGGCTAGATACAGCCAAATTTTGATAATGAGTAAAAAATGAAAGTTGTAAATCTTTCTACGATGATATATTTTGATATGTCATTTGTTAAATTTGATTGCAAGCTACGGGAAATATGGTCAAATTATCTAATCATGTTCAAGAGCAATCTTTCAACATCAGCAACGTATTGTAGCATATTTATTGACTATTTTGACATATTTTCTCACAATGTTATCTTCAAAAAATTTGTTTATCTATCTCTTGTGTATAACATATCCAAATTTTAGCCCAAAATCAATTTTGATTTAAGATATATAACTCAATTGGTAAAATAGATCAGGATTGGGCTTAACTGAAATCCAAATTTTTTGTAATTCATTTTGTACAACTACTTGTAATTCAAATTTTTTGATCCTTACACATTTAGTGTGGGATCCAAAGTATGTACAGACTTATACGGGAATGACTTATCAATCCATAGTTCTCAAGAATTAACCTAAAACTATTTCGCAATCCAAAATTACACCAGTTTCTCTAAAACCTGCACAAAAGAAAATAAAACTTTTTAATCCTTTTTTTATGTTAATTTTTTATTTTATTCCTAAAACATAAAAATGGTTTAATTGAGAGTTTTAATGATAATTTCAAAGTGAAAATAATTTTATAAATCCTAATCAACTGTACACTATTAAATGTTCATCAAAAGCCATCTCCAACCACAACTCTTTTTTAGCGCTTCTTTTGCACTAAAATAGTGCAGCTTTTGCAGCAAACTTCAAATTCATCTTCAACCCATCTACTTCAAATTTTACCCTAAAAAGAATATTCCTTGTTATTCCATTTACAACAATTATTTTATTTCATCAAATATCTATTTATAATTTTGTTAACAAATTAATGCATTACATATTCAATTTGCTTTTACGTTTAGTTAATTAAAATAATATATTTTATTAATACAATACAATTGATAGTAAATTAAATAATATACATAAACAAATCAAATAATTAATAATGAAGTTTAACTATGTAATACTCGTATTTCTCTACAATGTATTTAAATTATCTTATTTCTAATCTTTATGACTTATTATTAAGATAAATTTAAGCAATATGAATGTTTGATATTAACTATAACAATATTAATAAAATAATTATATTTTATTAAAAATATTTAGTACATATAAATACAAAAAGTAATATATTTTTTAAAAAATATACAATTAGGATCAAATATGAATATTTTAAATATTTTTAAACATAATAAATAAATATAAGGTTTATTAAACAGAAAAACAAAAAAAATAAAAAAAATGATAGCGTAGCTGCAATGCTGCTCCATTTCTAGCGCAACACTAGCTATCTCCAATTTAGCGCAAGAAATAAAGCTCGGTTAAATTTGCTTTTTTTCTTTCCCTTTTGGCATCTAACCCTACAATTAGCGCAGGATTGGATTTGGTCTAAATTGTTTATGGAATCTCTGAAAGAAGCTTGTTTGCATAGTTGATCTGTGTTGGTTTGCATTTAAAAAATAAATAAATAAATTAGATTTTGACATGGGACACAGATCAAAATTTGGCTGATTTGGTATATCAATGTTTGATTTGGGTTTGCATTTAAAAAAAATAAATTGAATGAAATTTTAAGACGGGACACGTGTCAAAATTATCAATGAACAAATCTTTAGAGGGAGATCACTCTAATAGAAATGGAGAATCTCACAACTTTTTTACGTAGATGGAAACTTGAATTTTTTCAAACATTTTTTTTTTAACACCAACCAAACAACTTTTTTTATGAAATTGTTCTCAAAAACGTTTTTTAGGAAAGGGGTATCAGGCAATCACAGCTCAATTTTTAGCTGACAGAATTTATGGGAGGGTAGTTCAATACATCCATCTTGCTCACAGATGTAATATAATCAAGCTGTCGCAATGGAGGGGGGATTACTTTGCTGCCTTTAGGTTGGGAATTTATCTTTTGCTGTTAAACATCATTTGATTTTATGGAAGAACAGTGTCATATTTTTTCACTTTTAGGGCATTTTTCTTGTTTACCATTACCAATAATAAATTTTTTTATATAATTTCTCCACAGGATAACATCAATTTGTAAAGAATTCTATTAATTTTTTTTTAAGTTGTGGTTTAGTTATTTTAACGCACGAGTTAACAATTTTTAAAAAGTAATAAAACAAAACTTTCCCGGAGCGGACACTAGGTGGAGGATTCTATGATCAAGATCTTTAGTAGTTACAACAAATATATTTCCACCTTAATATAAAACAAGTAACTTCATGGTTGAGAATCCAGGTCGGAAAGCATCCACCACAATACACACAGGAAGCAAGCTAATTTCTCATGGATGAGCAGGGTCAAAGGTAATGAAAAACAAATGAAGAGCAAGATCAAATCTAAGTTGTGGCGCTCCATCACATAGAATAGCCATTATAACTCAGCAAAACAAATTGCCATAATGCAACATGTATTGCATAATAAGAAGAATTTTACAAGCATCGAGCTTTGAGCAAAGACAATATTCTACAAGAATAAACGTTCAAACAAGTAATGGCTGATACCATTTGCAGGTAATGCCATGACCAGTTACTAACAAAAGGAGCATTCTAAGAGTATCAGTGACAACTCAGTCTTTGAAGGAAATACCATCCTGTTTTCCATGTTATATTCCATGTTACAAGAGAAAAATGAAAAGAAATCACATGGCCCACCCATGGCCAAGACCGTATGCATCCATGTATCCAGCATGAGCATGACCATCATAGTGGTCATGACC
Organism: Paulownia fortunei; assembly: GCA_019321725.1. NCBI lineage: Eukaryota > Viridiplantae > Streptophyta > Magnoliopsida > Lamiales > Paulowniaceae > Paulownia > Paulownia fortunei. The sequence goes on from CM033108.1 coordinate 9,500,777, forward strand.
AGCGTGCCCATGGTGGTGGTGGTGGTGATTGCTACTTTTAGCTTCACCAAACATCTTCTGTACATGTTCAGGTATTGGTTCTTCCACGGCTTGTTTAGTAAATTTTTGTAAAGAGGAAACAAACTCATAAATGCTTTCAGCTACCTCCTCGGCGTTATGTTCCTAAATAAACAAAAGAATTTCTGATTAAAAGAAGCATCAGTAGCAATGACACAAAACTCAAAAGAAAGAGTTAAGGTAGCCACTATATCAGAATGTAAAGTTTGTTTGCAGATTATTTCACGCACACATGGAGAGAGAGAGAGAGTCTCATCGTCTCTTACACTGATCTAACTTCATCAAGAAATTAAGATCACCTATTCCAGTAAAATATACTCGACACTCGCTCAAAAGAAAAAGGCTTTCAAAAAGCCCTGCTTTTCTCTCTGTATAGTCCAAAAAAATCACCTAATGCAAAAAGACCCAATGGTCTAGTTCCATCATAACTATAATTGAAAGTGATTGACTGGTCATAAATAGCATAAGTAGTTACGTGCTAGTATCCAATATAGCACAAAGTTTTTCAAGAATGGCACAGTAAGTCAACATTCATTCTGCAACTATGGCAATCAAGTTCTGAAGCTTCGGAATTGAAACTCTAGTTCCTACAATAAGACATTGCAAATACTAATTATAGCATCCACATTGTCACAACACTGCTTGCAGCCAGCTGAGCTACAGAATAATGGATGAAACTGATAATGGGTCTCATGACCCTTCAAGAAGAAAATGTCTCTTCAGAATGTTCTACTCAATCATAAAGCCAGAAATTCAAAAAGTCGAGATGTAGGGGAGAATCACCAACTTAGAGAGTGATTTATTGGAGCCACCATATATTCCTTTACAAAGCATGAGCCTCAAGAAATTAATCAATATCGTTTGGACGTTATGTTCACCACTTAAAGTGTTTCTCTAATAAGCCGCTTAAATATGATTGACATTTTGGTTAGTCTTTGATGAGAATGTTAGAGCAAAAATTACGAGATGGACTTAATGTCGCCATTTATTTTCCTTCTGGTTTATTTTATACAAGCAAGAATGTTTAAGATCCTTTAGTAAGAAAACAACTGTTGGTGCAGTTTCTAAAGTTCCTTCCCAATATTGTACCCAAGCTTTCTGCATTGCCCTGAGCCATGAACCAATCCTTCATCAAATGCCCAAGGATTATCTACCAAAACCTAAAGGAAATGTATAAGGGCATAAAAATTTGCCTCAAAGTCCTGCTTCAGATGTTAATACCAATTGCCAAGAGTAAAATGCTGTCGCAGAATGAGTTGCAAAATGACTATCAAAATAAAATTCGCAGAGTATTTCTTTCATGTGGCAAAACCTGGTGGTGCTCTGTTTTGTGAATAGTAACATGAAGAGTGACTTTAGGATGATGGGGCTGTTTAGTGTGATTGTATTATCGGATAAGAAGAATTGTATGAAAAGAAGAATCAAAGCAAAACATCAGAAAAGAAGAAGATAACAGAAGCAAAGAAGACGAAAAAGAAAGACGAGAGAGACTTTACCCTAGCAAGATGAAGCAATTACACACAAAGACAATAGCAATTCTCACCAGTAATCAAACTATATCAAAGCAAGACCACTACAAGTGCATATAGACTTCCTAGTTATCCTACCAGAGAATAGGACTTAGAATCATAAATTAATTAATAATCAGAGAAGGAAGCTATTAATCTATTAATAACCAGCTATATTGACATAAGAACTACAAAAAGTGTACATTCTATTATATTAGTACAATAATCTGGGAAGAAACTACTAATTAGTTCATTTTTATTCTAATCTTATATGACTAAGGATTCCAAAAAACTTAAACAAAAGGAAATCCAAATTTAAGACATAACAAAAATTACAGCAGATCTCAGCAAACTAACCCAAATTCTTGAACTTACCAAAGATTATACTCCATCTGCCCCAAATTTTTTGATCCTATTTCCTTTTTTTGGGCAACTTAAAATAAGACTTCATTTCTAAAATAAATTTTTTGCCCCAAAAAATATTCTGTCACTTAAAGTAATACTCTTAAACCACCACTAACTTTCAATCAGTACTTATAAGAATAATAATGTATAGATACCAAAACTCACTGTTTTAACTCTCATCTAAAACTTCTTCTCTCGTAAAAATAGAACCATAAAAACAGGATGGATGGAGTAGAATTTATGAAAAGAGTCGAAAATAACCATGGGCATAATCCTTTGGCCAAAAAGTCTTCTTGCTTGTCATGTAGCTCAAAACCTTCATGCAGGTTTCTTAGTTGCATTATTGCTTGCATCATTCTTCTTGTCTGTAGTGGCATTTTTAGCGGATGGCCCAAATTCATAACACATGTTTGGTCATTGCATTTAAAAATGTTGAGTTACGATGCTTTGAATCCTTACATATGCCATGTTTCCTAGAAGATTTTACTCAAGGGGCTTGAAAGACATAAGATTGGCCACATATAAGGATTGCCATAACGTTAAAACTAGGATCAAGTATGGCATATCAAACAAAAAATTCCTTGAAATGGCTCAAAATTTAAACTGTCCAAGAAACAAATTCTTTCCTTTTCTGGCTGTGTATTTGTAGAACACATGGAAAAGTTTAGCAGTTTGGTAAGGAAACTCAAGATGTATCAGAAGATTATGTACTACCAATAGTACCACCAAACTAACACCCAATAGTTCAACTCAGCAATAGGAGTGAGTCTATATACAAATTCATCTCTGGCAGTGAAAATTGTCAATATAAAAGAACAGACAACAAAGAAACAAACTAAAAGACTGTTTCATTTCGACATATTGTAACAGCGAAGAGTGTCCGACTTAAATGTTGCGTAAATACAGGGCAAGCATCTCTTAGCATCAAGGTAGAGTGTCTTCTGATATCTTGCAAGAATTACCATTTAAAGGAAGCAAACACATTCACAGGAAAAATTAGTTCTCAAATTTGAGGAAAACTGAAAACAGTCACAAAAGGTTTAACATGTCACTAGTATGATGAGGTTATCCTTTTTCCTCCTTTAGATCTGTGCATGTGGTTTTGCTCCAGCAAAGTCGGAATCTTTATGGATAGATTCAGCAGGAAAAGGGACATGAAAAATTCTTTTCCTGAGTTCCAGTACAGAATATTGACAAGTTTTTTATATTTACACTGATAACAGATAAAAATATTCATGATGAGCTCCAGAATACAAATTTTGCCAATATATATGCTAGGCAATTTGACTTAACTCAAGATGCTAAACAATTTTGATAGAGACGCATGCCATATTTTCAAAGCTCTAAACAAAAATGAAGTGATAAAACAGAGTAAAGTTCAACAAAATCTACTCCTTTGTATAATCTTATTTGTCGGATGCATGCTAAATCTTCCTGGAGTTCATTTCAATTGTGCTTCCACTAAAGTGCTCACTCAAAACTAAACTGCACATTCAATGCCGCATAATTCTTAGCTGACAACTACTGAAAAGAATCCTTCACGTGAATTTAGCAAACTTTGAAGCTTCAACTTTCTAGAACCCCATGTCAAGAACTAGGTATAAAAGAAGCCATTCCGAAAGCAAAGAAACAACAAACTTATCTATGGATTGAGAATGTCCATCTACAAAGATGCACAATGAAACAAAATTAAAGTGAGATAATTATTATGGGAGATAATTAACAAACAACATACACGGGATCGATTTTCAGAATGTTCACAATGGAAATCATCTCTCACCTGGGTCCATCTCCCACCAGAATGTTTGACAAGTGTAGCCTGAGGAAGGGCATCAGCAATTCGGCGGCCCTCATTGGTCCATTTATCAGACCATATCAATTGGATGGGCAGACCTTTAACCCCATCTAGACAGCCCCATTCAGAAAAATCAAAACTAAAATTCAGCTTCTTCCCCATACCAACAACCGCCCTTCTCCCGTCCCTCCCCTTCAATAGAATCCTATGCGCATCAGCCTCAGGTCCACCAACTGATTTCATACAACAACTAGCAAGAACTCTCTCAAACACAAACCTAAACCCCAACACAACCTCCCTCACCACAGGCATTTCCAACACCCAAAGTGGCAATGCTGTTCCACTTGGCACGCCATCAAGAACCACCACACTCCTAACCAAAAACTGATTTTCTAAAATCCAATTGGCACTCAATGCCAGTGCAGAATCGTGCAAGACCAAGTCCACAGGCGCCAATCCCATTGAGCCCACCACTTGGCCCAGCACCTTCCCCATTTCTTCACTTCTCAACTCAATGGCCTTATCGCTCTTTTTCTTTGAAACCCGAACCTTATTTTCCTCAAAGTTCACATACCCTTGTTCAACAAGCTGATCAAACCCCCAAAACAGACCTTTTTGTTTAATTTCTTCGTACACCTCCCACAATCCGCCTAAAACACCATTCCCACCCAGATTCTCTTCAACCACAACAACGGATTTATCAGAAAATCCAGAGCCAGGAAGATCAATCGCCACGGCATGTACATTTTTGCGACCTAAAAACTTAACAACATTTTGAAAAGCAAAAGAACTGCAACCTAGACCGTGTACAATCAGAACATGGCTATCCGCGTTAGTGGGCCCTTGTTGAATAGAAAAGACTTCAACTTGGGGTGATTAGGAGCTGTTTGGACCTTGATGGTGCGGCCACTGGCGTAGTGGTGGCGGAGAATGGGGGGAAGGTTGAGGAACCATGTCTTGGGGTCCTGTGGGAATAAAGAGAAGAGAAGAATGAAGAAAAGGGTAATGAGAGAAACAACGAGGGTGGAGTAGAACCAGAACTGAAATGGGTTTGCCGTGGTGGCGACGGATTTGGTGGGAGAGGAAGTGGGCGGTGGTTGTGACGGTAGTGAGGTGGGCTCAGGCTTGGGCTTTGGTTTGGATTTGCAGAGTTTTGGCTTTGGGGAGTCGGGTTCTTCAGTTATGATTGCCATTCTTGGGGTGGTTTAAGGGTTTTGGGCCAGTGGGTAATTGGCATAGACTGAGGCCTGCAGTTAAAGCCTAAAAGCAATCTCCCACAAGAGACGAGGGAGTTTCTCGGCACAGAGCCAAAGACACAGTCGAGTAAAGTAGCAGTTTCAGGTTTTAGTACAATATTTTGGTCTTTTTTGCCACGCGCATGGTGTATGGATCATTCTTAGTAAATCTCAGAATCTGAATTGTCGGACAATGATAATGGTGAAGGCTGCTTGGATCCATATGGTTGTGATTATTGGAGTAGCTTGCAATATGAATAACATATACCTCTTATGGGAAAAATGAAAAAAATTAATATAATTTATAAAGAGACATAACACTATAATTTTTTTTATTACAAATTCGTAAAAGGATTTGAGGAAAATATGGAGGAAATAAAATTTATATATATCCATATTTAAAATAATTAAGTATGTTTGGTACTTGTATCTTAGGTCATCTCCAACAGAACATCATGTCTTATACCATTACACCAACACCGTTACATTAAATTTGGGTGTAATCCCTTCTCCAAGGAGCACCAAATATTACTTTAAATTTGGTGAAATGCATATATACTCATTTCGCCCCCAAATTTATTCTACTCCAAATTTTAATTTCATTTGTATCATATATTATATATTTAATTAATTTATAATTAAATTTTATCTATTTAATTTTAATTTTGTTATTATTTTGCAATAACATTTGTAATAATTATAATAATTAACATTTGCAATAAATTATAATAATTAACAATAATAAGTAAATACATTAAAATAACATTACTTGCATTAAATTCAAAAGTAAAATACATCATAAATATTGAAAACTAAAATTTAAATAATAAAATACTACATAAACTAAAGACAATAATTTAATAATGTGGGTTCTACAAGATCATCAAACTATTAACCAAAAAAACTGAAGCTACTTTGAGATATTTGACTATGTTGTTAAGCACTTTTTTGCATAATTCTTGATTTTTCATTTTGAAAAAACTCATACAGATTCAGATCATTTATGAAATTTAAATCTTTTAATAAAATTTTATTCTTCTGTCGATATTCTGTCATGGCTAATTTCTTTGACTCATTTTGAGCTCTGGTCATTTGGATTTGACAAACTTGTTGCCTATCCTCACTTCTCTATTTGAAAAGTTCAGCGACTCGTTGATATTATTGTCTAATAGGTTCAAGAATTTTTGTGCTTTCTTTCTCATTTTTCCTTTAGTTTCGCCTTCTTTATCCCAATCGATCGTTGAGTTGAAGTACCCTCAATATTTTCTTTATTTATATTAAGAGAAAATAAAGACAATACTTGAGATGTTGATTGTAATGATATGTAGTCCTCTAAAAGGGGAAACTCTAAATATGATGATGCATTAACAACTTTAGTATTGAAAGACTGGTTTTAATGTGTTAATCTCATTTTCAAATTTCTCAATATCTTTAAGAATGGTCCAAACGTGATCAAATTTGAATCCTTTCTTAAAATTTTTATCTTCTTGTAATATCATTTTGGCTCAAAAGAACTGCAAAAAATAATATAAATGTGAATAAAAAAATCCCTGAATCTAATACATACAATTAAATAGTACAAATAATACTCACAATATCTTGTTTTGATGCATCACTAAGACGATGATTTTCCACTTGAGATCAAAATTGCTTCATTGACTAGTTTATACGTATAATTAGATTTTCGAAAATTTCAAGATATATATGATATAAGCTCAAGGCTTCTTCATGTGAGTATCAAGTAGAATGCTAGCAATTACTCATTTTAAGGAAAAGCTGGAGAAATGAAAGCTAAAGTGAAGAAAGTAAAGGTAAGATACAAAAAATTGTGGTATGCAATTTATGCAAAGAAGTGGAGATTTTGGATATAGATCGTACCGTTGAGGTGTTGATGAAATCTAATCCAACAGTTGAAATGGTATTAGTACAAATACCTTATCTTTTTGAAAAGTGGAGATTTTGGATATGGATCATCATCAGATGTTGATGAAATCCAATCTAACGGTTGAAATAGTTTATTAGTACATATATCTTATCTTTCTGAAAAAAAAATTTGTTGTCCAATTTAATTACATACTAACTTTGACATCCTTAAATATATCCAATCACTCTCAAATTTTTACCACACTTAACTAATATGTAGATCAATGTAATCATATTTTATAATTTCCTAAAATCATTGATTTACCTTAGTAAAATCAGCCCATTTATTATAATACAAAAATTGTAAGTTCTATCATGATAGTTTTGAGTGTCTTTTTAAATATCAAACCATATTTTCATTTATAACCTCTCCAAACTTACATACATCACCTAAACTCATATATAAACAAATATATGGTGAAATATATAGGTTTTAATCAAGTTATTATACATATATAAAGCTTTAAATATAAAAACCAACAAGTATACAATTTGTCCCTATTGATTTTTATTGCGATTTTGCAACTAAAAATCCATCTTTTGTAAATTATAAAACCATAGATAACATCCTAACATGATTATAAACAATAATAGAAGTTTTAAAAATCATAAACCCTCAAACAATTTAAGAACTTAAATAAAAAATATAAGTTAAGCTCACCTATGCACAAATTTAAACTTCTATTTGCTCCCTCTTACTTCCCTTTGCTTAGATTTTCGTTATAGATCGTGTGAATGAGGTATTGATGAAATCCAATCTAACGGTTGAGATAATTTATCAGTATAAATATCTTATTCTTCTGAAAAGTAGATTTTTTGATATGGATCATACGGTTGAGATGTTGATGAATCTAATCTAACGATTGAGATAGTTTATTAGTACACATATCTTATCTTTCTGAAAAGTGAAGATTTTAGATATGGATCGTATGGTTGAGATGTTGATGAAATGAAATCCAATCTAACGGTCGAGATAGTTTATTAGTACAAATATCTTATCTTTCTAAAAAGTGGAGATTTTGGATATGGATCGTATTATTGAGGTGTTGATGAAATCCTAATGATTGAGATAGTTTATTAGTACACATATCTTATCTTTTTGAAAAGTGGAGATTTTGGATATGAATCGTACGATTGAGGTGTTGATGAATCTAATCTAATGGTTGAGATAGTTTATTAGTGCAAATATCTTATCTTTGTGAAAAGTAGAGATTTTTTATATGGATCGTACAGTTGAGGTGTTGATGAAATCGAATCTAACGGTTGAGATAGCTTAGTATAGATATCTTATCTTTCCAGATAATTATATTTAACAATGACAAAAGCCTACACTGAACTTTGCTAATATTCATTCTTTGCTAATACCACTCTTTGTTAATACTCATTCTTCTAATTTGTCATTGAAAAATGAACTTGGATGTTGGAGGTCCCTCTCATGTTTCTTCTTCGACTTCTTCATCATTTACTGATAACAGTGATACTAATGCATAAATTATGCTCGAGCTTCAAACAATTGATGCAGAACAAGAAGCTTTAATTCATATGTCTTCCAACACTAGCCTCCTTATCGCTCACTATCTCAATCAACAAAATAACCAACATATCTATGGAGGCTCAATTTTTGGTCAATATAGTGACCAATCATGAATGGGAGAAAGCTGATAGAAATTTATTTAATGATATTTTGTCGAGAATCTACGTTATAATGAAGCGATATTTCATCAATGATATCGAATGTCTCAAAGTTTATTTCTATGCATAGTTAGGGCCGTGAAAGGTCATGACAGTTACTTTGTGCAGAAAAGTGATGGAATAGGTAGACTCGGATTATCTATCTTTCAAAAGATAATGGTTGTATTTTGAGTGTTAGCGTATGGTATATCAACAAGTAGAAGAATCCATAGTATTTGAAAGTTTGAAAAGATCTTGTCATGCTGTCGTGGAGGTATTTACAGAGTGGTATTTAAGATAACCTAATGCTAATGAAGTTGCTAGGATACTCCATGTTGGTAAACAAAGTGGTTTTCTAGAAAGGTTGGGTAGTCTAATTTATATGCATTAGAATGGAAAACTTGTCCAACGGCTTAGGCATGACAATATACAAGTCGTTCTAGATCCCCAACTATTATCCTTGAAATTGTAGTAGATTATGATCTTTTGATATAACATGCATATTTTGGTTTGCTAGGGTCAAACAATGATATTAATGTTTTGGAGGCATCCATGTTTTCGCTAACCTCCAACGATATTGCTCATCCCGCTCATTATATCATTCAAGGAAAAGAATATAACATTAATATCTACCCTAAATTGTCTATTATTATACAAATAATTCATGATCCGCATAGTTCAAAAAGAAAATTATTTTCAATGAAATAAGAAGAATGCAAAAAAGATGTGGAACATCCATTAGGATTCAAAACTTGATTTTTCAACTGATTTTTTAAAAGTTGAAATAATATGAAATTCCTGAAAAAACTAAAAGGTTGGAGCTATATATTTTTTTATGAAAAATTTGTGAATCAATTCAGAATGGTCTTCAGTTTAGATCAAGAACAATGCAGTATTTGAATAAAATTGATAATTTAGTATTGTAGAGATTTGGGAAAATGATGTTAATTCTCTATAAAAATATACAAGGTGAAAGTCATAATCATCAATATTCATCTTCTACATTCCATCATATCACCGACTTAAAGCGAATTCATTTCTAGCACTGAGGATATGGTCCATTGTATCAAAATAAAATCAAAGATGAAAATGGCATTTTCAAACTTGACATGGCGAAGACATACAACAAAGTTCAATGGAAATTTCTACATGTGATATTGAGGAAATTTGAATTTTTCAGAGAGATGGTTAAATTGATGAAACATTGTATTGAGAATGTCTAGTTCTCGATTATTAGGAATGGTGTTCTTTCTAGTTTTTTAAAGTCAACGAGGGGACTTCAATAAGTGGATCAATTTTGGCCCTTTATTCCATTTTCGCTTTTGGTTCATCTTAGTACGAAGGCTTTTTCGAGGGGCTTATTGAGCAAAATTCTTATATCAAGTACCATTTATCCTAGGGCTTGCTAATATCACATTTGGAGTATGCTGATGATATCCTCATTTTCTCTAAACCCAACTTCCATGATTTGAGATTGCTTATAGATTTCCTCCAAGAATACAAGCGTGTTTCTAGACAACTCTCAAATCCAACAAAGTGTTCTTTCTATGCCAGTAAGTGATAAGTTGGTTTTATACCAATAATTCATATACTTTTTGATTAATATTTGGTTTGTTTTCAAGTGTTTTTGTTATCTTGTAGGTAATGACAAAAGGAGAAGAAAATGGAAAGAAACCAAAAACTTTGTTGAAAATGTTGAAGAATCTGAATTGTGGTGCGACTGATTGTAATTTTCGTATTTCAATCATAGCTCTCTATTCAAATATAAATTTGACTTGATTCTTAAACCACTGATAATCCAAGAGATAGATCTATAACTTTTATGTTTATTATAAAATCCAATTCTGTCTATTTCAATAAGAAAATTTGAGTTTAATAGTTAGCATTGGGCTGCAATTTTCTGGGATGATACATCTTACTATTTTAGGCATAACTCTGCCCACAGATGTCATATTTAGTTGATTCAAGTGTTTATGAAAATATAAGACATAGAGATACAATTAATTAGAAGACATTAAAAGCTAATTCATTTTTGAAAGAGGTAAAAAAACCAATTGCAAGAGGCTGAATAGTGTAAAAGTACTGAAGTGAAAGAGGAAAAAATAGCAGCAACGGCACCTAGGCACCATCCTAATAACCAAAAAGATGCTGATGCATTTTCTTTGCGACAAGTGGCAATGAATCATGCATTTTGGCATTTTTATGAGATATACACGTTAGATACACCTATACATCATTACCCACGTGATGCTCTAGTGAATACATTAAATTGGTGGAGAGAAAAGTTATTATAAATTATATATAAAAAATTTATACTAATTTAAAAGTTTTATGGAGTTGAGAGAGGCGACTGTCGCTAATTTCTATAGTTGTTAAAATTAAGCAATTAGAGTTACACCCACCCTACTCTTAACACTTTCCATTCCTACAAGACTCCAATTCAACAATTTGAGCTAAACTTAATTGAAATTCGTTAAAAACTTTTTTCTAATTAATTGAATGATCTATCATCCAATATTGAAAAACTAGATCTAGTATGCTATACTCGATAGTGTACATTGAGTATGTAAAGGAGAAAAAGCCAACAAAAGGGGAATGATTTCTAGTTTCTTTTGAAGAAAAGTCAAGAAAAGTGGAAAGATTTTTAGGTTTCTTTTGGCAAAGCAAGAAAAGTGGAAGGATTTCAGGGTTTCTTTTAGAAGACTATTGGGAAAAGAATCATGAGGGAGAAATTTAAAAGGAAAATATCAACATCAACCAATGAGGGAGGATTGGTTCTTGGAACCAAAGGAGGCCATTGGGGGATGCTTGGAGACAATGCCCATTCCATTTTATGCAAATCAAAACAGGGCATTCTTGGAGATAAAGAGTCATTCTTGGAGACAAGGAGAGCTTCAACCATTCCATCCACTTCACAAATTGGTGAACAATTTCCATGTTCTTTCTTATTTATTTGTTAAAGTTGTATTCATCCATGGTGAACTAAACATTTCTTTCTAGAGGATGATGTAAATTTATTTGATCCTATATTTTGCATTCCAAATAATATTAGTTTGAGTTATTCATCTTATTTGTGTTATCTTGTTTAGTTTTTCATCTTAATTAATTGATCACTAATTGAGATTGTTTGACTTATGAGGTTCGGCACTCGAGAGAGTAAAGATTATACATAATTATAGGGATAACACAACTTAGGAATCATAGAGTTGAGAAGCTTGTGAAACATTTGAAGTTTTGAAGAAGAATTCATTAAACTTTTGTAGAGTTTTATTCTTGAATTCTTATAAAGATGTCAAAATTCATGTTGGAAGTCATAGTCAATTCGGCACTCGAGAGAGAGAATTGATGAGTTTAGGAATTCTTAACTTATATGTGTTGCTAACTTGATTGGTATATTTTGAAAGGAAAAACATAGGTGATAATTAGGTGAGTCATTCATCTAGAATATCTTGCTCATAAGGTGTTTGTTATATTGTTTCTAAAAACTCCACTATTGTCTTTGTATTTTTATCTTACTTTACTTTGTTTTTCAATCATCATTCGATCTTCTAGATAAAATTAGGACTATTTGAACTATGGTGCTTAATATAATTTTTATTACAATCCTTGTGGATATGATACTCAATTTACTGTTATATTAAAACTTGATACCATGCACTTGCGGTTTGAATAATTCATGAACAGTAAGCAAATACCAAATAATAAAATTCATTATATTAAATTTAAAACGTGTTTCACTTTCTAAACATTACCTATGTTGTACATTGATGCTCTGCTATATTCTGGTCATAAGAGGATATCTTTATTTGATGACATCCTTGCCAAAATAAGGTGTTGTTTACAAGGTTAGGCACAAAAGACACTTTTCTTTGGAGGTCATCTCACTTTGATTATAAGTGTTTTAAGCTCCATGCCTATCTACATTCTTTTGGCCATTTATCGTCCTAAATTAATTTTGGACCGGATTAAGCTATTATTTACAAAGTTTTTCTAGGGATCATCTGATGGGCATCAACAGATTCATTGGAATAAATGTCATAATATACGTTTTTTGTTTGTTGAAGGTGGTTTGGCTATTCCATCTTTGGCAGATATTGCGATTGTATTTGATTATAAACTTTGGTGGAAATTTCGTACAAATTCTTCTCTTTGGGCAAACTTTATGAGGCCAAAATATTGTTTAGATGGTGCTCTAATTTATGGTAAAATAATGGTTAATAACGGTTAATCATCCCCCAACTTGGAAAAGGTTCGCAATAATTAAGGACCAAGCCAAATCGTATATTTTTTGGAGTTTAGTTATGAGAGCGATTTCTTTTTAGTTCGATACTTGGTTACATAATAAACCACTATACCAACTAACTCATGGCCCTTACTCCTCAAAACCTATTGCGGATTTTTAGAATGGCGAGCAATATGATGAGTTTGGAGAATATTATATGGACTCCTTTTTATAAGCACAAACATAACAAACTGTGCTGGAAATTATCACAAGATGGAAATTTCTTTATTAAGTCTTCTTGGATTTTATCTGCAAATGGAATTTTGAACAACAACTTTTCAAAGTTATATAGAACCTCTTATCATTCTAACATCCTTGGTTTTCATCTAGAGAATACTAAAGGATTAGATCCCAATGGATCCTAAAATACCAAAACGTGGATTTGAATTACCATTCAAATGCTAATGCTGCCAGGACTCAAAATCAATCCAACACCTCTTTATTGATGGACAACATGTATGTTAGGTTTGGAATTATTTTGAGAATCTATTTCACTTGCCCCATCTGCAAACGTCTTCTATTACTGCGGTCATACAACTTTGGAGGAATACTATTCCTTATATATTTCATGTCCACCTGGCCCTTTCTCTTATTATTTTCAAAAATGTTTAGATTGAGAGGAATGCAACTAAAATAGAGGCTCACAGTTCAGCTCTTTTTGTATTATTGGAAGAGTTCTGATGCATTTGGTAAACATTACACAAGTAGGGTTAGATAAAGGGATCTTTTGGCTTGGTGATGAGATTGATGTTTCCAACCTGGACATCTCTTGTTTTGGTCCTAGAGGGCAGCAAACAACATCAAAGGTGAGATGGATAAAACCTAATCAAGGATGGTATAAACTAAATATAGATGTTGCATCTAAAGCAAATCCTAGTTTGACATATGTGGGTAAAGTTCTTTATGATAATATGGAGAAAGCAATTCTTGCATATTCTTTCTTTTTAGGCAATCAGACGAACACATTGGCAGGACTTGAGGCTGTGGTCTATGGTCTTGAGATTTGCTTCAACAAACATTTCATGGCTATTTAGATAGAAGTTGATTCTCAAATTGTTTTGAATTTACTTACCAAGCCGAAAGTTGGATATTGGAGCATTCAACATTTACTTTTTAAGGCATGGTAGCTTTTTGGCAAGAATGCAATTTTGACTCTCTCATATTTTCTGTGAAGGCAACCAAGTAGAGGATAAGCTTGCTAATATGGAGTGCTCTACATAGCAGGATTTTTTGCATCAGCACAACAGCTTTTTGAAAGATATACTTGGTTCTCTCAAGCTCGACATCTAAATTTTCATTTCAAGTTGATTCCATTGTAAGGGAATAAGTCGTCCTCATTTTTTCTTTCCACGATTTAAAGGGAGTAGTACTTCATTTTTATTTGCTTGATAATGACAATTACTCTATTTGAATAATTTTACTAAATAGATAGGTGTCTATGCCAAACCCCCGCCTAGGCACAGGTGGTGTCAACAAAAAAAACTCTCATATATTTGGACAACTCCTAAAAAAAAATTTAACAATTTGAGAAAAGTCTAAACCAAAAGTTATTTGTAATAAAAGAATATTGTGTCTTTTATTTGGCAATATATTAACCAAAACATATGAGCAAAAAAATGGAATTCTAAATAGACTCGTGTACCTAAAAAGAGAGGAACTTCACAAATCTTTTTAATCTTCACAAGTCAAGGATAAACTTAACACATGGCTAGAAAGGGAGAGGCAATAAACCATGGTCGAATCTTAGGGGTGGCGCGCCATAGCAGGGTGTGGAAAGGGAAAAGAGCTACATGTTCATGGAAATTATGCAAATCGCAATTGTACGGTGTTAAGTTTTAATACAATGTCAATTGAGTTGAGTATCCACAGGGATTGTAATCAAAAATTGTATTAAGTATCGTAGTTTAAATAGTTTTAATTTTATCTGGAAAATCAAGTGATGATTGGTAAACAAAGTAAAGTAAGATAAAAAAAATACAAAGACAAAAGTGAAATTCTTAAAAGTAATATAAAAAACACTTTATGAGCAAAATATTCTAGAGGAATGATTTACCTAATTTTCACCTATGTTCTTCATTCCAAAATATATCAATTCAAGTCATCAACACATGTAAGTTAAGAATTTCTAAGCTCATCAATTCTCTCTCTTGAGTGTCGTATTGACTATGAGTTCTAACATGAATTTTGATATCTCTATAAAAATTCAATAATAAAACTTTACAAAAGTTCAATGAATTCTTCTTCAAAACTTCAAAGGTTTTATAAATTTCTCAACTTATGATTCCTAGGTTGTGTTATCCCTATAATCATGTATAATTTTTCTTCTCTCGAGTGTCGAATCTCATACATCAAACAATCTCAATTAGTAGTCAAATAATCAAGATGAAATACTAAACAAAATAATACAAACAAGATGAATAACTTGAACTAATATTGATTGGAATTCAAAACATAGGATCAAATAAGGTTACATCATCCTCTAGAAATAAAAGTTTAGTTCATAATGGATGAATACAACTTCAAGAAAAAAATAAGAAAGAATATAGAAATTATTCACTAATTTGTGAAGTGGGAAGAATGGTTCCTTGTATCCAAGAATGACTCATTGTCTCCCAAAAGTGTCCTATTTTTGTTCCAGAAAAATGAGTAGCTTTTGTCTCCAAGAACTTCCCCTTTTGGTTGATGTTAATCTTCCCCTTTTAAACTTCTCCCAATGATTCTTTCACCAAGAGTCTTCCAAAAGAAAACTCTGAAATCCTTCCACCTTTCTTGGCTTTTCTTTAAAAGAAACATGAAATTCTTCCTCTTTTCTTAGCTTTTCCCCCTTTATCCTCTTTTTTTCCTCCATGTTTTTAGGCCAAAAGGACCCACTAATTTGTCTCTTGCGTTATCTTTAAAGTTCTCCAAAAGAAGTCCCAAAATCAGATTTAAAAAAATGAGTTTTAACTTTTTCGCGAACTAGGTCCATGGCTCTGAATTCAGGCATCGCGGCGCCAAACATTTTGTTCTCTGGTACTGCAGCTCTGATTTTAGGTGTTGTGGCACCAAACATTTTGTCCTCCGGCATCGCGGCTCTGATTTTGGGCACCGTAGCACCAAAAAATCTATCCTCTAGCATCGTGTTGTGTGATCATTCATGTTGAAAGCTATTTTTGAGCTCTTTATGCTCTAAATTAGCTTTTAGTGTCTTCTAATGAATTATAAATATATGTCTTGGATTTATAAATCTACTTGAATCAACTCAATATGACATTTGTGGATAGCGTTATGACTACAATACCAAGATATATTATACTAGAAAGTTTCAATCCTGTGCTAACCATTGAACTCGATATTTCTCATTGAAATCGAACGAATTGAATTTCTTGGTAAACATAAATGTTATAGATCTATATCTTGAAGTTCCAATAGATTAAGAATCAAGTTAATATAAAATTAGGGTCAAGAGTTATGATTGAAATACGAAAACTGCCATTAGTAGCACCACAATTTAGATTTTTCAACATTTCAATCAAGTTTTTAGTTTCTTTTCATTTTTATCTCTTTTTGTCATTACCTACAAGATTTCAAACTAAATGCATTAAAAGTAACAAAAACACTTGAAAATAAACTAAATGTTAATAAAAAGTTATATGAAAAACTGGTATAAAACCAACTTATCAAATACCCCCAAACTTAAAGATTAGTTTGTCATCAAACATCAAACATGAAATTTCCAATAACAACCCCATATAAATCAGATTGCCAAAGTCAAGAAAGATTTTGTTTTCTATCTTATCTAAAAGATTAGAAAAATATACCAAGTTTACATGTTAACATGGATATCGGTTTCACTTAACTTCATGGTCTTGTGTGAGTGTGTGTGTGAAAGTAGTAGTTTATCAACTTTCATTTATCATCCAGATAGATTTATAAAGTCAACTACTCATATTTGATCCATTTTTAAAGTGCTTACCAAACTCCATAGGCTTGTTTTTCACACTAGTCTCCACTAATGTAAGTAGATCATAACATCAAAGATCAAAAGGACTTCCAAAGCTTGTATTGTGAGGTTTGGGTAATGGTGGGAAAATATGAAAAATTGTAGCTAAAAATTACCCATATTACACAATCATACTAGAACCTTTATTAATAAGCACCAATTTTTTTCATCAATCCCTTCATTTGTCATTATTGAATATCCTATTTTTCTTCTTCTTCTTCTTCTTCTTCTTCTTTTTTTATCTTGGATTACCCCCAAACTTTTTTTTGTTTCTGCAATGGGGGTCTATTTATTATAGGGAGTTCAAATCTTACACCTCAATTCAAAATCTCTTTATTTTCCTCATTTTTCAATATTTTCTTCTCTTTGTTTTCATTTTTTTCTCTTTTTTTAATACAATAATTCATTCAAGAATGATTGTGTAAATGAGAAGAGAAAATGTAGAATATGGGATTTTTTTTCATAAAGCTCGATAATGTGTATAGGTTGTCCAAAGAATTGTTTCAATAGGCTCAAGAGGGGACACTAGGGAATAATTCAAGTATAGGTTGGCTTCAAAGGCTCAAACGGTCCAAAAATGGTCTAAATCATCTCCCTAATGTTATGTCACCTAGGATTTCACCTCGACTAGTGATCAAACAAGTTCTAGAGGTTGGTGTGATCATTTAGGAAATAATTAGACCTTATATACTGTCTCTAAACGATTAAATGTAACTCAACAAACTACTTAGTGCATCAAGATTCACAAGACCTCATAAAGTAAATAAAACCAAATTTTGATATTTTGACATGTAAACAAACGTATATATTCTAATATTTACTCTCTTTTTTTCTTTTCAAACATGCACATAGTTTATCACAAAACCTTTCAAGCAACAAGCAATAATCCTAAACTCTTGAACTCCCCACAAACTTAATATAAATATTGTCCTCAATGATTGAAAGAATTGTAAAACAAGGGGACTTTCCCGAAAATGGGTGGTGTTTAGTCTTTAACCTGCAAAAATGTGTAAAATATCAAGTAACAATCATCATGATATGAAACAAGACAAGAATAACAAAACTCATAAAAAAAAAAGAAAAAAAAAGAGCTTGCGTTGCCTCCCAAGAAGCGCTTTATTTAAAGTCTTTAGCTATATCAAAACCGAACACCTTAGGTTGCTTCTCCAAGTGGAAGATTAGACACCTTCCAATTTTATTGCCATAATAATGTTTCAACCTCTGTCCATTAACAAGAAATAATATACCATCCTTACCTTTGAGCTCAACCGCCCTAAATGGAAATGTCTTGTTGACAACAAGGGGATCGGACCATCTAGATTTCAATTTTTTCGAAAAAAAATTTAATCTAGAATTGAAAAGCAACACAAGTTGTTCGGGTTGAAATTCCCCTCTCAAGATTATTTTTTCATGCCACTATTTTGTTTTATCTTTATAGATTTTAGTATTTTCATAGGCATCAAGCCTAAATTCCTCCATTTCATTGAGTTGCAACAATCTTTGTTCTCCTATTGCCTCTGTGTCAAAATTTAATTGTTGCTATATGTTCTAGCTCAATAGGGAGATGACAAGCTTTTCCATAAACTAATCGATAAGGAGACATGCCTATAGGAGTTTTATATGCTGTGCAGTATGTCCACAATGCATCATCAAGCTTATGTGCCTAATCCTTTCGATTAATGCTTACCGTTTTCTCAAGGATCTACTTCACTTCCCGATTTGAGATTTCAGCTTATCCATTTGATTGAGGATGGTATCCAAGAGCTATCTTGTATTTTACACCATACTTAACCAAAATGTTATTAAATATTTTATTGCAAAAATGAGAACTTTCATCACTTACAATTGCTCTAGGTTTGCTAAAATGAGTGAAAATATATTTCTGTAAGAATTTAAGCACTACATTAGCATCATTAGTAAGTGTGACAATGGCTTCTATCCTCTTGGAGATATAATCCACAATGAGAAAAATGTATGACCGGTCATTTGATGGAGGAAATAGTCCTATGAAGTCAATCCCCCAAACATCAAAGAGTTCCACTTCCATCATGTTAGTCAAAGGAAGCTTATGGAGTCTAGTAATTGTTCCAGCCCTTTGACACCGGCCACATGTCTGCACAAAAGCATAACAATCCTTAAACAAATTTGGCTAATAAAAATAGGATTGCAATACCTTAGAAGTTGTCCTTGTAGGTACAAAATGACCACCATATAGGGATGAATGACAATGCTTAAGAATTTTATTTGTTTCCTCCATTGGAATGCATCTCTGAATCACATAATCTGAACACCTTTTGAAGAGCAAGCGATCATTCCATAGATATAATTTCACATCATGTAAGAATTTTTTCTTTTGATGATACATGAGGTCCGGAGGTAATAATCCACCTGCAAGATATTTCATAAAATCTGCATACCAAAGTAAATTATCTTTGATTACCAAAATAAACTCATCTAGGAAAAATTCTTTAATTGGTTCTTCAAAGTTCTCATTTTTCTGCTCTAACCTCGATAAGTGATCCGCCACCACATTTTCACTTTCCCTCTTATCTTGATTTCAAGAACAAAATCTTGAAGAATGAGTATCCATTGGATTAGCCTTGGTTTTGCATTCTTTTTGGCAAATAGATACCTAATAGCAGCATTATCGGTGTAAACTATCACCTTGGTAGCTACAAGATAAGCACAAAATTTATTAAATGCAAAAACAACAGCTAACAACTCTTTTTTAGTGGTGGTGTAATTTTGTTGGGCATCATCAAGTGTTCAGCTTGCATAGTAAATGACCCTAAAATTTTTATCTCTTTTTTATCCTAATACCGCTCCAACCGCATAATCACTAGTATCACACATACGTTCAAATGGTTAGATCTAATCTGATACCACCATAATAGGAGCTGAAATGAGAGCCTTCTTGATATGATCAAAGACCTGTAGACAATCAATATTAAAATTAAATGGCTTATCTTTTTCGAAAAGGTTGCACAAAGGTTTTACAAATTTTGAAAAATCCTTAATGAATATTCTATAAAATTCGGCATATGCCAAAAAACTAATTTTAGCTTTTATATTGATTGGCGGTGGAAGTTTTTCAATAGAAATAATTTTTGCTTGGTCTACCTCAAGTCCTTCGGAGGACACTCGGTGACCTAAAATAATACCTTCTTTTACCATAAAATGACACTTTTCCCAATTTAAAACAAGGTTAGTCTCCTCACATCACTGCAAAATAAGAGAAAGATTATGTAGATATATATCAAATGAGAAGCCAAATACTAAAAAATTATCCACAAAAATTTCCATTATGTTCTCCACCATATCATGAAAAATTGTCATCATGCATCTTTGAAATGTGGATGGGGCATTACATAATCCAAATAGCATTCTTCGAAAAGCAAAAGTACCATAATGACATGTGAAAGTTGTTTTCTCGTGATCTTTAGGTGCTATGACAATTTGATTGTACTCCCAATAACCATCAAGAAAATAATAATATTAATACCCTACAAGTCGTTCTAATATTGGATCAAGGAATGGGATGGGAAAATGGTCTTTATGAGTAGCTTTGTTGAGTTTTCTACAACCAATACATACTCGTCAACCTGTGACCATTCTTGTTGGTATTAATTCATTGTTATCATTTTGAATTATGGTCATGCCACCCTTTTTTGGAACTACTTGAACCGGATTCACCCAAGAACTATCAAAAATTGTATAAATAATTCTGGCATTCAACCATTTCAAGACTTCATTTCTTACAACCTCCTTCATTGTAGGATTTAGTCTACATTGATGTTTAATAGATGATTTGTAAGATTCTTCCATTAAGATTTTATGCATGAGAACTGAAGGACTAACACGTTTTAAATTAGAAATTGACTAACAAATAGCAGATTTATGCTCCATTAAAACATGAAGTAATTTCTCAACCTCTAAAGTTGATAGAGATGTTGAAATAATTACCGGATATATGTTGTTAGCACCTAGAAATTCATACTGCAAATGCTCTGAAAGTATTTTTAACTCAAAATATAACAAGCCAACAAAATAGCCCAACAGGTCGTCATCCATGTACACACTCTCTTAGACACCTGCAGGAGCTCCAACCGTCGCCCAGCCAACAAAAGATGCTTCAGGTATCGTCGTACTCACCTACAATGCATAAACTATATGAGCTAACGCTCAGCAAGTAATGATTATACATGTCAAAGAATAATCCACAATATCAAGTCATGCATCTCAACATGTTATGCACACAATGCAATTTTATGCATCAAAATATTTCTCTCAAAATTATTTCTTTCTTGGGCCCCTGACCAATGCTACTATCCCATGCACCGAAAAAGAGCTCTGTATACCGCCATAATCCAATGGCTAATAACCATATAAGCATGCAAATCCATGCATACTCATACGCATGTAAATCCATGCACACGAACCTGCAAATCCATGTATAAAACCATGCAAATCCATGCATGCTTCGGTGCACTAGTAGTAGTCAGCATAATATTTTCCTTTCTCACAATCATGCCATGCAATGCAAGATTTATCACAATGCGTATATATAATACATGCACGTGCCAATGACAATGCCCATGTATGTATACTCAATTGAGAGCCCTCTACTATGCACATATGATTTATGATATTACATATAATTCACACATCTACTATGTCTATGCATTGTAGTTGCAAATGAATCTTTACTTACCTTTCACTTGGTTGGTAGCTTAGTCTAAATTTGTTTAGTATTCCTCTCCAACCTTAGATGTAAAATAGTCTGTAATATTACCCAACATCAAGCACCATTCCCAATTTGGCAAGTTGAAAGCACAAAATCTCATACTAGACCTTAAACACCAAGCTATAAGCTAACAATCAAGCTTTCACAAACTAGCCCCTCAAATACCTCAATTTCTAATCTTAAATACATGAAAACATCATGTAATTGAAGTATTATAACTCTAATATCATGTACCTAATTGTTAACACTCAATAGCAACATGTCTAGGTTGAAACATGCTAAGTGATCAAATGTGACAGATTCACATTTTCATATTTTCTTGCTGTCAAGTTTAGTTGCATGATAATTTTAACATCCCTAAGCATATCCAATCACTCCAAATTTTTACCACACTTAGATAACATGTATATAAATGTAACCATATCATAGAATTGCTAAAAATCATGGATATAGCTTCCAAAGTTCAGCTCTCTTCACGACATACTAAAACAGATTGTTTCCTACCGTGACAGTTTTGCAAACCTCATGACATTAATGGTTTTGACACCCTTAAGTATATTCAATCACTCCAAAACTTTCAAAATACTTAGATAACATATATAAGGAGACAAAAAGGTCATATTATTACCAAAAATAATGGATTTACCTCTCCTAATTCAGTCTCCTTCACAGCACACCAAAACAGATTTTGCTATTTTGGCAGTTTGAGTGTTTCTCCAATATCATTCTCTATTTCAATTTCCAACTGATTAAACTTCATTCCAATACTCTTAATTCATATATGGTTATGTAAATGGTAATAATTATAGGTTTTATTCAACATACCATACACTTTTGAAGCCTAAAACACAAGAAAACAGTAAGATGATAGTTTCTGCCACAAGTATTTCCTATTAAGTGTTTGTCATCAAAAACCCTTTCTTTGTGCACCAAAGTCTAACTAAAAACTTTCTAACACTTTTATAATAGATATTGAAAGCTTAATAAACAATAAAACCATTCATAATAATCTGAAAATCAAAGGTAAAACCGTAGATAAGTGTTACCTATGCAGATTTTGAGGTTAACTTGATGGTAATCACTTCTCCTTCACTTTTCTTGCTTTTATTTCAACTTGGAATCAATTTGGATCACTTGTAGACCTTAAGGTATGTGTTTGGAAGGTGAAAATGGCTGAAATGAGGGTCTGGTCGTGGCTTAAGGGTGAAGGGTTGAGGTGTTAGCTTGAGATGTTAGATTAAGCTTAATAAGAAAGCATGAGGTGGCAAGTAAATGGTAAAATCTGATTTTTCTCCCTTATCTTGCAGCCCTAATCTTGTGTGTCTCACCTATTTTTATTTGGTTGCAACCTATCTTAGTCACCATTCATTCCTATAGTTATTTCCTATGTCCGTTCATTCGATCTCCAAACCGATTCGCATCCGATTCTTAAAGAATTGTCAAGTTTGCATTTCTAAAATTATATGCACATATGGGCTTAATATGACACTTAAATCACATTATATCATGTTCAATATCCCAAGTATGCTAATTTACAAATATATACTTTTGAAATAACTTGATCAAATCAAATTAAACCGTATAAGCTTACTAGTAACACTTTTAACACTTCCAAAATTATAACCTATATATCCCATCTATATCTAATATTGATCCACCTCATTTTCTTCTTATTTCAATATAAAATCAACTACTTAGATTAGGAAATTCAATAACTAATACCATGCAAGAACTTCAGAATTAAGTTTAATATTCAAGAATGTCGTATAAAATGAAATAAATTATGCAATGTCAATAGAAATGCAAATAGCGTATAAAATTAACACGTAATGTATGAATCATATTTGGCCATGTGAGTAGTAAGAGGCTCGGGTATCACATCCTCCCCTCCTTATAAAAATTTCATTCCCGAAATTTCACTTATTGAAAAAGTTCAGGATACTTAGTTCTCATTTCATCCTCCCTTTCCCAAGTGGCCTCTTCTACCAATTGGTTTCTCCATAACACTTTAACCAATAGAATCTGTTTATTTCTCAGCTGCTTCACTTCTCGTAACAAAATTTGTACAGGTTTTTCTTCATAGCTCAAATCTGCCTTTAATTCTACTAGTTCATTCTTCAGAATGTGAGAGGGATTAGCAATATATTTCCTCAGCATAGACACATGAAATACATTGTGTATTTGGGACATAGACATTGGCAGATCCAGTCTGTAAGCAACATCACCAATTCTTTCAATCACAGAGAATGGGCCAATGTATCTGGGACTCAATTTTCCTTTCTTTCCAAACCGCATGATGCCCTTCATTGGTGCTACTTTCAAAAACACCTGATCTCTTATCGCAAACTCCAATGCCCTTCTTCATCGATCTGCATAACTTTTTTGTCGATTTTGGGCAGTTTGCATTCTTTCTCGAATCCGTAACACAGCTTCTATCATTTCTCGAATCATATCTGGACCCAAAAGTTTCTTCTCACCAACTTCATCCCAGTGTATCGGAGACCTACATTTTCTGCCATACAATGCTTCATAGGGAGCCATTCCAATGCTAGTTTGATAGCTATTGTTGTACGAGAACTCCACCAAAGGTAGGAATTTACTCCACTGACCTTGGAAGTCTAATACACAGGCTCTGAGCATATCCTCCAACGTCTGTATTATTCGTTCAGATTGCCCATCTGTCTGAGGATGATATTCTGTACTGAATGATAATTGTGATCCCAAAGCTTTGTGTAAACTCCTCCAAAAACCAGACAAAAATCTTGAATCTCTATCAAAAACAATAGACAATGGCACACCATAAAGTCTGACAATCTCCTGAACGTATAATTGGGCATAGCGATCCATGGAATAGGTAGAACATATGGGAAGGAAATGAGAAGACTTGGTCAATCTGTCGATGATAACCCAAATAGCATCATGACCCTTAGTAGTCTTTGGCAAACCAGTTACGAAATCCACAGTGATCCTTTCCCATTTCCATTCTAGAATAAGTAGAGGTTGCAAATTCCCTGCGGATCTTTGATGTTCGGCCTTTATCTGCTGACATGTTAGACATTGCTCCACATGCTGGGCAATGTCCTTTTTCATACCCGGCCACCAATAATGCATTTTCAAGTCTCTATACATCTTGGTAGCCCTTGGATGTACTGAATAAGGGGTTGAATGTGTTTCTTTTAAAATGTCTTCCTGAATGTTATCAATATTTGACACACAAAACCGCCCTCTAAATTGTAAAATATCATTATGAGTCATCTCAAATTCAGGAGACTTCCCTGTAGCAACATATTTTCTCATATTTATGAGATATTCATCATCTCATTGTCCCTGTTTGATCCTATTAATTAGCGTAGGCTGAAGCATCAGGGCTGCCAACTTTGCCTCTATTACTCCTGTCTGTAAAATCTCTATATTCATTTTATTCAACTCATTCAGTTTCGATTTTTGAATTAAAGCCATAACTATTGTACTTTGTGTGGATTTTCGGCTCAATGCATCAGCTACAATGTTGGCTTTACCGTGGTGGTAATTGATCACACAATCATAATCTTTTACCACTTCTAGCCATCTTCGTTGCCGCATATTCAACTCTTTATGTGTGAAGAAGTATTTGAGGTTCTTGTGATCAGTATAGATCTCACACCGTTCACCATATAAATAGTGTCTCCATATTTTAAGCGTAAATACTACAACAGCAAGTTCCAAGTCATGCGTGGGGTAATTCTTTCCATACTCTTTACGTTACCTGGATGCATACGCAATTACTTTGCCATTCTGCATCAGTACACATCCTAATCCATTCTTCGACGCATCACTGTAAATTACGAATCCTCCTGTACCTGATGGAATTGAGAGAATAGGTGTTGAAGTCATCCTCTTTTTCAACTCCTGGAAATTTCGCTCACACATATCCGTCCATCTAAACATCACCTATTTTCTGGTTAATTATGTCAATGGCATTACAATCTTGGAGAACCCCTCCACAAATCTTCGGTAATATCCAGCTAAACCCAGAAAACTGCGCACCTCTGAAGGATTAGTAGGCTGCATCCAGTTGTTGATAGCTTCAACTTTACTTGGATCTACTGATATTCCCGCTCCTGATATAACATGTCCAAGAATACCACACGATCCAACTAGAACTCGCATTTCTTGAATTTGGTGTATAATTGCTTCACTTTCAGGACCTCTAGTACTTGTGTTAAATGTGCGGCATGTTCTTCTTTAGTTCTGGAGTAAACTAGAATGTCATCTATGAACACAATAACAAATTTATCCAAAAATTCTTTAAACACTCTGTTCATCAGATCCATGAATCCATCAAATTTAAGCTTACTAGTAACACTTTTAACACTTCCAAAATTATAACCTATATATCCCATCTATATCTAATATTGATCCACCTCATTTTCTTCTTATTTCAATATAAAATCAACTACTTAGATTAGAAAATTCAATAACTAATACCGTGTAAGAACTTCAGAATTAAGTTTAATATTCAAGAATATCGTATAAAATAAAATAAATTATGCAATGTCAATAGAAATGCAAATAGCGTATAAAATTAACACGTAATGTATGAATCATATTTGGCCATGTAAGTAGTAAGAGGCTCGGGTATCACACTTGGCCCACCTACTATGTACCGGATAGAGTTCTCAACAATATCAATAATCACATGGCCATAAATAGATCGACACAATCCGGGAGCCCTTTCATGGGATCACTAAAGGTCCACCCCATGTCTTCCCCTGTGACCCTCCAGAAGTCTTCCCACCAGCGGCGTCGATAAGGGCACGGTCAAGTGGTCCACCCTCTCATGAGCACCAGAGGCACACCCCCTGTTAACCTCTATGATCCTCTGAAAAGTAATACTCACGGCACCCCAAATATCATATAAATAAGCCACACATGGGCCTCAGTACACTAGTAATGGCCAACCAAAACATTTTCTTTCTGAAAATAATGTTATGCATGCAAAACCTCAACTGTGAGCACGTGTTATGCATACACGTGTAAATATTGATGAATGGCATGTTCAATGACATAATGAATCACATGTCCTGTCATCCAAACAACGTATGTATTATAAGATATTTATAATACTCATCAAAACACTCATCAAGACACAAGGATTACATTTAATATAAATAAGCAAGAAATACTATGCCCATACATTGTAGTTGTAAATGGATTTTTACTTACCTTTCACCTTTGATATCCTACTGAAGGTTAACAAAATTCTCCTCCCTAACCTTAGATATGAGGCAACCTGTAAAAGTATAACGTATTAATTTTCATTCTTAATCAATAGGTTCTATATCAAATCTCATAAGGGATCTTAAATCTTAAATTTAATTAAGTAACATTCAAACCTTAAAATTTTATATTTCACCTCAATCAGAACCTTTTAAATACCTTAATATCTTGTCTTGAATTTATTCTAATATTATTTAATTAATATGTTATAATCCTGTAATCAATCCCTTAATTTAATTAACTCTGTCATCCAATTAATACAAGATAATAAAATTGAATATGTGTAACTAATTTCAAATTAAATGCGTATATTAACTATTGTCTCATAGGTAGATAACTAATTAACTTGGATAAAAAAAAAACTTTCTTTCAAATTAGAAATAAACGACATAAATTATATTTTAATCCTTACAAACATAAGAAGGGACTTACCCAAAATTTTCTCAAATTTCTACGGTTGAAATTTGTTATTCCTTTGTCCTTTCTTCTTTTTCTTTTTTTTTTTTTCTTTTTTTTTCTTTTTTTTTTTTTTTTCTTTTTCTTTTTATTTTCTCTTCTTTCCTTTCCTTTGCTGTCGTGAATGTGTGTGTGGTGTTTTTACTTAGTATTAAAGGAATCTAATACAATATTATATATATATATATACTTATCCTTAACAGTAGTATTAAAGAACTCTAATATAATACATTATATATATACTTATCCTTAATATTAGTATTAAAAAAATCTAATATAATAAATTATATATATACTTATCCTTATCAAATATATATGTATACACTACACGTGTATACCTATATGTATATGTATATATTATATATATACTTATCCTCATCATATATATATGTATACACTACACGTGTATACATATATTATATATATATATTATATTACCCACCATATACTTATATATATATATATATATATATATATATATATTATATTAATTTTTATATATAATTAATACAAAATATTATTTATTTATTTTTATATATATTCATTTATAAGCCCCCAAATTTATTTTATATTAAAATATTTACACCCTCTTAATTAATATGATAATGTCTTTATTTTTTATTATTATTATTATACTATTACTATCACTATTTTCTCCATAATTAATTTATTTGCATAGTTTATCCTACACCGATAAACACAACGATGTCACCTTTTAGTTACGTGTATCGTAATCGTATCTAATAATTGACACCTAAATCCTCGTATCTTAGTACTGACTCAACCAATTAGATTAAAGAATTTGGAGACTAATATCGGGTGACAACTTTAAAAGTTTAATTATTAAAGATGCCACATAAAATATAGTGCATTATGAAATATCAATTAAAATGCAAATGACACATACGTAATATGAAATGCATGAACTATATTGGCCAGGTGAGTAGCGCGAGACTCGAGTATTACATCATTCCCTCCTTATCAAAATTTTATCCTCAAAATTTTGCTTATCGAAAAAGCTCTGGGTATTTGGCTCTCATTTCATCTTCTCTTTCCCATGTAGCCTCTTCCGTTGATTGGTCCCTCCACAGTACCTTGACTAATGGGATTTTCTTATTTCTAAGTTGTTTTATCTCCCATAGTAGAATCTCGATAGGACTTTCCTCGTAACTCAAATCTGATCCCAACTCTACTGGTTCGTTTCGTAGAATGTGGGATGGATTCGCAACATACTTCCTCAACATGGATACGTGGAATACATTATATACTTGAGGCATTGATGTAGGCAGATCAAGTTTGTAAGCAACATCACCTATTCTCTTGGTAATAGGAAATGTTCCTTTCTTCCCAAACCGTATAATACCTTTCATGGAGCTACCTTGAGAAACACTTGATCTCCTATGGAAAACTCTAGCATCCTCCTTCTTTGGTCTGCATAACTTTTCTGTCGACTCTAGGTAATTTTCATTCTTTTTCGAATTTGTAACACAACCTCTGTCATTTCTCGAATCATGTCCGGCCCTAAAAGTTTCTTTTCACCTACTTCATCCAGTAAACTGGAGATCTGCATTTCCTGTCATACAGTGCTTCATAAGAAGCCATCCCAATTGTAGCCTGATAACTATTATTATATGAGAATTCTACCAGAGGTAGATACTTGCTCCACTGTCCTTGGAAATCCAATACACAGGCTCTAAGCATATTTTCTAAAGTTTGTATTGTTCGTTCAGATTGCCTATCAGTCTGAGGATGATATGCAGTACTGAAAGATAGTTGTGTTCCCAATGCCCTCTGTAGACTTCTTCAAAAGGTAGATAGAAATCTCGAGTCCCTGTCAAAAGTAATAGATAGTGGTACAACATGGAGTCTAACCACATCCCGTACATATATCTGTGCATATCGATTTATGGAATAAGTTGAACAAATAGGAAGAAAATGAACTGATTTAGTTAATTTGTCCACAATTACCCAAATAGAATTATGACCTTTCACAGTTTTAGGTAAACCCGCCACAAAGTCTATAGTGATTCTTTTCCATTTCCATTCTGGAATAAGTAGAGGTTGCAAAGTTTCCGCTGGTCTTTAATGTTCTACTTTTATTTGCTGACATGACAAACATTAGTCCACGTACTGTGCAATATCTCTTTTCATACCTAGCCACCAGTAATGCATTTTCAAGTCTTTATACATTTTGGTAGCTCCTAGATGTATTGAATAAGGTGTTGAATATGCCTCTACAAGAATATCTTTTCTGATGTTATCCACATGGGGTACGTGTAATCGTTCCCTAAATTATAGCACTCCATTCATGGATATTTTAAAATTAGACGGTACCCCCGAAGCAATATCCTTCTTTACCTTGATAAAATATTTATCCTCTTGTTGTCCCTATTGAATTTTATCAATTAACGTTGGTTGGAGCGTTGAGGTTGCTAATTTTATTTCTATTTCTCCTAATTGTACAATCTCCACATTCATTTTCTGGAATTCAATTAACTCTGGTCTCTAAATAGAAAGAGTAGTTGCAGTACCTTATATTAATTTTCTACTCAATACATCTGCCACCACATTAGCCTTACCAGGATGGTAGTTGATAACACAGTCATAATCCTTCACCAGCTCCAACCACCTTCGTTGTTGCATATTTAGTTCTTTTTGCGTGAAGAAGTATTTTAAGCTCTTGTGATCTGTATAGATTTCACACCGCTCCCTATATAGATAGTGCCTCCATATCTTCAGTGCAAATACCACTGCAGCAAACTCCAAATCATGTGTAGGGTAATTTCTTTCATATTCTTTCAGCTGCCTCGATGTATATGCAATCACTTTTCCATTTTGCATCAGTACACATCCCAAGCTATTCTTTGAGGCATCATTGTAAACTACACAACCTCCAGTACCTGATGGAATTGAAAGAATGGGTGCTGATGTCAACCTCTTCTTCAATTCTTGGAAACTTTGCTCACATGTCTCTGTCCATTTAAATGTTATACCCTTTCGTGTTAACTGTGTTAAAGGGGAAGCAATCTTGGAAAATCCTTCTACAAATCTACGGTAGTATCCAGCCAAACCAAGAAAGCTATGTACTTCTGAAGGATTGTAGGTTATGACCAGCTATTAATAGCTTCTACTTTACTTGGATCTACTGATATTTCTGCCCCTGATATGACATGTCCCAAGAATACCACTCGGTCCAACCAAAATTCACATTTCTTGAATTTAGCATATAATTGTTTCACCTTTAAAACCTCTAACACCATTTTCAAATGTGTCACGTGCTCTTCCTTTGTTTTGGAGTAAATCAAGATGTCATCGATAAACACAATAACAAATTTATCCAGAAAATCTCTGAATACCCGGTTCATCAGATCCATGAAAGCTGCTGGGGCGTTAGTTAATCCAAATTGCATCACCAGAAATTCATAATGTCCATACCTCGTGCGAAATATTGTCTTCGAAATGTTATCTTAAGGATATATGTATACTTATATGTATATGTATATATTATATATATACTTATCCTCTATCATATATATATATATATGTATACACTACACGTGTATTCATATATGTATATATATATATATTACCCACCATATACTTATATATATATTATATTTTTATATATAATTAATACAAAATATTATTTATTTATTTATATATATATATATATATTTATAAGCCCCCAAATTTATTTTATATTAAAAAATTTACACCCTTTTAATTAATATGATAATGTCCTTATTTTCTTTTATTATTATTATTACTATTACTATCACTATTTTCTCCATAATTAATTTATTTGTATAGTTTATCCTACACCGATAAACACAACGATCTCACCTTTTATTTACGTGTATCATAATCGTATCTAATAGTTGACACCTAAATCCTCGTATCTTAGTACCAACTCAACCAATTAGATTAAAGAATTTGGAGACTAATATCGGATGACAACTTCAAAAGTTTAATTATTAAAGATGCCACATAAAATATAGTGCATTATGAAATATCAATTATAATACAAATGACACATACGTAACATGAAATACATGAACTATATTGGCTAAGTGAGTAGCACAAGGCTCGGGTATTACATTTAATCCATAATTTGACTTGAAACAACTGACTATCCATATCGCATAACTATGTCTTGTTGTGTACACTACATGGCATACATAAAGATACCTCCTGCTTAGGTATAGGTAATTTGTCTCTATTCTTACACTATAATATGTCTGAGATAATGCAAACATTATGTTCTTGCAATTCTGAATAATCTGAATCCCCGCAATATAATTTGTTTTACCCAAATACTCCATCTGGAATTGCTTGGCCAACCAGTCCTTAACATGAGATGTTAATTCTACATCAGTCCCAACTAGTAGAATATCATCTACATAAAGTACCAATGAGACCACGTTCTTATCTTTGATAATTTATGTTCTAATCAAAACTATAAGATTTGATCATCTAATTATATCTTAGGTTCCTTACTCTAGAAGCTTGCTTTAGTCTGTAAATAGACCTCAACAACTTGCAGACTTTCTGCTCTTAGCCTTATGCTATGAAACCCTTTAGTTGCTATATATAAATGTCTTTCTCAAAATATCCATTCCAAAAGGTTGTCTTGATATCCATTTTCTATATCTCATAATCTAGGCTCGCAACAATAGAGAGCAGTATGCGGATGAATTTAAGTATGGCTATAGGTTAAAAAGTTTCCTTATAATTGAGTCCCTCTTTCTAAGTATAGCCCTTCATCGCTAGGCTTGCTTTGAAAGTCTCTACTTCTCCATCTACACATCTCTTTCTCTTGAAGATCCATTTACACCCAGTGGCCTTATATCCTCAGGTGGATCAACAAGCTCTGAGATAAAATTGGAATTTATAGACTCTATTTCTTGGTTCATAGGCTCTTGCAATTTTTTCTTTATTAGAATCTTCTATTGCATTCTTGAAAGTCAATGGATCATCGTCACTATTATTGGAGATGGCAACTTGTGCCTCTCACTCCTCTCTGTAGCGTGCTGGTGGTCTAATAGACCTCCCACTACATAAGATAGGATGACATTATGATCATAGTTGGTGGTCTTCTTGGTATGTTATCCAACTCTTATTTTCTCATTAGAAAGCAACTCCTCTAGTATAACTTTATTATAAGGTTTAAAATTTGTCATATAATTATTTCTAAGAAAGATGACATTTGTCGATACAATTACCTTATCATCTTGAGGATTTTAGAACAAACCTCTTCTTATGTCTTTGGGTATCCCACAAACAAACACACTTCTTATTGTAGTTGCAATTTTCCAGTCTATCTTTTAAGCACATGTGCCGGACACGTCTATATATGGAAAT
Source organism: Paulownia fortunei (assembly GCA_019321725.1). Classification (NCBI taxonomy): domain Eukaryota; kingdom Viridiplantae; phylum Streptophyta; class Magnoliopsida; order Lamiales; family Paulowniaceae; genus Paulownia; species Paulownia fortunei. Next base: position 9,533,455 of record CM033108.1, read on the forward strand.
GACATAAAGTAGGTATACTACCATTCCACAACTATAAGGGTATCTTTTGGATAGATTTTGATGGCTTTACATCATAGACCTCACCACATCAAGTAAAGTTTGGTTTCTCCTCTTAGTAATACTATTTTGCTGACAAGTTCCAGGTATTGTGAGTTGGTACAAAATACCTGTTGTAACATATAGTCCTCAAACTCAGTATCAACATACTCATCTCATTGATCTGATCATAGAGACTTTAAAGACTTGCATAATTGCCTTTCGACCTCTGCTTGGAATTCTTTAAACTTTTCAAAAGTTTCAGATTTCCTTTACATTAGGTAAATGAAACCATATCTTGAATAATCTTCAACAAATTTGATGAAATATGCACAACCATCTCTAGCTTGTATGGTCATAGAACCACAAACATTAGTATGAACAAGCTCAAGTGGTTCTTTGGCCCTATTGCCCTTTCCAATAAAAGCTCTCTTAGTCATTTTAACATCTCGAGAAGATTCACAGATAGAAAGAGTGCCAACTTCAGCTCTCTTAAAGGATCATCCTTTACTAACCTATTTATCTTATCTAGATTAATATGTTTTGTAATCTTAGGTGTTAGAGATACATTTCATCCTCTTGAGAAACCTTTTGCCTCTTAGGCTTAGGATGTTCTACTTTAAATATTTCAACATTAGGCAATGATTGTTCATTAAGCCTTAACATATAAAGTCTATTATCTATCTTTGCATGACAAATATATATACAATTTCAAGAAGTAATAATCTCATTATTATAAAAAGAAATACCAAATAATTGTTCATTGCGACTTGGAAATATAAATCAAATTTCTACAAAAACTAGAAATGACATAAACTTTGTTCAAAACTAAATATTTTTTCCTAAAATTCAGATAGACAACTCCCACTACTTTTGCCTAAACTAAGGCCCCATTACCACTCTCATCATGAATATATCTTCAGCAAGTTCCTTAAAATAACTAAGTTTCTGCAGAGAAGTAAAAAAAAATTAATGGCTCCCAAATCTACTATTCAGGATGATGAATCATTTTCCACTAAACAAGCTTTAAGAACAGATAAATTATATTTATCTTTATTCTTCTCCTAGAGCTGGGAGAGATACTTTAGACCATTTCTCTTCCAATGCCCCTCAACTCTATAATGTCACTTTCCTTTGGGTTTTTTCTTCGAATCATTCTTTTCTTGCCTTTAGAACCCTTCTTCTTTGTCTTTGAGTCCCAAAATTACCCTTTTGATTCTTCTTCTTCTTACCATTAATTGAGAAAGATGGTAGTATCATCATCAATATTTGCCTCACGTTCTTTAGCCTTTCCAATGGAAATGACTTCAAAGGTTTACAACTCATTAAGCAATTGAGTAATATAATAACTCAACTTGTTCATAACATAGTTGCTTTTGAACTACAGAAAAACCAGTAAGAGTGATTCCAAAATCATACTCACTTAGGTGCACTCATCAATGGCTGCATTATAGATTTCAGTCTAGCTTATAAAGTAATCATGTTCAAAACATGTTCTCTAACCGAGGTCCCCTTCTGTATCTTCACTTTAATAGCCATTCCCATAGCTTTTCATGACATGATTGATCAGAAGATTGCCCAAACATGGCCCGAAGAGACTCCATTATCTCATAAACATTCTCCATCTTTTCGTGCTTCCACCAAAGTACAACAGACACTCCTGCTAACAAGTAGGCACAGGCTTGTTATTGGCTGCAATATATTTTTTATAGCTTTATCATGCATTACGAGGATCATTGGCATTAGGTTCTTGAGGATAATCCTCCACAAGGACAAATTTGAAGTTTTCATAGATAATTACAATGTTCATGTTACTTTTCCACTTAAAAAAGTTTTCTCCAGTCAACTTTTCATTAGCAAGTAATGTCAGAATGGGATTTGAATTAGACATGATTGTTGAAATGAATAAACAAATAACATTCATTACTTGTATGAATATGAATTAAAATTCAAAATCGTAAATGTGATGTATGGTGCATGAATATATAATCATTTTACTAATTCCATGGTAATTCAATATCGTTATAGGGTAGGTCATACTAAAGATGATTGAATCGAGATCATATCAATTAATAATAAATCATCAAATATCTTATATTTTCATCCATTTATTAACTACCATTTAAATCGGTAAAGAAATAGCTAACTTTAATTACATCTTTATGAGTGTGACCTACTATTTTGAATTTTACTAACGTAGCTCAAAATTGCCACTGTAGGGTAAGTCAATTTTGAAATAGAATGGAAAATCCTTTCATTTAGAAACCTACCTTACTATTGACTTAAACCCTCTATAGGAGGACGAAATCAAAGTAACGCTAGACACCATTTAAATCTCATGATGTTATGTTAATAGTGGAGACCATAGAATATATTGTTATATACCCCTCTCCCACTCATTATTTACAGTAAAAGTTCTCAAAATATCTAATATTTGTAATTAATATATTTTTATATATTATTTTTTTCTAACTAAGTTCAATCTTATTGGGCTTATCTAATTATTGAATTTTTCTAAAAAATCTAAGTTCATTATTTTGGAATAAACCTAAGCTAACAATTATCAACTCTTAATAATTAAAGCCAAAATAAAATAGTGATTTTATCAAATTTAATTATGAAATTAAAATCACATATTTAATCGATTATTTCATATAATTATACTCCTATCCTATAGGACGTTATATATTAAACTTTTTAATATGATGACAAGTATGCATGACATTCTTAATGAATATTAGTGGGTATTAAGAATGACATACGATTATGCATGATAATTTGTATATAATACAATCATCATATAAATTAATAAAAAATAAATAAATAATATTTTTGGTCGGATTCCCTAAGATAATTAAATTACAACTAAAAAAATAACATAATAAAATAAAATTCCCGATCAGCGCCGCGACGCTAGTGAGGTGGCGTCGCGGCACCACTTCTGTTTTCAGGCACACGATTTTTTCTTTTCTACTAATTTTTCTGATTTCTTCTCCTCCATCTTCATATGATCTTTATCATATGGGGTATGGGAATTTGGCAAAATTTACAGATATCCTATACTCTTAAATTTTGGGTTTATAATTTTGATCTAATCAAAATAATTTACATCTACTATGCAGTACTAAAGAACTAAATAATAACGACCAAGCACATTACCATAACAGATTGAAATTACGATAATTCATACAACCTGGCTCTCATACCAGTTGTTGAAAAATATTTTTATCAAATAAAAAATTATTTTGTTTCCCTATAAAATCAGGCACAATGGAAAAGCATGGTATTGGGCGTTACAAAAAATTTCATAAATGCAATTGTATAAATATATAATTTTAATCAATTCTACGTAATATAACAATCATATTCAAGGGAGTTTCAATAAATATATCCTGATAGAAAAAGTCAATACCTATTGATGCTTTCAAAATCTTCAAGCCTTTCCAATCCAAGCTTTGTTTAATTGAATCAGACTCTAAGATCTTCCAATTCAATCCTCCACACCAATAGAAGTGAGTGGACATTCTTAACACTAAATTGAACTATACTGTATAATTTATCTTTTGATATTTTCAATTCATGAAATCACATAATTAGGCTTAGGAGATGGGAAGAAAAATATTCAGCAAAAGAATTCTAATGCTCAAGAACAGGTTGTTAAGAGACAGAATAAGAGATCTCATTTTATATTCGCTAACTCCCTAGTTTCCTATCCTCTTCTAACTCTGATTAGAAGATAACTATACATCTTAGAAAAGTTATCTCTATGTTCCATTTTGTAATTATCTAGAATTATTAATTCTAGATAATACTTATAAATATATAAAATAAATATCTCATATTTATTTATTACCTAATAATATCAAATATTACCTATAATCTTTGATATTTATAATTAATACCCAATATAAGAAATAATTTTCTACGATTATAATTATAATATAATTTGTTGCTTATAATCCAATATGTGTTTACAAAGGTGGATAGGGGACCTATGAACCTATAATTATAAGCTCCAATAAATTTGGATAATTAATTAAATTCCTTAATTAATTCATCTAATTTATTAATTCTTATATTACTCTACTAAAAAATTGAAATTGCACCCTTGTAATTGTAGAATAATTTATTCTAATCAACATTGAGAAGTCGATCAATATAATCATTACATATGGTTTGACCCTCCATACATAATTCATAATTTGAGCTGGGTTTTCCGTTAACCTCTCTAATTATCTTTTGTTTCTTGTCTACTGTTAATTCACTAGTGAATAGTTAATTTATAACCAAATTATAAATTAATGATCTACTATTCAGTTTCGGAATTAACTAATAAAGGGAACTATCTTTTCACTTTCTAAGAGAAGGTGTGGATTCCACTTAAAGTTATATTCCCAACTACCTATCCTAATAAGATCCCAAAATATGAGTGTTTAAGAATGTTTACCAACAATCCTTTGACGAGCAAATAAATGCATACTGAAATAAATAGGAATCTATTATCACTCAAGATTAAGATCAACCCATATCTATGATCATTTATTGATGTTATTTAAATTTTCAAAAAAAACACAAATTTTTTATAAAAAATTAAATTACATTTGGTCCAATCCTATGTAATCATATTATATAAAGAGCCACAATTTAGATGTCATTACATCAATAGACCACACTAATAATAATTTACTTAAAGATTCCATTTAATTAATTTCATTATGAGCTAATCAAATTTATTATCTATAATATTAATCATCTCGTATATAACACTCATATACTAAGATTATGGTCACATTAATAAAAATGGATTTTATGATATTCACAAGCACATCAATATGCACAAAAGTAAGTGTGAAATATTGTTTTATTAATTTAGCAAATAATGTATAATACATGCTTTGAGGATAATATACTAACAGTATGACTTCTTACAAGTCTAAGTCTAAATGAAGAGCTCATACTCTATCACTTGTTGATCATCAATCTAAAAAAGAGCTCATACTTCATCACTTGTTGATTGTAAGTTTGAATTATCAAGAGCTCATGCTCCATCACTTGTTGATTGTAAGTCTGACTGAGGAAGAGCCCATGCTCTATCATTTGTTGGTTACAAGTTTGGATGATGAAGAATTTATGCTCTATTGATTACAAGCATAAATGATGTAGAGCTCGTGCTCTCTCTCACTTGTTGATTACAAACCTAAGGATGAAGAGCTCATGCTCTATCATTTGTTGGTTACAAGCAAAATAAAGAAGAGATCAGCGATGAGTGAGAAAAGCTAGAGAATAGTTGTCATTATGAAGTTAGAAAAATTGAAGAAGAGCTTAGCGATAAATAAGAAAAACTAAAGAAAAGTTGTTAATATGGAGTGAGAAGAGTAGAAGAATAGCCCGCTGAGAAGTGAGAAGAGTTGAAGAAAAGCTCGTTGTGAAGGCAGAAGTACACATAGACTATTAAGACTGAATATGATCTATCATGTACTAAAACAAATAATACATAAGATCATAATGCGGAAATTAAATGATAAAAATTACCTCCAACTATTGATACTTTTGTGCAATCGGGAATGAAGTTTTCTTGTGGTTAGAATGCTTCTAAGCTTCCTTCAATCTTAAGTTGATGGTGTAGGAAACTGAAAAAGAATGAATAACTTAGAGACCCAATCGTATTCAATGTATATAGACTCTTGCCATCAAAGAGTCTACCAAATTTAATCCCTTAGATTATGGAAATTTTGGGCTACTATAGGAAATAATATAATTGATATAATGGAATTATGACCCACTAATATTGTGATTGATTCATACCAAAATTGGCTCACATTAATTAGGAAGAAAATCAACTTTCTCCCACTTGGCCCATACATTCCTTTACTAACCATAATAAGAAACAAATACATGAATCATGGCAAATAGAGTATTATCTTCCAAGTATCACAATGTATTATGCTTATGAATATAAGCCATATATATTAAAGAATAAAGCTTATGTTTATTCTAGGTTTTATATTAAAGATATTTCTCAAATGAATATGTACACAAAGGAATATGAGAAACATCACAACTGAAATAGAGTTTTATTGCTTGTAACCTAGGTCCTTAAAATAAAATCACAATAAAAACCAAGCATATTCAGTCTACATGATCCTTGAATTTAAACGGTGGCATGTCTTTTATCAAAATATCAGTAATCATCAATTTAGTGTTAACATATTCAATTACCACTATTCTATCTTTAACACATTCCCTTATGGCTAAATACTTTGTGTCGATATGTTTGCTTTGACTACCACTTTTTTTTAGCTATAAATACTGCAGTCGAATTGTCACAATATATACTCAATCGCCTAGAAATTAAATCCATAATTCTTAGCCTGGAAATAAAACTATTCATCCATACACCATGCGAGGTTGCCTCAAAACAAGATACGAACTTAGCCTCCATAGTGGAAGTAGCAGTTATAGACTACTTTGTGCTTCTCCAAGATATAACTACACCGACAAACATAAAAATGTATCCAGATGTTGATTTTCGTGAATCAACACAACCAACAAAGTCCAAATCTAAGTAGTCAATCACCTTCAGATTATCAATCCATCTATATGTAAGCATGTATTCCTTTGTCCCTTGAAGATACCTCAATACCTTCTTTGCAGCTCTCCAGTGGTCTATAACTAGATTCCTCTGATATCTTCCCAATATTCCAACAACAAGTGAAATGTCAAGTCTTGTGCAAACCTGAGCATATATCACACTTCACAATAGGAGCTACACTTGGTGAACAATCTTTCATTCGAAATCTGTCTAAAATTTTATTGATATAGGTTTCTCATCATAGACCTAAAATACCTCTAAGTCGGCTATGGATCTTTATGCAATGACATAAGATGTATCACCGATATTCTTCATATTAAGGTCTTCAGAGAGAAATTATTTCACCTCATACAACAAACCCTTATCATTGGTTGTAAGTAAAATGTCATACACATATAGAACAAGGAAACAAATTTTGCTCCCACTAACCTTTTGGTATATACATTAATCCATAATGTTCTCAACAAATCTGAATGATGAGATAATATCATAAAATTTCAAATACCACTGACAGGAGGCATGTTTCAATCTATATATGGATTTCTTAAACTTGCACATCAAATGCTCACAACCACTAGAGCAAAATCATTTTGCTTGTTTCATGTATACCTCTTCCTCTAGATCTCCATTGAAAAAAGATGTTTTCATATTTATTTATTGCAACTCAAAATAAAAATGTGCAACTAATATCATAATAATACGTAAGGAATCTTTCATGGATTCAGGAAAAAAAATCCCCTTGTAGTTAATTTTTTCTATTTGAGTGAATCCTTCAGCAACGAGTCTTACTTTATATCTATCAGTGTTGCCCAATGAGTCATTCTTTATCTTAAAGACCAATTTACAACCTATGGTTTTTACACCATTAAGCAACTCAACAAAATCCCAGACTTTATTACATGCCATAGAATTCATCTCATCTTTTATGGCATCGTACCAAAAATTAGATTTCTTACAACTTATAGCTTGTAAAAATATTTCAGGATCATTTTCAACTCCAACAATATAGTTCAATTCTTGTAGATACACAATATAGTCATTAGAAATTGTTGACTTTCTTTCTCTCATAGATTTTCTTAATGTTGGTTTAATATTTTCCTAAATGTCATGTTGATCAACTTTTTGGTCAGCAATTTCTGATATTTCTTGAACAACTTGATCTATAGGAATATCAACAACTTGGGGAACTTCATCAATAGGTTGTGCAACACTTTTTTGAACATGAGGAGTGTTATGGATGGTAATTAATCTTTCACTTGAGGTGGAAGGTTGATCTCTTTCAGAGATTGTGCTTCGTAATTGATCAATCCTACTGATTAAGTCATTTTCAAGAAATTTTGCATTCCTTGATTCCACAATTCTGATGTTGTGGGATAGGTAATAAAATCTATATCCCTTAGAGCTTTCGACATATCTAATGAAATACCCTCTAATGGTCCTTAAGTCTAACTTCTTTTCTTATGGATTGTAAACTCTTACTTCATACGGACATCCCCAAATACATATATATCGCATACTCAATTTCCAACATTTCCATAATTTAAATGGCGTCTTTAGGCTGCCTTAGTTAGAAATCAATTCGATATATACATTGTCATTTTAAGAGCTTCAGTCCATAAGGATTTAGGTAACTTTGAGCTACTAAGCATACTTCGCATCATGTCCAATAATGTTCGATTTCTTCTTTCTACTACACCATTTTGGTTGAAGAACCAGGCATGGTGTATTGGGTAACTATCCCATTCTCTTGAAGAAACTTCACAAACGAATCAGGTGTTTGTCCATCCTAAGTATATCTACCATAATATTCTCCACCCATATCTGTCCTCACGATCTTAATTTGCTTATTGCATTATTTCTCTACTTCAATCTTAAAAGCCTTAAAGGCATCTAATGCTTCATTCTTGTTATGAAGTAAGTAAAGATACATATATCTTGAGTAATCATCTACGAAGGTAATGAAGCATTTAGGACCATATGGGTACATGCCTGGACTATAAATATCTGAATGTATGATCTCTAATATGTTTGAACTCCTCTTGGCACCTTTCTTTGTCTTGTTGGTCTGGTTTCCCTTTATGTAGTCCACACAAGTATCAGAATCAGTAAAATTCAAAGTACTAAGTACTCTATTATTTACTAATCTTTTAATTCTGTCTATGGAGATATGACCCAATCTCCAGTGCCGCAATATAGAGGATTCTTCATTCATAATACATCATTTAGTACCAGTGTGCACATGCATAACATCATAAATAGTGTCATGTTGTAGATTAATAAAGAAAAGACCGTCAGACAATCTACCATTTCTAATAAGTTCATATTTATAAAGTAAACTAAAATTTATCTATAAGAAGTTAAAAGAATAACCCAAAGGTAATTTCTAGAGAAATTTGGAACATAAATGTCTTTTCCAAATCTAAAACATAACCACTATTTAAAACTCTACTACATATTCCAATAGCTTCCACATGCGAACTCATCTTATTTCCTGATAAGATGTTTTGTTCACTTTACTGGTTTCCTTAGGTTTTGCATACCCTACAAGGTATTTGAAACATGGATTATAGAACCAGAATAAATCCATCATGTTATATGATTAACGTCAACCATATTAGATTCATAACAAACCAATGAGATTGATTTACCTTTGTTTTCAAACCATTCATTAAATTTGGTATAATCTTTCTTCATGTGCCCCTTCTTTTTACAGAAGTAACACTTGGGTTGCTTTTGATTCCACCTTACGGTGGTATTTTATCTTTCTCCTTCTATTTGGTCTGATCATGATTCTTTCCTTCGTCCTTTTCATATGTCACCAACAATGCACTTGACCCACTTTCATCGCAAGTCTCACTTTCTCTTGAACACAGATGGTCATTAGTTTATTGATTGACCATTTATCCTTATGTGTGTTATAAGAGATTTTGAAAGATCCATATTTATTGTGGGAGAGTGTTTAGTATGTAGTACACAAGAAAAGATTCAGACATTTCAACCTCAAGAGTTTTCGGCTGAACTACAATGTCCCTCTTCTACATGATGTGCCCGTGCACACCTCTCACACTGGTGAGCTTTTAAGGATGAGAATTTCATAATCAGGGTATTGGCAAGTGCCTTATCTAAAGTTGTAAATTGTTTATCAAAAATCTTCAGCAATGCCTTGACATTATTATGCTGATCGATAGAACCCCGAATACCAGCAAAAATTTTGGTCTTAATGAACATCACAATAAGGCGATTGAATCACTTCCATTATTTATAAAGGACCTTTTCAGTTGTAGTGTTGGTCTCAGTAATAATTGGTTCATCTTTTCTAATAGCATAATCAATATCCATCCACCCTAAATGAAGGAGAATTCTCACGCTCCATACTCTATAGTTGTCCCCATTCGGTTCGGAAATGTCACATTTAATATCAGAGAAATTTGCAGGTTACATGACTACATAAAATTAAACACATATGCTTACTTTCATAAATTGAGACACAATATCATGTTTTACCAAGGTAAATCAAGCTCCAAAAAAAATATGAATCTAACAATATAAAAACTTGCCTTTGGTCTAAAGTTGTGATTCAATTAGATTCATTAACCTTTATGATAAAACTATCAAATTATGTTCATTTTCTTAATCCCTGTGAGTAAATTAAGAAATATAATTTGATATTCTATCCCAATTAATCATACAAATTAACAAAAATTCCCGTGGGATAAAATTTATTATATTGAATATGGTTAATTGCAATAAATTTCATTTTTCTTTATGTGATCCTAAGCACTTAATATATAATTTTACATAATTAAAGATGTTGTGGCTAATCTCTAATTATTCAAATTATATGAATCACTTAGACATTTATCTTTATTCCAAAAATTGTCCACATAAATATTGTACATAACCATAAGCAATATTAACAAATATATGAACAATAATGCATAAATTTATGCACTAATTTTTTTTTACTCAAAATTTGTATGCACAATAAAGCAATAAATTATGCATACATAAATAATTTTGGCACATAAAATTTAAAATCCACATAAAATTCATAAGAAATTCTAGGATTATAAATATTCACAATATAATGAATTTTTCACAAAACACCAAATTTATGAAAATTCCTTTAAATTTTTGAATATTTGCAAAATACACTAATTGCATGCCTAATCCGGTTCAAAAAAAATTTCAAGTCAAACTAAGAATTAGGCCCAAAATTAGTCTAATAACTTAAATTAAAAATTTGCAGCCAAAGAAATCAATCCCATCACCTCAAGGTGAAACCGAATGAAAAAACCCATTTTCTTTTTCACCCCTAAATGCCCCTTGCCCTATTACCAACCATCCATTGGCCGGATTAGACATCGGTCAGCAAGCTATCAGTGATGGTGCGGTGGGTATTAGTTTGTATTAATTGGTCCAAAAACTCTCAAAATTTTCCTTTTGGGCATTTTAACAAAAATCTCATATTTTCTTTTTTAGATTGCATAATATCAAGACAGATGTATGATCACAACTGAATATGATCTATCATGTATTAAAATAAATAATATATAAGGTATAATGCAAAAATTAAAGGATCAAAATTACCTCCAGCTATTAATACTTTTGTGTAATCAGGAATGAAGCTTTCTTGTGGTCAGAGTGTTTCTAAGCTTTCTTCAATCTTAAGTTGATAGTATAAGAAACTGAAGAATAATGAATAATTTAGGGACCCAATCATATTCAATGTATATAAACTCTTGCTATCAAAGAGTCTATCAAATTTAATCCCTTATATTATGGAGGTTATGGACTACAGTAGAAAATAATATAATTGATACAATAGAATTATGGGCCACTAATACTATGATTGATACATACCAAAATTGGCTCACATTAATTAGGAAGAAAATCAACAAACACCCCATTACTCGATTTTCCGCTTAGCATGACAAACATGGCTATGATCTAGTCATTGAATTCAACTCAACTCAACTATAAAAGAAAATCATGCATTTAAAGTGAAGATAGATATAATTTATGAAATTTTGTTCTTCATAGCATTCGAACTTTCTTGTGAAAATCCATATTAAGTATTATAAGATTTTTGCTAGAAAACTTAATCCCTGTAACTTCTTGTGTTTGTAGATCGGCACTCGTATCAATTCATTTTTCATTCAAGAAGGATCAAATTTCTTAGTGGGAAATTTGGTAAGCAGCAAGAGCTATTCAACAAACAAACAGTTCTGAATTGCAAAGATCAAAACTTAAAAACGGAAAAAGAGGTTGACAAATAGAGAAAATTTCAAAGAATAGATGAGGATGAACGGATAAGATTAGTGGGAAATTTATATTCTTCATCCATTGCCTTTTGCCATTCATTTACATTCTATAGACAGAGTATTTGATAGGAAACACACCAAATCTACTCCTCAATGATAAGGAAACGTAATTTTCTTCTATCACTTTATTCTGCATTGATATTTATTTCCTTTTCTAGTCAAAAACAAGTTTGAGAGGCAATCTTTGCATTTAGTTTACCTTTATTATTGGAGCATTGTAACCTGTATAAGTGAGCCATTATTCAATAAAAAGGTCATGCAATATTTTATCCTTTTTATCAATCTCTTTATGGTATCAGAGCACTTTCTTGGGCAACCCTAATTTTTATTTTTCAACCAAGTCAGCTGAAACGCTGCATTGTCAAGCTCGGCACTGTGATGCCCTTTTCCCCACACAGTGGGCGTCGACCTGACGTTGCGCCACCACTTTAGCCAAACCCTTGCTATGCGATACCTACCTCTTCAAGTTGTGGCACCACCTCTGGCATCAATCCACCACCTTCCCCTCCACACTCTACCATCACAAGTAATGTCCTCACCTCGAATCCATTATATAAGACATGTCTCCATTAAGACAATTTTCTTTTTTAGGGCCATTATCGGCTTCTTCACTTCTTATCTTATTCCTCTTATTAACCAGTCTCCAACATCTTGTGATGCTTGAACTACCCTCACTAACAATTTTTCTTAGTGTCTCATTTTTTTGAATCTCTAATTTTTCTCCAGCATTTAACTTTTCTTCCAACTCTAACAATTATTTCTCTTTCTCGTCTAATCTTTTCCTAGCATCATCAGTTTTCTTCTCTCTTCAAAATTGAGAGCCAAACAACACTCCTGATCTCTTTTCCTTTCTTTCTCTCTCTTGGTTTTTTCCCAAAGAGTATGGATCTTCTACTACTCAATTAGCGGATGCCTCACTATGCCTTTTCCACATAGTCGGTTTCTCTTCCTGAAGACCAAGATTGGGCTTTCCTTCCAGAGCTCCATCTTACGAAGGCATGATAAGAAAACTTAATTTCCTTCTATCTCTACTTTATTCTGTTTTCATCAGCTCAGGTAATTTCACCTCTTCAAAACAAGATTGGATTCTTCTTTCGGAGCTCCATCTTGTGGGGGCATGATAAGAAAATATGATTTTCTTCTATCTCTATTTTATTATGTATTGATATTTATTTTCTTTAGGCTTGATTTATTTCCTTCTCTGGTCATACACTAGTTTGATAGGCAATATTTGCATTTAGTATTTTATCTTTATTATTGAAGCATTGCTACATATATAAGTGAGTCATTCTTCAATGAAAACTCCATGCCCTATTTGATCCTTTCTATCAATCTCTTTACTCAATCCCAAGAAATATAGGATTGCTTATGCACAAAAGTGGAGATGACATATGGTACTAGAATGTAGAATTTAAACTTAAATAATTGGATCCTTATAATAATTCTAGTATAAAAGTTTACATGACAAAGATACATCGCCTACTCCTTTAACATACAATTTCAATTTTCAACAAAAAGATTTGGGGTACACAGAATCATATTTCTTATGGATAGTCACCTAGGTGCCTAAGTGGCAAGGCTTAGCATGAAAGCCCAGGCAATTTGCCCAAAAAACATTTTCATTTTTTTTAAAAATTTAAATTATAAATAAATATGTACCATAAAAACCCTAACTATGCATTATTGAGATACTTAACCATTTATTTCAAGTAATATTTTACTTTTAAGAAGTCTAAAAAAAATTAAAAGGCTAATTTACAAGATATGAACAATGAGAAGAAAAGAAGAATACTAAAAAAATGTGTATAAATTTATGAAAATAAAGATAATATTTCATTTTTAGTGATACTATAGAGACTTCCTCTAATGTTTGGTCTAAATGTGGGTACACTTTGTAACACCCCCAATACTACACACACATATATATTTATAGATATAATAATTTTGATATGATAAATTCTGTGTGCATGTATAATTTATTTTTTCTTCCTGTAACAGCATAATAAATTATAAACTATTTTTTTTTCACTCACAAACTAATATATATATACCTGCAGATGACCCATAACACCCATAACATTTACATACCCATGTATAGAAAAGTTTTAAAAGTAACACACAGTACAAATCTCAAAACCTAATACAATAAACTCCAAAATCAAATAAATTAACAACCAGCCCAACAGGTCGTCATCCATGTACACTGATCCTCAGAACCTGTAGGAGCTCCAACCGCTCGCCCAGTAATTCCATAGCTTCAAGTATCATCAAACTCACCTACAATGCATGAACTACGTGAGCTAATGCTCAATAAATGAAAATCAGGCATGCTGAAGGAGATAATCCAACATAAATGTAATGCATTTCTATGAGATCATGACAAGAATGCGAACTCATGCATCAAAATCATTTCATTTAAAATTATTTTCCATCACTGGACCCTTAGCCTACCTACTGTGTACTGGATAGAGCTCTCAACAATATCAATAATTACATGGCCATAAACAGATCGACACAGTTCGAGGGTCATCTCCTGGGATCACCAAAGGTCCACCCCTTATCTTCCCCTGTGACCCTTCAGAAGTATTCCCACCAGCGGCGTCAATAAAAACACAGTCAAGTGGTCCACCCTCTCATGACCACTAGAGGCACACCCCATGTCAACCTCTATGATCCTCCAAAAAGTAATACTTGCGACACTCCAAATATCATATAAATAAGCCACACATGGGCCTCAGTACACTAGTAGTGGTCAATCAAAATATTTTCTTTCTGAAAATAATGTTATGCATGCAAAACCTCAACTGTGAACACGTGTTATGCATGCACGTGTAAATATTGATGAATTGCATGTTCAATGACATGGTGAATCACATGTCCTGTCATCCAAATAACATATGCACTATAAGATATTTATAATACTCATCAAGATACAAGGATCGCATTTAATATAAATAAGCCAAGAAATACTATGCCCACACATTGTAGTTGCAAATGGATTTTCATTTTCCTTCCACTTTTGATATCCTACTAAAGGTTAACAAGATTCTCCTCCCTAACCTTAGATATAAGGCGACATGTAAAAGTATAACGTATTAATTTTTATTTTTAATCAATAGGTTTCTATATCAAATTTAATAAGGGATCTTAAATCTTAAATTTAATTAAGTAACAATCAAACCTTAAAATTTTTATATTTTACCCCAATCAGAACCTTTTAAATACTTTAATTTCTTATCTTAAATTTATTCTAATATTATTTAATTGATATGTTATAATCCTATAATCAATCCCTCAATTTAATTAATTCCGTCATCCAATTCATACAAGATAATAAAATCAAATATTCGTAACTAATTTTAAATTAAAGGTGTATATTAGTTATTGTCTCACAGGTAGATAACTAATTAACTTAGATCAAAAACTTTCTTTCAAATTAGAAATAAACGACATAAACATATATTTTGATCCGTACAAAAATAAGAAGGGACTTACCCAAAATTTTCTCAAATTTCTACGATTGAAATTTGTTCGTGCTATTTCTTCTTCTTTTTGTTTTCTTTTCCTTTCTTTGCTGCCGTGCGGATATGTGTGTGTAGTGTTTTTATTTTAGCCGTGTGTTTGTGTGGTGTGTGTTGTTATTTAGTAAATAAATATAATATAATATATTATATATATACTTATCCTTATCATATATATATACACTACACTTATATACCTATATGTATATATATATATATTATATATATATGCTTATCCTCATCATATATATATATGTATATACTACACGTGTATACATATATGTATGTATATATATATTATATTATACACCATATACTTATATATATATTATATTTTTTTTCTATGTAATCAAAACAAAATATTATTTATTTATTTATATATATATATATATATTTATTCATAAGCCCCTAAATTTATTTTATATTAAAAAAATTTACACCCTCTTAATTAATATGATAATGTCCTTATTTTCTTTTATTATTATTATTACTATTACTATCATTATTTTCTCCCTAATTAATTTATTTGCATAGTTTATCCTACACCGATAAACACAACGATGCCACCTTTCACTTACGTGTATCATAATGTTATCTAATAGTTGACACCTAAATTCTCATATTTTAGTACCAACTCAACCAATTAGGTTAAAGAATCTGAAAACTAATATCGGTGACAACTTCAAAAGTTTAATTATTAAAATACCGTATAAAATATAATGCATTATGAAATATCAATTAAAATGCAATGATACATACGTGGCATAAAATACATGAGTTATATTAGGCAGGTGAGTAGCGCGAGGTTCGGGTATTACACACTTCATCAAGTTTGAATAATTACATCCAACAGCCCTAAAGTTTGTGGCTATCTACCAAATAAGTACCAGTGTTAGAATTTTTTGCAGAAAATGATGACATCAATCAACAAAAATTAATGAACATCTAGTTTTGCCCTTGTGTTGACTGATTTAGGAGTTTGACAATTTTTTCGGACCAAATTAATCTCAGGCATAATATGAACCTTCCCAGAGGTTCTTTCTAAATACAGATAGACTCCTTAAGATTTTTAAATTTACATTCACTTCTTCTACTAATTCTTGTCATCTTACATAAAAACCCCAACCATTTGCTATACCATATATATCATTATTTTGTGAAAATGATAAGTTTTAAACCCCTTGATATTTGTCCAAATTTATAAAAACATCCCGTGAAGTTATCTGAATTAAATCTCTATGAGATTTATCCAATTCATATTTTCCTTAAAATTTAATGTTTCAAACTTATGATAAAATTTTCAAATTGTATTCTATGATATTAATAAGTGTATCTAAATTATTTTAATCAAAATTATTTATATTTACAAACTTATTTATACATATCTCTTGCATTTTATTTTTCTATCACCTTACCTTCTATTTTTAAATTAAATGTGCACTGTAGGGTTGTTGTTACCATCATAAACAATCAATCAACTACTTATGTTTGAGAATCCTACTTTTAGATGTTAACTTGAATTTTTTTAATTTAAATAGTGAACAAAATTTTGTGAGTGATAAGGAAAATAGGTTATGACCTAAATCTAGTATCATGAATTTGAATTTGGATTTAAATTTTTGGTTTGATTGGGTCTTAAATATTTAGAATATTTTATTATTTTATTAGGATAAACTACATGACGTCTATATATAAATTCAAAAAATTTCAAAAAAATTAATTATAAAGACAAAGTCAGTATAACATGATTTTTTTTTTTTTTTTGTGACCTCACAACCATCATCTTTCCCACAGCTTTTCCCTCATTTCTATTCCAAGTAAGAGTTCCTTCTTTCCATCTAATACCAAGAAGCAAGTTCACTTTCCACATTCGCTTGTGGAGTAAAAGATCCAAAACAGCTGCCTTTGTCATTTGAGGGAGTGGAGAATTTAGAGTTTTTTTTGTTTTTTTCCCCAAGCTAATATCACTAAGACGTGATGAATGACTATACTATAAGAAGTAGAAGTTCTATTGTTGTCAAATTATTTCTTCACACTCGCTTGATTTTATTTAGGATTTGTTTGGTGTTATTTTTTTTTTATTTTCATGTTTGTATTTTCAGAAGTTGAGAATAAGGTGTCCTCAAGTTCTATATAAATATGAAAATATATTTGAATTGCTTGAATTAATATATCGACTTAGACATGTAAAAATAAGAAAAGACATTTTTATTTACTTTTTTTCAAACATGTGATAATAATATATGAAGAAGAGTTTCTTAAAGTTGGCAGTGGTTTGAAAATATGGTCATAAACTTTTAAAAATAGGTTTGAAAATGAGTGATGTATTTTGAAAATACTTTTAGCCAAACTTTTAGAAACTACACAATGTAAAATAGAGAAAGAAAATGAATGCAAACTAGGGCCAACTTTCAATTTTAATTTCTTCTTTTTATCCCACCAATGAACCAATTATTTCTGCTGAATCCAAACGTTGAGACAAGACACAATTTAACTTTTGCCCAAATCCATGTGGCACAATTCTGTTTCTCGCCAAGTGTCATCTGAACTTTTTTAAGTAAAACAATTAAATACAATATTACATAAAATATCATTTAACAATGAACCGTAAATAATTTAAATCTAAAAATAAATCAACAATCGTTAAGTCATAAGTATCAATTATCAATAATAAGTTATTGTAAAAATAAATAAAAATTAACATATTTAGTGAAATTCAAATTCAAAATTACTAGCAATCTATTTGACTTCTAAATTTGATGGTAACAATTTAATACGAGGTTGTGCTTGTTGTGGACTTAATCTAATACTTTAGGGCATGAATTGACAACAACAATGTACCACTACTTTTATCCGCGTTTACGAAACCACCTTTTCTTTTAAAAGGATTCGTGGTATGTTAGGCTCTAATAAGGTTTTTGTTTATGAAAACTCTACCAATGAACGTACGATGTCAAGTTTTAATATAGAGAAATGAAAAACGATTATCGTGTCTACATGAATCAATATTAAGTATGCATTAAATATTGCAATTTATATAATCCTAATTTTATTCTGATGAATGATTAAAGAGTAATAGAATTTCTAAAATTAAAGAAAGCTAATGACTTGGCAAATCTTATGAAGAACAAATATAAATTAAATTTTAGAGGTTTGATTTTGCCTTATTATCCCATATCTTTTGTCCAATCTATCAATCCAATTCTCGGTTATTAATTTATGAATCAAGAATCCTAAATTAATCAACTTTCTTTCGAATATCGAGTGATTATGAATTTAAAATTAAATTTTAATATCTTTACAAATTTAAAATTAAATTTGTAAATACTTCAATGATTCCTTACAAGATTTTAAAGGGTTCACGAGCCTATCACGTATAAAATTCTCTCCCGAGTGAATTTCGTATACTAAATAATTAAAAATTAATGATTAGTTAATCAAAATACAATTGAATCGGATAAAACAAATAAGTTAAAATAACTCGAATTAGATAAATTATTAATCAAAATATAGATTCAATTTTAAGATATATCTTTCCCCTAGAAAATGAATTTAGTTCATATTGGAATATAGAAAGATCATAGGCAAATATAAGCTCATGATTCAAAAAAAATAAAATAAAAAAATAAAAAAAGGAACTCTAGGAATTGATTTGAGAATCATTCATCTGTGTCCATGAATTGAGGTCTCAATCTTCTTTTTCAAGTCTCTCTTTGTTCTCTTGATTTATTCTTCTACAAATATCAAAGTCAAAAAAGTCCTTAGAATGTGTTGCTAGGTTTTCTATTTATATATTTCCTTCAAAAATTGCAAAAAAAAAAAAAAAAACACACCTAATTGAAGTCTAACATCATATGGCGAAACTGTATTTAAAATTTCTATACTTATTTGATAATCGATTACTACAAAATATAAATAGACAGATAAAAACCAATCAAAAATGTTTGAACACAAACAAATAATCAAGTTAAAGTTACTTAATACCCACTTCATAGTATTTGTTTTGCATCAAGTTAAACCCAATGCTACATTGCTTTTAGAAACTGCAAATTCAACTACAGAGAATAACTACTGAGAAATAACTACAAATATTGCTGTCGATTCCAAACAGGCCCTACTAAGTGGAGTAAATTATCCTTTTAGCTTTCCCGCAAAGCAAAACCAATATTGCGTCTCTCTCCTCGTTGCGTGCGTTGGAAAGACAAAAGAAAGATGTGAAGAGTAAAGAAAAGAAGACGCCTTATCCTTCTTCCTCGCTCTCTGTCTCTCTCTCTCAGCAGAATTCAAGTTTCATGGAATCAGCAGTTTCTTTTTCCACCACCAGAATGTTTTCCCGCTCCCCCTTTCAACTTCGTGCTCGCAGCCGCTTCAGCCTCCTCTCCCTTTCCCCACCATTTCGCCGCAATATCACTTACCTCCTCTCCCCACCATTTCCCACTAAATTACAAGGCCACCCCATCCTCCAAATATCCGCCTCCATAACTGCCAAGCCTTCCTCGGAGCTACGAAAGAGGCCCAAAAGCTCCGAGCCGGACGACAAGCTCGTCGCCCTTCGCGAGCTTTTCTCCAGGGCCAACATCAATATCGATGCCTATATCATTCCCTCTCAGGATGCTCATCAGGTTTGCTGCATTTTTTAATTCTATAATTTTCTTCAATATTGCCACTTGATTTCGGTTTCTCCTGAATAGCTGTAATTTTTTTTTTTTTTTTTTGGTTTCTGTGACGAAAAATTTGACTCAAGTAACTTCTAGAGTTGATTTTATTAAATTCTCTTGCCGTTGATTTTGTTGTTTTCTTTTTTACGGAAAGCAAATATAAGCGAGCTTTTCAATTGAGATTTTTATTGCATTTCCAGACTCTTATTTTCTTGTGAGTTCTTTTACTCCACTTTTGCTTTTGGCTGTGTTCCTCATGGAAAGAAAGCTTTTGTATGGTTTCCAATCGTATGAAGAGATCAAGAAATGACTGGAAGAATTGTAGTGCCATTTAATGCGAAGTAGTGGGGCTTTGCAGTCAAAACATCTTAAATTTCCTGTAAAAGATTCAATTTGCATTTTTTGATGTTGATCAACATTGACTCTCGTATCAAAACATCTTAATCTTCCATGTAAAGATTCGCTCTTATGTTCAAAACATCCAGTCTTTAGGCAAAGCATATTAATCTTTCATGTGAAAGATTCAATTAGCACTTTTAGGTGACTATTTACCAGATTCTTTCTTCATTCCTGGTGTAATTGTGGTTGCAGTTGCAATTTCTTACTACTGTTATGCTTAATTTCAGAGCGAGTTTATTGCTGAGTGTTATACAAGGAGAGCATACATATCAGGTTTTACTGGTAGTGCAGGCACTGCTGTTGTCACAAAAGATAAAGCAGCTCTTTGGACTGATGGACGGTACTTCCTCCAGGTCTGAAATGTGAACGATCAACATCGCTCTCTGATCAACATCTCTCTCTTTCTCTTCTATGACCTTTGCTAGGATTTGCTTTTGTTGTTAGTGATGTCCTCCTCTTATTGCTAACAGGCTGAGCAGCAGTTAACCTCCAGCTGGATTCTGATGAGGGCTGGTAATCTTGGAGTACCTACGACAAGTGAGTGGCTTAATGGTGTCATGGCTCCTGGTTGCAGAATTGGCATAGATCCTGTGAGTAAATTTTCTATTTCTTAGTCTATTTTCTTCCAGATGATTATTTCAATTTCCATTTTCTAACTTTTCAGATAGAAAAGTGGCCTTCTAGAAATGGATAAACTAGTTGAATATATGTCATTGGATGATGTAATCTATGTAAACTGACAGTTGCCAATGGGAATTAGCCATTTATAATTTGAATTCTAAGTCCGCTTGTTTAGAGTGTGCTTGATGTGGTTTGGGTGGATTTTGCTAATTTTAAAGGTTGCACTGCAGCTTGAGACATTACTCTTCTGAAATTTTATGGGTTTAGAGTGTTATTTGTGCAGGTTAGCTTGGGCTTAGACTGTTTGTGGTGAGTGTTGGGTGGCTTCTGAAATTACTCTTTGATGTCCACACCTACAGAGACTACATTCTGTGGTCTGCTTAGGTTGGGGTAAGCTGGGTGGTTTTCATGATTTGGGCTTCCTCATGGTTAGGCTTTTAATTTTCAAGGATGCATTAAGAACATTCAGTTGAAAAAGAGCAGAATGAGTTATATGTACACTTACTTGGTTTCCTTCGTTGTTTAGAACACTAAATTTGTATTTTTCAGTATTATTATTAAGCATTAGCCTATAGCACTGTAAGCATAGAACATAAACTCCATGAAATTGTGCATATTCCTGTGCTGTTTTCAAAAACTGGAATCATGCCCTACTGCAAACCTGTGTGTGTGTGTGTGTGGTTTTTTTTTTCTTCCTTTCTTTTTTTATTCCTTTCTTTCTTCATTTCTCTAAAATCTAGTCCCCATAGATTTTACATCAACCCATCACCAGCAAACCCTCTAATTGGGATTGGGGTTAGGTTGGGCCGATCAGTTGTTCTAGTTTTGCAGTAATAATGCAAGTCAGTGAATTCTGCATTTTGGTGCAATGGGGAGCATTTGTAATTATTTTTAACAGTAAAGATGAATTTAATTAAGAGGGATAAGAAGTCCTCTTCCTATTAATGTCAATCGAGTCAAGTTGGCCAGGATCCTGCTTGTACGGTTTGCATATATTTTAGTCGATCCAAATCAGATTTAAGCA
Source organism: Paulownia fortunei (assembly GCA_019321725.1). Lineage (NCBI taxonomy): Eukaryota > Viridiplantae > Streptophyta > Magnoliopsida > Lamiales > Paulowniaceae > Paulownia > Paulownia fortunei. Next base: position 9,555,630 of record CM033108.1, read on the forward strand.
AAAATTTGAATACCCAAATTAAAGTCGATCAATTTGTGAGTTGAGCTTGAGTCTATTAGCACTCAAAGTGAATGGGGCTTGCTTATCCAAAATAGAGGGTATTAAAAGTTCTGAAAATCCTTATTGTTTTTTACCAAATTACCTACATATCTAAGCCTTATAATACCTTTGAAAAGCCCACAAATTTTTGTTTTGGCTGCCCACATATAGACCAGTAAGTGTTGGTGGTCTAATTTTGGGAGATAATATGTTTGAGGGTAGAAGGAAGTTTGAGTTTGCCTATTGACAAGCATTTCTAGTTTTTCCAGCCTTTATGGCTTGACTTTTCTCTTTTAAGGTGATGCTTATTGTTTCTTTTTTTACGCATTATAAATTTATAATAATACACATTTTTTGAGAACAAGTTTGTTTGTAATACGTATTGGGAAAGACTTGTTTAGGTCATTGCATCATGTTTTTCTCTTTTTTAGTAATGAAAAATTTGTAATGTGAATTAACCTTTGAAGATCATGAAAGATGCAAGCCAAGTTCAAAGAGCAGGGAAGAGATTTTCTAATGGATTGAGGTTGAGCCTTCGATCATTAAGGTCAATTGTATTTGAGCTTGAGCTGCTCTAAGCCTGGCTCTTAAAGTCTGTTTGATAGACCTATGTACCATATCCTATTCTGCTGTTGCCTTCCAAAAGTTCAGCATCAATGCTTAAATTGCATTGGGAGTTGGGATATTTTAGCTGTTACACGGAGAGTATACTATTTCCCTTAGGATAATCATGCTTAACTAACAAGGGAATTCTTTGTCTTTATTTTACTGGTTTAAATTAATTTTACTATTTTAACCAAAATAATAATTAGCCTGGTTCTAAACAGGGTGCTTCCTGAAATAATCATATAAGTATTGCACTTGCTAGCAAAATTTGTTCTTTTTTTTTTCTTTTTACCATTCCCTTCTATTTCTCAACAGTCTTTTCCTTGTAATAAGTTCTTATTACGCTTCCTTTTTCTGTCGTCTTGACATCTATCTGTGCCTATGTGCAATTTCTGGTTTCATTTTTTCTTCAGTTGCATCTATCTTGATCCCAGTATTCCACCTTCTCTTGGTTTCTGTGAAGGGTTCAGTTCCTGTTTTCTTCCGATGCTGCAGAAGAACTGAAAGAGGCCATATCTCAAAAGAATCACGAGTTGGTCTACTTGTATGATGTGAATCTTGTGGATGAGATATGGAAAGAATCCAGACCAAAGCCTCCAAACAGGCATGTCAGAGTGCATGACCTGAAATATGCTGGTGTAGATGTGTCATCTAAGCTGTCTTCACTGAGGTCTGAACTAACTAATGCTGGTTCATCTGCGATTGTTATCTCGATGCTGGATGAGATTGCATGGCTTTTGAACTTGGTAAATCACTCAGCTGTTTATTTGTATGTGCTTTGATAAACCTAATTTTTATTCACCAAAATTATGAAATGAGTTAAACTACCCATTCCACCCCAACTCAGAAAAACAAAGAAAGGAGAAAAAGCACCCCGAAAGGTGCACCAAGTGCATGGCTCTGTCTGTTGTGGGTAAGATCCAGACCAGAGAATGGATAAAATAAACCTAAAAAGAGAATGGATGTTGTTTTGCGAGGTGCTGTCTTTTAGAAATATCACGAGGATCCAATTAATAAACAGGTAGTGGTGTAACTAGAGATCTTATGAAATCAATATGTGAAGATCCAAAATTATTCAGTTTAGGTAAGAAAAGTTCTATTTTATCTCTAATTTTTGGCATTGCAATTGTAACTAAAGCTTACACTAATTTCCATTTTTCTTTTGTAGCCGAAAGATTGATTTGAAATCAAAATTGAGAAAGAAAGTAAATTTTCAGTTCCTATTTTCTACTTGAGGAATCCAAATTCTGTATGAAAGACTGTTTCTTGAGTCCTCTCATCTTGTTTTTTAAAACTAGTCTAGTTGGTGGCACTTTTAACATTATCCCAGAATGTTGAGTTTTTATTTCATACATCTTACTATTTTCTAAAAATTTGGGTACATGAGAATTGAGATGACTTATTATATCTATCATGGAATTAGTTGAACTTTTGATATAGACAATTCTATTTGGGCTATTAAGGGTCAAATTCAACCTGCTTTGAATGTATTCCACTCTTTTATGTCACCACTTAACTCTTCTAGACTCATAAGCATGTTTTACCACAACAAAATGCTAGTTTTTCAGGTCTAGAATCCCATTTCATTTAGTTTTCTGGCCTGTTCCAAAAGGGAAAGATATTGAATGGCAGCGACAAATCATCTGATATGAGATGGTTGCTTTGGTCTAGAATCCCATTTCATTTAGTTTTCTGGCCTGTTCCAAAAGCGAAAGATATTGAATGGCAGCGACAAATCATCTGATATGAGATGGTTGCTTTTGAATTTTTGTCTTTGTACTTCTGTTATATTCTCAAAACTCTAGGGTGGTTGCAATTCTTTTTATTAGTTGTCTCAGGACATTAGCCTTCAAAAATCATCTTTTCCTCTGAGCCTTTAGAGTTCATACATCAATTAGAATATTGTATCCTTTATTTTAAGTGATTCAGGGATATTGAAAAGATTACATCTGAATTTTACTTTCACTCAGTGCTAGATGCATTATGACTCTGCCATGTGATTTCCTTTATTAGTGAAGAAACCACAGATAAATCTGAGAATTCATCTAAATTTAATTCTCACTATAGTCTCCTTTTCACTTTTAACATGCAAATATTTGTTAACAGAGAGGTAGTGACGTACCACATTCACCAGTCATGTATGCATACTTAGTTGTGGAGATTGATGGAGCAAAATTATTTATAGATGATGCCAAAATCAACCCTGATGTGATGCATTATTTGAAGAATGCTGGAATAGAGTTGAGACCATATGAATCCATTCTTTCTGATATTGAAAGGTTAGTTTGGAAGTTTTGCGGCCTTTTAAGTTGCTCTGCTTACTTTCAGCAGCAGAAAACTTTTAGAACTGTATGTGGGCACATAATCACCTCAAAGATTGATGTGAATGTAAACATCAAAGCGAAAAATTATTAGACTAAAGGCCTTCTGCCAAAAGTGAGTTCTTGCCATTATTCTGCATAGAACAAAGTCGTTTGAGTGACAAGGAACACTCCCTCCCCTTCCCACTCCCCCACCCCTCCCCCCCTCCCCCTCCAATCCCACCAAAAAAAAAAAAAAAAAAAAAAAAAAAGAGAGAGAGAAAATAAGAAAAAACTCAATTCCAACTCAAGAAAGCATTATATCATACTCATTTGGGTTTTAGCTATATTGATCTCCTTCTGTTGGTCCACTCCATTAATTACCATCTCCAAACTTAGACCAGAAAGATTCAAGTTGCTTTTGACTGTCCCTTTCCATCCCAATTTAGTTTAATCACAAGTCCAATCACTGTTCCTAAACAGTTCATCTAATAGGGCTGTGGATGTGCCTAAACCATTTCTAATGGTATTTCCAGCAATATCTCTTCAATTGGCGCCACTTTAGACAGTTCATGTATGACACTTGTATTTCCTTCTCTTTTGTTTTACTGCAAATCCATCTATACATTCTTATTTCAGCCATGCTAATAAGCGTAATGGTGTCAGTTAATCAGCTAGCATGCTGGCCTATATAACATTGCAGGTGGTTTAGCAGTCCTAATATAATTCCCATATAACCTACAAGGAACTTGTTATTTGAACAAAAAATTGGAAGCACTCACTCCGCTTAAAGAACAAAAAAAAAAAAAAAAAAAAAACAAAAGAAGCTAAAAGGCAGTTTCAGAGAGCAGAGTTCACACATAATGTACAGAATTCTTTTTGTGTCACTTGTATACAAAATATCTCTGTGAACAGTTTTACTTGACCATAGTTTTTGTTGCAGTTTGGCTGCAAAAGGGGCATGCCTTTGGTTGGACACTTCAACTGTTAGTGCTGCTATTGTGAACACTTATAAATCTGCCTGTGATAAATACTTTGGAACTGCTGGAATTGTTAATAAAAACAAGAGGACAGTGCCAAATGGTCCAGATGCCCAATCTTGTGGACCCACTGCGGTGTATAAGAGCTCACCTATATCGCTGGCTAAAGCTGTGAAAAATGAAGCTGAATTAGAAGGAATGCGTAATTCTCATCTCAGGTAACTGCAGCTGCAAACTTTGCTCTAATGGCATTGCACTGTTGCAATTGACACTTTCAATTGTGCCATGTCTTGTGCATAAATTGGAGGGGTTTTAGCAAAAAATGGATGAAGCTCTCTACTTTTAGGCTTGCTGCTATCTTTTGAAGGAAAATATGCAAATATTTTACGTCTAAATTATGATGTGTGTTTATTCTGTTGCTCTGTCAGAAATTACAAATGCTGAAAATGTCTTCTGATCTGGAACTTTCTGGAATGCATTTGGATGCCATTTATTCTTACTTCATGCAATTTTCTTTGTTAACAAAGAAAAATCATGAAATGTTTCTTTCTAATATTATTGTGTCAATCTTCCAGTGTGTTTGTTCAATTTAGTGCTGCCAGATCCTACTACCCTAACCAAAGCCGTGTTTTGGTTTCTTTAATTCTTAGAAATTATAACAAGATCTTGAGCTTATTTATAAACTAAATTACAAATGAATAACATATCTTGAGCCATCGTGAAACTTCTAAATGGAATTACACCTTACAAAGATGGAATCTTACCAATAATCACCTCCAATTCATATATCACAATCATTTGATATTCTTTTACATACGGAACTTATGTCTTCATTCTCTTAACCTTAGTATAATGTGCAATCACCTTTCAAAAGCTAGTGAAAAGATCTCAAAAGGCCTTGTCCTTGTTATATCTTGAAATTCATGCTACTATTACTTCATTTTGATTTAAAGTAAATAAACTTGATCACTTTAAGAATCTCAAGGTCATTGAGCGCTATTGTATATGTATTTTATTAATTTTACAATATTGAAATTCTGCTTCAACTAGTACTTCAGAATTAAATATTTTTTTTCAAGTAGTGAAGGATATAGATGATCTTCAAAGAAATACTTATCTGGATTGACTCAAGAAAGATTTGACTTATAGGTGAAAACTTACACAATTATCGGTGCAAATGTGTTCACCATTTCATGCTTGCTATTGGAAGATGGTTTTCATATGCTATTATCTTTAGAAGCATAATTTGTAATGCAACTTGATGCTTGCCAGGTCATTGGAATGACTAGAGGTTATAATTTATTGACGAGGTATTACCATATAATAATAAGTGATAATCTTTATGGTTCTTTATGGCAACATAAAAGCCTATATTATGTATGATGACTAATGGAAATCTTTTAGGTATCAATAATTATGTGATTCATGGTATGGATACAATTAAAGGTGGACATTATTGGTGTTTCATGCATAATTGGACTCATGGAATCACTAGTAGCAGCACCAAAAGAAAATTATACAATGAACTCTATTACGAGGATGAGTTTAATATATTCTCTGGGGAAGTTGATTGTGGAATATATCAAGTGAGCTTAAACTGATTGTTCTAATTTTAAGTGTTTAAGGATATATATAATGAAATCCACAACAGTTGTTGGTATAGTAAGTCTATGTATGCTAAGCTGGACTACATGTTGATATTATGCGGACCATTAGTTTACATTATGTTAGCTCATCCATGATTGAAAGATTGGTGGGAGAGAAATTAAGGAATATATTCTATATAAAGACTAAAGAGCATTGGTGTGAACTAAAAAAATTTTATTGGGACAATGGGTTGCACATTATCGAGACGATGGGAAATATGATAGTCAAATTTTTGATATTAAAGTAATAGTGTGAACATGGTATAATTTATAGTCCATAACTTACTCATTTTAGCTTATCTGAGTTTGATTATGGATTATGTGGTACATGGTTGGTAATATGTTTATTTGAATGATATATGATCCCAATGATCTATAGTTAATAATTTTGGAGCAAGCTTTGTGATATGGGGTGACCACTTTTGGAATCTCATTGGATGGAATTTTTCATTTGCTTATTTATCAAAGTGGGAAAATGTTAGAACATGTAAATATATATGCATGCATGTGCATTTAATATCTCTTATATTGATTGATACATATGCGCATGTGTTAGAATTCGTGGTACATTGATTAAGTGCATAAAGGAAATATATATGTAACAACCCTAGTCATGAACTTGTATTCATATTCCACTTTCTAATTACATTAAGATGCTTGGATTCATCTAATTTAGGAAATAATCAAATTTTGTCTCATGATCCTTGATGCTTTAGGATTATTTTTGCATCTTATATAAAGGGGTCCTTGTCTCAACTCACGAACTTTGTGAGGTTTTTTATCACTAAAACAAAAACAATATAGAGTTAGGAGAGTGATGACATATGTCTCTATATGAGAGAATATCACAAGAAGGTGATATTGTTTTGAAGGTGATTTATTGGTAAGACCCGTTAGGTAAAGGTAATGGAAGATGGTTTTCATATGTAATTATTTTTAGAAGCATATTTTGTGATGTACTTGATATTTTCCGGGTGATTGGAATGACTAGAGGTTACAAATTTTATCTACGAGGTATCACTATGTAATGATAAGTCATAATCTTTACGGCCCAATAAAGGCATATATTTCCTATGATGACTAATGGTAATTTTTTAAGCATCATGATTATGTGATCATGGTAATGATTTAATTAAAGATTGATAGACACTATTGGCTTGTTCTTATATGAAATCACTAATAGTGGTGCCAAAAGCAAATTATAAAATTAACTTTTTTACAAAGATGAGTTTTATATATGCTATATGGGGTAATTGATTGTGGAATATACGCAATTGAGCTTAAAATGATTATTTCTAATTTTAAGCTTTTAAGAGTATATATTCCAAACAGTTAGTGGTATAATAAGCTTATGTATGCTAAGTTGGACTATATGTTGAAATCAACAATAAGGGTGTTTGTTAGGCACACCATTAATTAACATGATGTTAGCTCATCTATCACTGAAACCATTGGTGGGAGAGAAATTAGGGAACATGTTTTATATAAGGGGTTATTGATGTGAAAAAGTATAAGCTTGAAGACATGAAGAATACATGTGTATTCTTGCACATTATTGTGATAATTGAATGCACATTATTGGGATAACTAGAAATATGGTACTCAAAGTTTTGATGTAAAAGTAAATATGGACATGGTATAATTAATAGTCCGTAACTTCCTACCTTTAGCTGATGTAAGTTTGATTATTGATAATGTGGTACATGGTTGGGGATATGTTTATTTGAATGATATATGACTGCTATGATCTATAGTTAAAATTTAAGAATAAGTTTTGTGATATGGAGTGACCACTTTTGGAACATGTTGAATGGAATTCTTTGTTTGCTTATTTTTCCAAGTGGGACAATGTTAAATATACATAAATGTTAGATGTGGACTTCATAACCACGTATCTCCTATATTCATTGATATATGTGCATTATATTGTATGTGGTAGAATTCATTGTACATTGATTAAGTACATAGAGCAATACATTAGTAATGACCATAGTCATGAACTTCTTGTATTCTTCTTCCACATTCTAAGTATATTCACATACTTGGATTCATCTAATCTAGGAGGAAGTAATTAAATTTTTGCTCGGATTTGGATCATTTTGGCATCCTATATAAAGGGGGTTTGTTTCCACTCTTCGAAGTTTTTGAGATGTTTAGTCATTGGAACATAAACAGTGATGACACATGTCCCCATATAGAAGAATATCACAGGATGTCCCCATATAAGAGAATATCACAGGATGGTGATATTTGTTCTGAAGGTGATTCATTGGTAAGACCCCTTAAATAAAGGTGATCTATTTCGTGCAAGGTTTAATTCTCTTTAGAAGTTCCATAATGACTTAATTTATGTTATTTAAAGTTGTAGTTTAGTTAGCAAAATAAGGTTAAGGTCCTACTATTATTTTTAACATGCATAACTATAAAGTACATGTATCAACCAGTGTAGGAGGACCTGAATATATGTTATTCATGTGGTTATGAAGTCAACACATATTATTTATATATATGTATATAGAAATCCATAACCGCCCTCCTGTGATATGTCGAAATTGCAAAAGATCCCTTTGCAGAAAAAATATCCAAAAAAACCCCATACTTTTTAAAACCCTACCTAGAACCCCCTTCCGTCAATACTTAACAGAGTTTGAGATACACACCAAAAAGTGAGAGTTGGGATAGTTTTCAATGCGAAGTGTAGGTGTTGAAAGACTAAATTAGCCCTCTCATTTAATTTAAACAAAAAACTTACTTTATTAAAAGAAAATTAAAGAAATTATAAACCTTTTTAATTTAAAATAGGTCAAGTTTGGCATGTTTCGGTCAAATTTTTGCAGTTTTAGTGTTGACCCAGACTATTTTATCCTTTTTTTTTCACCTTTCTTTTTCTTTCTTTTTCCTTTTTTTTTTCTCTAGGGCCCTACACCTGGCCCAACCATCGGTCACCGCTATCCTAGCCCGAATTCGTGGCCACCCACCCCACCCTTACTGCACTTGCCAACCCTACCACACTTTACCAGGCCACCACCTACCTACCACCAACTTATCCCCCAGCACCCCGTCACCATTGCCTACCCACTGTACAGCCCCATCACCACCCACCATACTCACTCCCACCCCATCAACCACCACCAAACTACTCTACCTGTACTAACCTACCCACCTCCTCAGCTTGCCCACCCACTCCCCCCCATTATCCTGTGATCATCCGGTATTACCTATCCCTTTTCTCCCAATGCCCCGAATACCCTAGACCTCTTTCCTGAACCACCACAACTTACCATCCCACCCCCACAAAGCGCCATCCCACACCTTCCCCATGCTATTTTTTTTCTAAAGATTGTGTTTTTTTTTTTTTTGGAAAAGTTGAATAAGTCAAGGGCTCCTTCCCCCTCCCCTTCTTCGAACTCGATTCATATTTCATAGAGGAATCTCTAATCAAATATAGAACAAGTTAAATTTAACGATTAATAGGATTTATGTAAAGCTATTGTCATAACAAATAAATATCAGATCTAATGGTTGATTTTAGGTTACAAAAATTGATGTCCAATAAATAAAAGGGTATAATGGGCATTTCAAGTTAAATTTAACGGAGTTGGGGTTTTTTATTGGTTGTGGAATGTGAGCTGAGTTTTCAATAATATTTGCTTTTCGGCTTCATTTAAACACAAAGGGATCTTTTGCAACTTTGACAAAGCACAGAGGGGCTTTATGTAATTTACCCTCTGTGTCTAGCTATCTCTCTATGTATGTATATATACTCTAACCTTCTCCCACATGGACAAAATAAGCACATGAAGAATTCCATTACGAAATTGAATATATGTTATTCATGTTGTTAAGAGGTCAACATATATATATATATATATATATATATATATATATATATATATATATACACTCTTAACACTCTCCCACTTGGACAAATACGCACATGAAGAATTTTATTTAATGGATTCCAAAAGTGGCTATCATATCACAAAAGCTTACTCTAAAAATTTGCTATGGTTCATGGCGGTTTTATAGCATCAAATAAACATATTCCACAGTGTACCACATAACCATTAATTAAATTAGTTAAGCCCAAATGAGGAAGTTATGGACTATAAATAATACCATGTCCATATTCACCTTTCTGCCAAATGTTGACCATGCAGTTTTTTGATTATCCCAATAAGGCATTGAAGAAACAAGTATTCTTTAGGTGTTCAAATGTATAGTTTAATTCAACACTAATCACTCCTTATATAGAATATGTTTTTAATTTCTTTGACGCCAATGCTTTTAGTGATGGGCGAGCTAACAACATATCTATTAATTATGTATATAATGGATAGCCTTGATGTTAATTTCAACATGTCATCTGGCTAGCATACTCAGACTTAGTGTACCATTTAAGATTGTGGCTTCATCATATATATCCTGAAGCTTATGGCTTCATCACAAGTTGTAACATGATCATAGAAATAATAAAGTACGATTGGATTATATTACATCTCTACAACCACAAAGCTTATGGCTTATTTACTCTAAAAATATAGAATCATCATGATGAGCCACTTTCATGACTATTATCGATCTCTACTCTATCTCTTTATTAGATCATAAGCCTTTCCATTATGCCTTGGATATAATAAAAAAGCAAGAGAAACTCACAATAAGTTCAAGGATAAATATGATTAAAACTCGAAAACTCCATATGAATCGTGTTTTTATTAGGGAAAAGTTCAAGTCTTAAATGGAAGACACAATCAACAATACTTTCATTTGGTAACCACATAAATATACAACTGAAAATATATTTGATAGTCACTGTGAATTCAAAATCAAATATTTTATGCAACTGAAAATACCAGTTTATGAAATAAAGCTTAAATCCTCTTTGATACCACATTTTACAATAAATAATAATTGGATCTTGAACTTATTTTATAAACCAATCTACAACATAAAATAGCATACCTTGAGCTATTGTGAAACTTCTAAATTGCACTAAAACTTACAAAGAAGTGGATCACCTATAACCTATGGCTTCTTGCCAACAAATCACCTCCAATTCAATCACGTGATAATCTTTTACATAGGGCATTTGTGTCTTCACTCTCCTAACTCTCTATAGTGTGTTTTCTAGTGACGGGAAAACACACTAACTTGGATGAGTGGAGAGGGGAAATTAAAATTAATTACTTTCTCACTATCGCATCAGGGATCATGACGAAAAATTAATTACGTTTTAGATGAACCCAAGCATGTACAATTAGTACATTTCTCTTCAAGTGAATGTACTTAGGTTGTGGAATGCAAGTACAACAATTTCATGACTAATCTCTTTTCATGTACTTGATCAATGTTTCATGAAGGAAACGCACATACCTGTACTGTGCATGTATCAATTAATTTAGGACACATTGAACACATATAATTTATGTGGTTATGACCACATATATCATTCATACATTTATATATTCACTAACATTAAGTTCCAACTTACATGATTGAGTGTGAATGAGGGAGGTTGTAGGAGGTGTAGATATGTAAGAATGAAGAGATTGAAGGCTTGATGGAATTTGGAGCTTCTGTGAGCTGGGAAGTCAAGTGGATGTTTGGTTTTATTTTAAATGTTATGGGGGAAGTGTTTTAGGGAAAGGTGTATAGCGGAAATGTATAAGAGAATATGATGTATGTTTGGTTTTGTTTTAAGAATGTATTTTGTAGTGTAATGAATAGGATGTTTTGAAATATTGAGGAAGAGAAGATTATTTTGAAGGGAAATGTATTGGAAAATGTGTAGTAATGTTTGGTTTTATTTTGGAAAAATAAAAATAAAAAATGAAAATAAAACAAAATATAGCCCAAGAAAGATAATATAGACGACAAAAGAAAGGAGGAAGACAGCGGGACTACTGAACATCTCTTATATAGAAAATTTATTTCGTTTTGTGAGAGCATGCCTGTGAATATTTGTTTATGTAAAAGCTGAAGCTGTTGCTTGCAACCTCGTAATGAAAATACAAATCTGGAGACCAAGTAATCTTGGTGCTAAGTTTTGATCCAAGATTAGATCTTATTGGAATTCGTCAGAGACATAGACTCAGTTGTCTTAGCTTACAATGAGTAACCTTAAAACAAACACAGATCGGTAAAAATTACATCTTGTTGAGATAAAGCTATAATATGTAATAAAACTGAACTTGCAAGACTATATTAAACCTAATTTGAACAAACCTTCTTCCTAAAAGTTCTCAAGTGTCGCAAGCAAAAACAACCAACTTCTGAGTATTGTTTCTTTTCAAATTCTTTGCCTTCCTTTTGACTTACTATATAATTACTTTTAGAGTTTCTCATTATCGTGAACATTTTATTAATTTCAATCCCAGATCAAGTTGGTCAAATTTATAAAGAGTGAAAATTTAATAATTAGTCATGATATATTTTTTGAAAATTGAACTACAGTTTGTCTCAGAATTTTTTCCCAATGTACGGAAGGGTTGGCAATTTGTAATATTGATGATAAGGGAGTTTGTGTGCAATTTATCTTGAATTTATGAGAAAAGACAATGCTCATTTGTATATTGATGAAGAAACAAAATAATTTACATAGTGAGGAAGGAATAACTCACTTCCCGGATCAAAGAAAAATAAAAGGACAATGCTATACAAGAAAAGTTGAAAACTAAGAGACCAGACAACAATATACTCAATCTTCTTATTTTTAGAAACAAAATAATTGATTTATAGTTGTAGAATCTCCTAGAGCATGAATTCACGGATTTCCACACTCTCCCCCAAGCTGGGTTGTAAATGTTGATCAGGCCTAGCTTGAATTTAAAATCTTCTAAGTTTTTTCTTGGTACTGCCTTTGTGATAATATTTGCAACCTGTTGGCATGTTGGAGTGTAAAGTAGGGATATTATCCTAACCTATATCTTCTCCTTGACAAAGTGACAGTTTATATCCACATGCTTTGGTCTGTCATGATGAACTAGATTTTTGGCGACGCTAATAGCAGACTGATTATCACATAACATCTTTATTGGCTCTACATATGGAATTCTCAATTATCCAAGTACTCATCCTCGCCATATTCCTTCACAAATCCCATGTGCCAGAGCTCTGAACTCTGCTGCTGCGTTGCTCTGACACACAGCGGATTGATTTTTACTTTACGAGGTGATCAAGTTTCCCCAACATAAGTGCAATATCCAGAGGTTGATCGTCTTTTTGTCCAAATCTGCGTCGGTGTAAAATTTCAACATCTTTGCTTGATGACCTTTTGAAAAATAGTCCTTTACCCGATGTCATCTTCAAATATCTCAAATTCCTGAACACTGCCTGTATGTGTTCCTCGGTCAGGTCAGTCGGGTTATTCATGAAGTGACTCACCACACTAATAGAAAAACTAATGTTCGAAGAGCGAGAAATTAATTTTGCAACTAACCTTTGGTATCGACCTTTTTCCATAGGTGCACTATCATTTCTTACTCTAAGCTTGGTGGTTGGGTCAACAGGGGCGTCAATTAGCTTCCGAGCATTCCCCGTCTCCTTTAAGAGGTCCAGCACATACTTGCACTAAGAGACTGAACTACCCTTTTTTTAATCATGCTAATTACATACCAAGGAAGTATTTGAGGTTATCTAGGTCTTTGATTTCAAATTCTTTAGCTAAGAATTCTTTAGGCTTGTGTATTTCCTCTTCATGGTCCCCTGTTAAAATAATATCATCCACATACACAATCAGTATTGCTTTTTAATGTGGGTTACCTCTAGATGTTGAGGTGTGGCTCCTCCGCTCCACTACTTGTATTCTCCTAGAGCTGGTTAGGAGGGCCCGGGGGTTGACCAGGGAAACCCCTTCGATTAAGTCAGTGAAATTTTTAGAGAATAATTACCAAGAGAAAGTCAGAAATAAATTCCATACCTTGTAAATGAGTAGGAGGGATGTATTTATACCTATTTAATTGGACATGGGCCTCATGACCCTTTAATGCAATTTGGGCCTCTTGGGCCTACGAGATTATGTAGATTGAAATTAAATGTGTGTTGGGCTAAAATAAAATGAAATGAACATACCCCTCACTTTTCTTTCTGGGAGAATGCTTGACAAACATGGTATGATCTGTCTGACACTGACTGTACCTAAATCTTTTTACTGCTGTAGTAAATTTGTTAAACCAAGCCTTTATTTGAGTCCATATAGGGATTTTCTGAGCTTACAGACTTTGTTGGCATTCATCTGAGTTACAAAACCCGGGGAAATCTCCATCTGGACTTCTTCTAAATCCCTATTGAGGAATGTGTTTTTCACATCTAGTTGATGTAGCGGCCAGTATAGTTTGGAAGCTTGTGACAGCAATACACTGACAATATTACGTTTAGCAATGGCAGCCTATAAATTGAGTGAACCCCTTCGCTACAAGTCGAGGCTTATATCAGTTCGCACTACGATCTGCATTGTGTTTGACTGTGAAAATCCACTTGCATCTTTTCCAGTGTTGAATCTCTTTTGAAATGGCTGCCTTCCATTTTTGGTATTTTAAGAGCCTCATAAATTGTATTAAGAACCTGTATTTTGTCAAGGTTGCTAACAAATGCACAATAAGCTGGTGACAATCCACTATATGAAACAAAGTTATAGATGGGATGATTTGTGCAGTAAGCCGATCATCATCAGGCTCCTCAACATGAGAAGACTCAGAGCTAGTGTTATCTGGTGAATTTTCATGAGATTCTGGAGTCGGGTTGGATTCATGGTGGTGCTTGGGTGATTGTTGTTCTCTTCTCTCTTGAGTCTGGTCTCTCCTAGAATAGACAAGCAACTCACTAGGATCAGGCCGAGTAGAAATAGGATGTTGGAGAGTCAAATATTGATCTTATGTGGTACTTAAAGGACTTAAAGGTATTGACTAGAAGTTCTATTGGAGAATTTGGACTTGGAACAGGTGGAAGCTTGGTCTTGGCAGTAGAATTTGGACCTTGATTTTGTTGGAGTGGTTTGATGGAAGACATTGGACTTTGATTTACTTGTTGGAGTGGTTCGGCTGAAGATATATGGGGTTTATGGACATGAGATGAAATTAATGGTTCAATGTCCCAAAGCTGATATTTTTGCGTGAAACTCTCCCCCTAATGTCAGATTTGGGATAATAAGGTTGTTGCTCAAAAAATGAGACATCTATGGAGTTGTAGAATCTTCTTGTCATTGGTGAGTAACATTTATACCCTTTTTGGTGAGAGGAATACCCAATGAAGATACATTTGAGTGCCTTAGGATCTAGTTTGCTTTGGTTTTGAGGATATATGTGCCCAAATGTTGAACACCGAAAGACTTTAAAGAGAATATGGATAAGACTCTAGCATTAGGATATGAATGCAAGAGGAGTTTGCAAGGTGTCTGGTGGTTTAACACTCGGTAAGGCATTTTGTTTATTAAGTAGGGTGCTGTAAGTACGGCCTCACCCCATAAATGTTTAGGTAAGTATGTGGTGAACATTAGTGATCGAGCAACTTCCAAGAGATGTATGTTTTTTCTCTTAGCCACTCCATTTTGTTGAGGGATATCGACATATGAACTTTGATGAATAATGCCTGGCTAACAAGATAATTACCGAGAATGGATTCAAAATATTCTTTTACATTGTCAATATTCAAGGCTTGAATTTTTGTTTGAAACTTGGATCATTGTTGAAATTTTTGTAAATTTGACCGGCCTCTGATTTTTCTTTCATAAGGAACAACCGTATAATCCTTGTATGATCATCTACAAAAGATATGAACGACCTAGCCTTGGTAATATTTTTGACCCTAGATGGCCTCCATACATTTCTGTGAGTTATTGAGAAAGGATGAGATGATTTGTAAGGTTGAATGTGGTAAGTGTGCAAAATATGTATTGAAAATTGACACACATCACAATTGCAATTTTTTTGGATTTTTATTATGGAATAGAGATGGAAACATTATTTGGAGGTACAAGAAAATGGATGACCTAAGTGATAGTGCCATTACATGAGTGCATTATCTTTATTGACAACATAAATAAGATTCTTGGCTGACTCTTGCACTTTATCCGTTCTACTTTAACAGTTTGTATTCCAGGAGAATCATCCACTTTGAGAAGATAAAGTCCCGAGAACACCTTATCACTGCCAATCGTCCTCCCCGAATTCAAATCCTGAAATTCAAACGAGTTTGAGAAAAAATTATCAACACAATTAAAATCTCGAGTGAGTTTACTAATTGATAGAGGATTGCAATCCAGTTTTGGTACGTGTAGCACTGAATTAATGGTTAGTTCCTTAGAAATAGTAATAGAACCTGTACCGGCCACCTTGGAGACGGATCCATCAGCTATTTTTATTGTAAAATTTTCATGACATGGACTATAGTTGTGAAAGAGAGTAGCATCTCCTGTCTTGTGATCAGATGCTCCTGAGTCTACAATCCAAGAATTTGTTTTGAGCACTTAAAAAATTACCTTTATGTGCTAAGATTCCTATTCCAACTGTCTTATAGGTTGGATTCTGTTGTTACTGAGAAATTATCTTCAGTAGCATCTCGAATTGCTCCCTGCTGAATGGACATGTTTCAGTCTCTGTGGTGATACCTCTCATGACTAAAGTATCCTGGCTGGAGGCTATGCCAAAGAAGGATGATGATGTTTTTCCGTTTGCCATGGTGTACCTGGTCATAGGAATTTTTGTTTCATGGTTTCATAGAGGGCTCTGATACCATTTTGAATTTGTGAGAAAAGACATAATTCTCATTCGTATATTGATGAAGAAATAATACAATACATATAGTGAGGAAGGAATAACTCACTTCCTCAAATTAAGGAAAAATAAAAGGACAATGCTATACAAGGAAAGTTGAAAAATAAGACATCAGGCAGCAATATACTCAAATCTTCTTATTCTTAGAAACAAAATAACTGATTTATAGCTGTAGAACCTCCGGGATATAGAGCATTAATTCATAGATTTCCACAATTCACAATGAATTATACTTCCTAATATAAGTTACAGCACAGTGTCGAAATATACCCATCAAGGACGAATATGTTATGCACTTCCGCAAATCTGTCATTTTTCATAATTAATACAAGTTAGATTGAATATTCATGTCTAATGTATGGGAATCACTCACACCACCAGAAGGTTGTTATTTCATGGTGGGTTGTTGGGATAATCATTGGACTGAAGAAGTGATGAGTTCAAGAAAGGTTTAGTTGCAGCATTGGTGGAGATTTTGGAGAGCAAGAGTTATATGCCCTCATTGAACTATAATGAAGTCACAGAGCTAATACAAGGCAGGAATTAATAAGATTTTAAGAAAAGATTGGGAGTTGAAGTAGAGATGTTTGAAGCATGTAGTAGGCCTGTTCCAGACCGTTATTTGTAATCCTTTAGTGTTCCTATGTCGGGGAAAATAAACCATTAGGTATCCTTACCATCTGCAGTGAAGTGGCAAAACAAAGACTCAGAAATAGGTTGATGAAGAAAAGAGCTGGAAAAGCTAGTCTTGGACTACAATGAATTATAACACTAATTATATTTACTATCTGAAATGCAGTGGCAAAATAAAGAGGCGGAAATAGGTTGATGAAGAAAAGACATGAAAAACTTGCCCCAGATTACAATAAAACACATCACTTAAATGCTTTACCTCGATTATGTGTGTATTCTACCGATTATATAGCCCCATTATATGAAAAATCAAGGAAATATACTGATCTAGTTCGTCCCTGGAGAAATTATATTCTAAAATAGTACTCTTACGGGTTGCGCTATTATATTTTGTTGATTGAGCATTGTTCATTCAGTGCTGCATGTGTTCTCTAGACTGGGTACTTTGTCTAAATGTGGTTATACATTTTTCTGGCTCCTCTTTCACTATATTTCCTGTCTGTACCTGTGTTCATTGTATTGTTGCTAACTGTTTGCTTTATGGTGGGTTCCTAAGCTGTTTACCAGCTTGTATAGTTTGTGGCCGGTCTCACGCTGTCTAGAAATTCTGTATGATGTACTGGGACCAATGGTCACACATGTTTGTCTGTCTCACATGGGATGCATGGGCTGAGTATCTCTGAAAACTGAAGGACAGACGCAAAACTGCTGGTTTGGCACAGCAGAGATTATCCACCTTTTTTCTCTCTATTTTGACAAGTGGCATACAGATGATATGACTTACGCTGAAGAATA
This sequence comes from Paulownia fortunei, assembly GCA_019321725.1. Taxonomy (NCBI): domain Eukaryota; kingdom Viridiplantae; phylum Streptophyta; class Magnoliopsida; order Lamiales; family Paulowniaceae; genus Paulownia; species Paulownia fortunei. The sequence continues at coordinate 9,573,401 of CM033108.1, forward strand.
ATTGTGGACCAATGATAACTTGGAACCATACTTCCAATACATGAGTCTGACTAAATTAATATGACCCTAACCATGATGAACTTCATTGACTACCTGGACCCTAGATTGACAATCATAAAACCTGTGTGTCCCAAGTATGGCCACAATTCAGCAGAAACAAAATTACCAAAATACCACGTATTTGAAAAGTAAATGAAATATGAGCGAAGGCTTATGTCGGGCATAGTAAATATAAGACAATCTAAGGAATGTTAATCTACCTGGGACAAATCCTTGGACCAAAAACCTTCTTCGCTACAGTGGGACCGAGATACATTCTGAATTCTGGGCTTCCAAACTGTTAAAGAAGGAATTCTGATGACATTTTGACATTAAAAGAGAAGTAAAATACTTTGTTTTCAATTGGTTATGGTACGTATCAGTCAATGTTTTCAATTGGTTATAGTCTGTGTTATTCAATTGGTTCATTTATGTCTATAATATTAGCATAGTGAATTAAAAGAGTGTTTGATGCTTAGCCAATGAATAACTTCAAAAAATCGTGGCCTCTTCCCTTGCTATTGTATGTGGGCCATTATTGATGGGGAATATTGAAGGTTTATTCAAGTTCCCATGTTTACCCTTATAACATTTACCTTATAATATAGTGGGTAAAACTTACTGAAATATCCCATTAGGAAACTCACATTGTGAATGTACTATAATAAATTGAGTGTCGCTTGACATCCATTGCTTATTATAGTTATACACATTTAGTAGATGTGAATGACTGTCTTGGAAACATTTACCTAAATACTTTAGTGGGTTGTCTGCAGTAGTTACCTCTTCGATTAGAACAAAGAACAATGACTTAAATGAGCAATAAGCATTGGGGTGGAAAGGCCATCCTGAACGATTAGCAACTGGATGCTTCCGCTGATATGCAAAACATCTAATGTGTATTGTCAGTAGGTGGGAGAGTGGACAGTTGCACAAATATCCTTTATGTTTAGTTGATTGATGACATACCAGGACACTGCCTGTACGCATCAGGAGAGGTTTCTGATCATTTCAAATGATAGACCTCATTACTATTGTAATAAAAACTGATTAAAGATTAATTAGATATTCGTAGAGAAATTAAAAGTCTTCATTAGCACATTATCTCACATCTTGTATCCATTCTATCCTTTTAGCACGTTCCTGTGTTGTAGAATCAAATTGATTGAAAAGGTTTCCTCAAGGTTGCAATTTGGGCATGTGTTTTCTACCTTGACTGGCCATAATTTCGAGTTTGGAGTTTTAAACCTACTCTTCTTAATAATATTTTAAACCTAGCTTGAAAAGATCTCTTTCATTTCTTCCCTTTTCATGAAATTATTTTGCTAAGTATATGTTTCCATATTACCTTGGAATACAGATTAAATGAAACCATTATAGTAGTAAGTTTTAGAAAAAAAGTCTTCTATTTTTTTCCTTTTTTCCTCTCTCTCTCTCTCTCTCTCTCTCTCTCTATTGAATATGTGGTACAAATATCTTTTTAACTTACTTTCTATTCACAAGCATTGTGTGCAATTTTACGTATTGATCAATAATGTTAACAGATGATTATTTTGGGTGTATTTAAGTATGACTGATCTTTTGCAGGGATGCTGCAGCTCTAGCACAATTCTGGGCGTGGCTGGAGGAGGAAATCAGCAATGGTGTCATTTTGACAGAAGTAGATGTTGCAGACAAACTTTTTGAATTCCGTTCGAGGCAAGATGGTTTTGTTGACACAAGTTTCGATACTATAAGTGGTACATAATCTCCTAATCTTATTGACCTTTGAACATATTGTCTTTTCATTGTCAGGGCACTCTGGTTTGTTTGCAGATACTTTCGTCATTTAGAATTTGCAACTTTCATAGGCCTGAAGATAATAAGAGTGTGGAAATATCTGAATCTATCCCTATTTCATCGTGTATTTTAGGATCACCAACATTGATTTTTCACTAAATAAGAAACTGTGTGCGTAGTAATTTTCAATCATTTTGTGACAACTTGATGATTGCACACTTCTCACATATCACCCGGGCTGTTGCCAATGGAAATGTGCACTAAAGGATTTGGAAGTTGTGATTATCAATGTATGATGTTTGTATATTGTGGACTGCTGGATTGCTAGAACTCTGGTGGAAACTTTTGTTGTTTGTAAATACTTTTCGAAAGGAACTTATTTTGTGGGTGGTACTTGAGAGATCTTAGGCGAAATGCCTGAATCCTCTTCTATTAAAGTAGAAATGCTGGTACACTACCCTAGGTGGCAACTCCTTGTTCTTCATTTTCTGAAATTTGTATGTAGTTTCAGTTTGAACATCATTAACATGAAAGTCGGATGAATTTGTGTACATCCTTCTTCAGAGTGTCTTGAACCTTATCGAAATTGATCTTTTTTGTTCTCCTACTCTTTGTCCAGTTTTCAGTTTGAGTAGTGCAGAATTTCCCTGACGTGAATTATCTTGTGAATGTGTTCATTGAGATCTAAAACTCTCCAGCAAATCAGACCATGGCCACACTTTTTTCCCATAAGACAAAAACAGAAGCTTTATGTTTCTAGCAAGTTGAGAAATTGTTGTTTAGAACTAAAGAAGTTCGTTGAGGGGCTCAAGATACTATTTTCCATTTTTTTGTCTTTTATTCTTGCAAGAAGATTTATAGACTGTGCACACACGGTCCCTTCATCCTTTTTCACCTTGCCTGTGGGTCCCCTTTTCTTATTTTTGGGGTGGGGGTTTAAACAGTGGCAGTCCACTGTCCTATGCTGATTCTATCTGGCTATTCAGTTGAAGTGAAGCTTAAAGAAGAGACGGGTAGAGCATATAGACCCTTGGTGTCTTACTGTGCTTGGAAATTAGGTCAAACTCTTGTAAAAAAAAGGAGGTGGAGATGCATAAATGATCAGGAAACATGCTGAGAACAGAGTGGAAGTAAATAAGTACAAAGTGGCCTTAAATTGGACCTTGAGCTTTAGGGTTAATTACACTTACCTCCTCTCTGAAATAGCTAAATTACTAATTCATTCCGTCCCTCTTTCCATGCATTTAGGGTTTTGGACGGAAATGATAATGTTCTTGCTAACCAAATAACCCTTGGTAAGATTTGAAAGTTAAAGGGGATGTGGATGTAATAATTATAAATATGTATAGAAGGGAACAAAATGTAATGAACACTATTTCTATATATAGTCGTGGGGATAGAAAAAATAGCCATTGGTGGTTGTTTTTTGGCAATCCCTTGTATATATGGTAGATTAACAATCACTTTTACTTTGGTTAAAAAAATAACCTAAGGTACTTCTTGTAGCGTTGTAGGATTGAAATATAAAAAAAGAGATGCTTTCAAAAAATAATTAGACATAATTTTATTTGGAAAAATAATTAAACATTTTCCTCGATTTGTTTTCCTTTTCAACTCATTTTTTTTCTACTTTCTTTCTCTTAATTCTTTTTTCTTTTCCGTTCATTACTTTTCTTCTCTTCGCAGTGAGTAGGGAGAGAGAGGATAGGGTGGGCACCAGAGTTGAGAGAGCAACAGGGAGTGAGAGCGAGGAAGAGAGAGGAATAGGGGGAGGTGGTGGAGAGAGAAGCTTAATAGGTAATAGAGAGGAGAGAGGTGGAGGGATAGAGAGACTGAGGTAGTAGAGGGTATGGAGACAGAGGAGAGGGTGCATAGCGGGAAAAAGAGGGGAAGAAGACGATAGGGAGAGAGAGATGGGTGGCGTAGGGAAGGAAGAGGGAAGGAGGTGGCTTGAAGGTGGTAAGGGGAGAGAGAAAGGAGATGGGGGAAAGGAGGTGGGATGGACCTCTTAAAATTGAGTTCAAACAATAAAATCTGGGATTAAGTTTATTTCAAGAGCTGAATTCTAAGATCCAAACACTGGGCAAAATGACATTTGCATTTAAGATATTTTGAAGTTTTTAGGGTATAATAAAATCGAATTATGGATATATTAGAAAGACACCTTTTCAATTATTTAAACATTACAGATACTCCCCTTCCCAAATAAATAAAGATCACCAAGACACCTGGGGGCAATAAACTGATAATTTGATTCTTTTTTTATTTTGAAATTTGAGGGCAAAATAGTCAACTCTTGACTTCCGTTTAGGTTTTTCAACGGAGCTAAGTAGAGGGGAGGTATTTGAAATTATGAAAGTGGGATGTGAGGAGTTGGCAATTAGTTATTTAAGAAGGGAAGTGTAATTAACCCTAAGTTTTATAAGGAATCAGACCTTCTGAAGAAGGAGAAATCATCTCGTTGAAAACTTTCCTATGGCGAACACAGAAGTTACATCCTTTTTGTTACCTTCCATTAAAAGAATCCCATTTCTTCAACTAGATTGTTGAGCATCTTAGAGTATGTATCATGATATAAAATGAAAAAATACTTGATAAATTTGGCATCTTAATACTTCTATTTGTCAAATGCACTCTCCTTTTATATTAAAGGTGTAAGGACCTAGATTAGACTCCTGGATCTGTTAACATATCTAGGCACTAGCTAACTAGAACAAAGTGCATGTCGCCCATAAAAGCTACACATGACCTTTTAAACCAGTCACACAGTCTTCCCGCAACAGAATGGAATGGGCCATGATGTGTTGTCCCACTCAAATGCATGAGGTCCCTGTATATCCAATCCGTGGTGCATGGCCCACTTCACAAGTCCAAGACCAGCTAGATAACACCAAGATGGCAGCTTAGGTACCACCTGTTGAGACCCGTGTTAGATTCCTTGGACTATCAACATCACTTAGCACTAAGGCCCTACTAACCAGTCATATAATGCTCCCTGCACCTATGTGAGATGGGCTGTCTCAAAAGGACTGTTGTTATATATTGTCAAACACACCAGCTAACGGTTGTATAAGCTGGCAATGTGCCAAATGACTAAGCTAATCCTCTGGCAGTCGACTTAACACAAACCTCATTGTCTAAACAGTTGCACATGAAAACTGGTCAAACTTTAGACCTAGCTTCAGTCTGGCAGCCGTTAGCTCAACTTAAATTGGTGAAAGCTGGCTTTTTGATGTTTGTCACGGGCACATTGACACACAAATAGTTCAGCACTTCGTTATTTCATTCTGTCTAAGGATTGTTACTTGAAAATATTTCTAGGAGGAAGGCATTTTGATCTTGTGCTTCTAAGAGTATTTCTAGAGAAAGGGAGTTTGATTTGTAGTTTTTGTAATATTAACTTTGGAAGCTGGTTGTATTATTATCCGGTGTAGGCTCGCACTAAATGGTCATCGTTTTTCCATAGGTTGATGCCTTGTCTCACGTGCTTGTTATATTTGTTTCTGTAGTGTTTGAACCTAACTTTCTACTTATGGTAGAGGTCAGGAATGGAGAATGTACTAAACATTATGCAGCATTAAAGCATATCATATCATTCTTTACAATTATTTCCCAGATCAAGTTATTTATGAATTTCATGTTTGGATAAGTCCCACTCAATTTTGATAACTTCATACTATTTATTCCATTTTTTGTGCCAGAGAGCCAGGTTTGATCATGGGGTTGGTTATGGGAACTCTTGAAAAGGGATAAAATAATCATTTATTTATTTATTTAATTTTTTAAGTAAGATCAAATTTATTAATAAAAGATCAAGTACAACAATGTAGAATCATCCACAATAAACACATGAACTCCACAATAAACACAATAATCATTTATTGATTGAAAAAGAAAGGGAAAGACTACCTCTTATATACAGATTACAATTAACAAAAAATAGGAAATAATTTACAACAAATCAAACTAAATCTACAGTTGTACATTTAACAAAGGTAACCAGATCAAATCAGAAAAGACTACCTCTTGTATACAGTTGATGATTTAGTTTGATCGTGATTGTCAATAGTAACAACCAGATCAGATCGGATTTCTTTGATTTGATCAAGATTCTCAACACTCCCCTTTAAGCTGGCTGGTAGATGTCATTCATGGCCAGCTTGCGTACTAAATCATCAAACTGCTTCTTGGCAATCCCTTAGTTAGTATATCAGCAACCTATTCAACTGTAGTTATATAGGGCATAACAATTAGTCCATTTTCCAGTTTCTTAATGTTTATCAACCTCAAACATGTTTAGTTCTATCATGGAGTACTAGATTATGCACAATGGCAATAGCAGCTATATTATCACAAAAAACTTTCATAAGTAAAGGACTAGAAACCTTAAGTTCTTCAAGTAACAATTTAATCCACAAAACTTCACAAATGCCCTGGGCTACAACGCTAAATTCAGCTTCGGCACTACTTCTAGCCACAACATTCTGTTTTTCACTCCGCTAAGTCACAAGATTAGCCCCAACAAAAACACAATATCCAGAAGTTGATCTCCTATCACTTACACGTCCTGCCCAATCTACATCAGTAAACACATCCACTTGGAGATGTCCTCGGTTCTCATATAGAAGTCCTTTTCCCGGATGTGGCGAGTGATGAATTGACTCACCATGCTTACAACAAATGCAATATCAGGACGAGTATGAGAGAGATAAATAAATCTCTCAACTAAGCATTGATCTTTCTCTTTGTCAATCACCTCTATTGGACTTGCTGGTTAGAGTTTCAAATTCAGTTCTATAGAAGTTTCTGTTGCCTTACACCAAGTAAACCTGTTTCGCTTAATAAGTCAAGTATATATTTTCTTTGGGAAATGAAAATACCTTTTTTGGATCTAGCAAACTCCATACCAAGAAAATATTTCAAGGGACCCAAATCTTTAATCTCAAATTCACATGTTAGAGCTTTCTTCAACCTCTCAAGTTCTAGACTGTTATCACTAGTTAGAATAACATCATCCACATAAACAATCAACACATCTTACCTTCTATTGAGTGTTTATAAAACATTATATGGTCAGCTTGACTTTGAATATATCCTTGAAGCTTGACTACCTTTCCAAATCTCTCGAAGCAGGCTCTAGGAGACTGCGTAAGGCCATACAAAGACTTCTTCAATCTGCAAATTTTTTCTTTTCCCAAATTTTCTTCGAAACCTGGTGGCATATCAATAAACACTTCTTCCTCCAAGTTGTTATTTAAGAATGCATTTTTGTAGTTGATCTTTGCAATAAGTGCAAAGGTCTCTTGGTAGTCAATTCCATAGGTTTGTGTGAAACCTTTGGCCACCAACCTTGATTTATATCTTTCAATGCTATCATCAGGTTTACACTTTCCTGTGAAAACCCACTTGGAACCCACTGTCTTCTTCTCCTTATGTAAATCAACAATTTCCCTAGTTCTACTTTTTTGAAAAGCATTGAACTGCTGATCTCCTCTTCGAGTGTCCTAGTACTTCTTGTATATTTCTAGGAATAAACAAGCGAGAGATATTTGAAGTGAAAGCTCTATATTCCTCTGAGAGTCTTTGATAGGACAGATACTTGGCAATGGGATATTTGGTATAATTCTTAACAGCTTTTTGATTACAATAGGGATATCAAGATTAGAAAGAGGTAAATGAGAAGAGTCCATTAAATGATTACCTAGATCTTGAGAACTAGGAGGATATGATTGACCATGCTCAAGGTTGACATGATTATTCTCGCTATTAGAATTAAACCTGGGCCTAGTATAAACACGGAGTTCAGTGAACAAAGGTTGTAGAGTTTCTCCCCCTGTTTGTGATACAATTTTATCTGACATGGATAAATTACTATTTCCTCCTTTATCACAAGTTAAAACATCTGTTGGTTGATTTATTTCAGGAAAAAAAATACTGGGTTTCGGATGTTTTTGCTGCTAAAACTGATCTTCATTTGAACTCCCCCCCCTGAAGAGTAGTTTTGTTATAGAAAGGAATACTTTCAACAAAATTTACATCCATACTAACATGAATTTTCCTAGTGCTAGGATTTAAACACGTATACCCTTTTTTATTAGGAGCATAACCTAGAAAAATACATTTTTTGACTTTTGGATCAAATTTGGATTAGAGATAAGTCGGCATATGGACAAACACTGTACAACCAAAATTTTTTAAGGGTAAATCTGAGGTAAGGCGTGTGTTTGGAAAAGTATTCTTAAGACTTTGTAAAGGTGTTTCATAGTTTAGAACCTTTGTAGGCATTCTATTAATTGCATCTCCCCAAAGATGCTTAGGAACATTCATATGAAACATAAGAGTTCTACCTACTTCAAGTAGATGTGTATTTTTATGTTCTGCAATTCCATTTTGTTATGGAGTGTTCCTACAAGTTGATTGATGTAAAATACATTTTTCTAGCAAAAAATCACCTAAACAATCATTATAAAATTCTATTCCATTATCACTCCGAACAATATTTATTTTGGTTTGAAATTGGGTTTCAACCATAGAATAAAAATCCTTAAAAGAGTTTTGCTATCTCAGATTTAGAGTTCATTAGATAAAGCCAGCATAAGCGTGTGTGATCATTAATAAACGTCACAAACCATTTTTTTTCAGTTACAGTAGTAATCCTCGAAGGACCCCAAACATCACTATGTATCAAATAAAAATGCTTTGAGGCACAATAAGGTTTTAGATTATAGAATTTCGATGGCTTTTGGCCAAGAAACAAGTTTCACAATGGAAAGAAGTACAATCCAATCCTTTAAATAAACTTGGAAACAAATGCTTTAAATAGAAAAAATTAGGATGTCCTAATCTACTATGCCATAGTATTATTTTATCACGCATAAGGATTGAACGAACACTACCAATAAATCCCTGAGCTTGTTTATTCTCAGACCGGTTGCCATCAAAATAGTAGAGATTGGCTATCAATCTAACACTGTCAATCATCATTCCCGAATTCAGATCCTGGAATTCACAAAGAGAGATACCAAAGACAATATGACAATTAGAATCCTTAGTTAAACGACTTACAGATAACAAATTACAGGAGAGTTTTGGGACATTTAAAACAGATTGTAAAACAATCTTATCAGACAAATGAATAGAGCCTTTGCTAGCAATAGAAGATAAGCTTCCATCTGCAATGCGTACTTTTTTTATCTCCAGAACAAGGTGTATAAGAGAGAAACAAATGAGAGAAATTAGTCATGTGGTCGGAGACACCTGAATCTATTGATCCAAGGTGCAGATATTGAAAGAGAATATGCACACGGAAGGCTACCTGATTGAGCTAGAGATATTATAGGAGTGCTAGGAGTTGCTGGAGTGGGTTTCAGCAGCTGTAGAAGTTGGTCTACTTGTTCTTTGCTCAATGAGGAAGTCTCAATAGTATGTGCTTTAGCAGGGGTACGATTAGAGTCTCCTTGTTTATTAGTCTTCTATTCAACAGGCTTCTAATCAGTTGGTTTCCCATGTAATTTCCAGCAGGTTTCACGAGTGTGGCATGGTTTATTACAATGATCACACTGAACTCGTGGCTTCCCATCCAAACGACATTGGTTATTAGGATAGCGAGAAACAACAGCTACAGTGCCCAGTAAGGCTGAATTTTCCATAGGTCCAGAGAACTTCCCAAGCGTAACATTTCTCCTTCTTTCCTCACGATGCACTTCAGAGAACACCTCACCGAGAGAAGGGAGAGGTTGTCGACCAACGATTCTACCTCGAACTTCATCAAACTCAACATTAAGCCTAGCTAAGAATTTGAATATTCTTGAACTTTCTACCATCTTGAAATAGGAACAATCATCCGGATGCTTCCACTCATAGTCATTGAATAAGTCAAGATCTTGTCATAAACCCTTCAACACATTAAAATATTTGGTAATTGAATTTTCACCTTGACGAATATCACCCAGTTTGAGTTGTAACTCATAGATTTGGGACCGATTCCCAAGGCCTGAATACATCTAAGTAATAGTGTCCCAAAGGGCTTTGACAGTAGGATAGCACATATAATTCGAGCTAATCTCCTCCTACATAGAATTCACCAATCATGCCATGATCATGGTTCTCAGCATCCTACATAGCATAGCTAGAGTCTGTCTTTGATGGTTCCATGGTGTCACAGGTTAAATAACCAATTTTGTCTCGGCCCTTGATGTACATCCGAATAGATTATGACCACATGAGAAAATTGTTCTCATTAAGGCGGATTGTGGTTATGTGGACAGAGTGAGAATGTGAATTGGATGTGGGTAATATTGAGTGATTAGAATCAGCAGAAGGAGTGGATTCGAAAATTTCTGACATGGTAAAGCGATAGCAACAAAAAAACACGAAAAGGGAAGCAAGAACATGCTTGGAAAAAATGGCAGAAAAAAACTAAAGGGAATAACCAATTAAGTTGGCTTTGGTACTATCTTGAAAAGGGATAAAATAATCATTTATTGATTGAATAAGAAAGGGAAACACTCTACTCTTATATACAGATTACAATCAGCAAAAAAAGGAAATAAGTTACAACAAATCAAACTAAATCTATAGCTGTACATTTAAAAAAGGTAACCAGATCAAATCTGATTTGATTGAGATTCTCAACAGTAACAACTAGATCATATCAGATTTCTCTAATTTGATCAAGATTCTCAATAGGAACTAATGTTATCAGAGCTTATCCTGATCTTGGTGCATAATCGTATCATGGTTTTTAACTTTGTCCCATCTCCAGAAGTCAAAATTGGGATACTTGACCCAAGGATGTTGGATGCTTCAAAATCTTGTTGATAAAAGTATCAACTGGGAGAATAAAGATAAGTTTGTATAGATTTATCAGTGGTTTCTTGCTTCACCAATCAGTTGATAAATAATCTGCAGTGTCAAGTGTGAAGTGATGGGCATGTTTTCTTTGGAGAATTCTTCCTAAAAAGTCTTGAAACTGCCCTCTGATACTAGAGACATTCTGAGACTGTTTATTACAGGACCTATTAAAAGATATGATAGGAAACAGGGAATGAAGGGAAGCAAGGAGGGATGAAGATGCTTCATTGTTTGGATGGGACAATAAATAAAATCTTCTTCTTTTTTCCTTCAAACAACTTGTGCACTAGAAATATTTAGAAATATAGTACTTAGACCAAGAAATTGGTACTGTAGTGTACTTAGCTGCATCACTTGAGCTTGTTTAATGGCTACTGAAGTGGACTTTCCCCTCTTGCAGTTTAAGGGACAATTATGTCCATTGTCTTTTCAATAGGGGCAAATTCGTGAATTTTTAAGTGTTATTATAGTTCTTTTAATTTTGTCTAGCTCAAATTAAAGCTCTAAATCAGTCACATTCTTGAAGTGAAGGGACAAAGTTGTGGCAAACAAAATCTGACCTCCTTTTATAAAGCAAAGAATAAATTTCTTCCTCTGTACATCTGGAATTTGAATCCTGAATATAAGTGAAGCATGTTTTCATTAGTAATATCTTTGGGATATTTTTTGTATGAATGGTTTCCACACTTAAATTCCATGGTTATTGTATGGAACTTTTAACTGGGTTCTTTGAATTGGATGAGTTGCGTTATAAGCTTCAGTTGTCTCCTCAAGAATCAATCAATAGGTGTTGTACATGTCCCATGTTTTAATTGTTGTGCACAATTGTTTACTAATTTATTTTCCTCAATGGGACTTACTATGCCAAAATGTTCTTCACAGCTTCTGGTGCAAATGGTGCTATCATACATTACAACCCAGATCCTAACAGTTGTAGCATTGTGGATGCTGAGAAACTCTTCCTACTGGACAGTGGAGCTCAATATATTGATGGAACGACTGACATTACCCGGACAGTACATTTTGGCCAACCTTCTTCATGGCAAAAAGAATGTTTTACCAGAGTTCTTCAGGTGTTGTTCATTTATTGGTTAATCGTTTCACTTGATCACCCGTCTCTGTAAAATTAAAAATCATTTCCTAATTGATGTCGAGATAGTGATCCATGTTTCTCCCAACTCATGCCCTCATGGTCAATCATGCATGAAAGTTTATCTTTTACTTTATAACATTTTAAAAGACGTTAGACGTATATCCTCTTTGATAAATACTAAGTTCTTATAGGAAGCACTCGAGAATAGAGGATAGGTGAATGAGAAACTATTAGTAGATCATATACTTGCTATACAGATAAGGCATTTAAAGTTTTTTATAGCAAATATCTTTGTTGACAACGCTCAAGTGGGGATCTATTTGAGTTTAAGTTTGGAGAATTCCTATTAAAATGAAAAACAGCAAGCGGAACTTGAAGAATTTTTTTCTACAAAACTTTCTATAATATAATAGGTTGAGTCAAAGGAGCTTTCTTGGTAATTCAGAGTCAACAAAGAGAAGAAGACAATGTATGGAATGGTCTGGCACTCGCTATAGAAGATCTAATGAGTTTTAGTGAAGCTAGTCCATTAATTAGATCACCTGTGCGTGCCTTATCTATAATAAGGAAATACTAGGCTTTAGTCCGAGGCTTTATAAATTGAAAGGCTTGTTTCTTTAGATTTGATGACGTGCAGGAAACGAAAATTGGACTCGGTGCTTGTGAGATGTGTGGAGCAAGTTGCTATTGCTTTGGGTTTTGTGTGAATGACATTTATTTGTTCAATTGAAGCTCAATTCACAGAGCAATGATAAGACGGGAAATGTTTGTCGGTGGTAATTCTTCACAACTTTTAGCAATGTATAAGTTGTTAATTGAAGGAAAGATATACAGATGTTGAGACAAGATGTCCTCAGTTACACTAGCAATCATTGAACTCCAACCCTGTATATCCATTTTCTCTTCCACATGCACTATCTGCTGACTTAGCCCACAAGGAGTTTGGAGCATATCGTCTTTCATTTATTTTATCCAGATAGACCAAGTTCACCTTTATGATGGACTTAAATTGATTTTAACCATTCCTACTACTTCCAGGGCCCAATACTTATAAGCAAGATGACATTTCATGTTTGAGGAAAAAAACTAAAAAGAAACAGCCACACCCTTGAGGTGATAATGATAGCAATTTTAGCATTCGTTAAGGAGATTGCCACACCTGTGGGAGAACAGTGATGCAGGTAATAAAGGCTCTAGAAATGGCAAGCTCAAGATAAGTCTTCTTTTTGTAAGATTGAGGGCTTTTATTTTAAAAAAATTTGATTCAACTGTTCTTTCTAACTAACAGAAAAATCTATATCTTCTAACAAATTCTGTGATAGAGCCTCCTACACCTTGGTTTCATTCCTTTTTTTTTTTTTTTTTGAGCCATTATTACAAGTTTGTAAGTGATTTATTTATTTTCTGCAGAACAATATAGGATGCTACCATGTCTAGGAGTGATTGGTGTCTATTATCCCAATTAATGCTTAGAGAGTCATATTCAGGATATTCAAGAAAATATGTTCCTTGAGTTATGTGATGCTATTCAAACCTTACGGAATATGGGAATCTACTTTCATGCCTACAGTTTCTTTTCTCATATCTTTCCTTAATTTTCAGCAACTTAGGTTCTTTTGATTTTTCAAGGTCTAGAGCTTTAGGCATCCAAAATTATAAAAGAATAGAAGAAGCCCAGGTTGTCCTACATCAAACAGATTATTGATACTTGATATTAGTGATGACCAGCAATGAAGTTTTTGCCTTTCTATAGGAAAATCCTCCCACTATAGATCCATCAACATGGAACTCTGATGAGTGATGAGTTTACACTGGCTTTTGGTGGTTGATCCACTGTAGACAGCATAATTTGCTCGGCTGCTCCATTGGTAGTTGTTTGTCCTGTCCAAATCAAGTATCAGCTCTTTACAAATGCTGTTAACTTCATAAAGCTTTCTGTGAGTTACATTTATGTAAAGACATCCTATCCATGTACACCAACTACTAAGCTTTTGAGTCTGCAAATATTGTGATGGTTGTAGAAAGGGTATAATATAAACAATTACAATAGCATGATGGAGCACACTTAAGTTATCCATGCCTCGCAGAAACCAGACGTAGTATCTTATAAATAGCACTTCGCAGTTTCTGGGGAGTGCTGTTTTAATGCTAGATGTAGGTTGTATAGTCTTCTGTAGTTTTGTTTCATATATGCAATTTGCTGCTAAACTAAAATTCTTAAAAAGGACTCAGGATATGAGGAAATGAACTAATAACGATCCACACTTTTGGCAGGGTCACATAGCGCTTGATCAGGCTATTTTTCCTGAAAATTACCCTGGTTTTGTATTAGACGCATTTGCAAGATCATCACTGTGGAAGATCGGTCTTGATTACCGTCATGGTATTTGTCATTCCCTACTGTATACTTGTTGCAATATCAGATTTTTTGAATGTTTGTTTTGATTCGAGATGATTTTTAATTTAGTGACTCTGTTTCATCCAAACTTTAGGTACTGGTCATGGTGTAGGAGCTGCACTGAATGTTCATGAAGGCCCTCAAAGTATCAGCTTCCGATTTGGAAACATGACTCCACTGCTGAAAGGCATGGTTGTCAGCAATGAACCTGGATACTATGAAGACCATGCATTTGGCATTAGGATCGAAGTATGTAATCATCTTTTTCTGGAACTATAGGATTATGCATAAATAGCATTAATATCAGAGGTATTACCTGCTTAAACATTTACATAGGCCTTTTTTTATTAGTAAGTACTGCAAATCTGAAGTAATAATCCAACAGATTTAAGCCTTAAAGAAAAAAGATGAAATATATGGACATACAAATTGTAGCAACTTGGATCTTTTGGTCAAAGACCAGTATTACAGGTTAATTCGCTTCTGCTTGTACAATTTTTTTCTCCACCCTTGTCTTTCAGAATCTCCTTTATGTGAAAGAGGTTAACACACCAAATCGCTTTGGAGGACTGGAATATTTGGGATTTGAAAAGCTCACATTTGTTCCTATTCAGGTATTTCAACTTGCTATTAAAATCAAGTTCTATTGATTCATGTTAAAGCAAAGATCTTTTTCTTAAGTGCGAAAAATAAGCATTAATTTGTACTCCATAAAGGCGCAGGACGTGCAGTTATGGTTTTTTTGTGTGGGGCGTGACAAATCACATCTACTAAATATGTTCTCATTTTAGTGAAGTTTGTATTTCTGTTTCACAATTCTAAGTTCTTTCTTACAACTTTACAATGTGAAGTATGTGGTGTGTCGCTGAGCTTATTTTACCATCAAAGCATCATATAGATGATTTATAGTGTTTGGTAACATTTTTGTAGAACCTATAACCTCATCAATGCTCTCGGGGACCCTTATGTTATTTCATTGACTACAATACATTGGAATTTTTTTTTCTAATATTAATCTATATTATACCTCCAATCCAACAATGCCTGCTCATAGAGCCCACCACCTCCAATTGCATACTTTACCGCCCTCCTCTAGACACAACCCCTCTCCCCCTCGAACACTTACCTTAACCCTCAACCCCTTGCTCTCACACTTGAAGCAACAGCGATCTCTTACCATCCCACCCCCATTACCCTCCTCTTCCCACATTTACCTTTCCTACTACCCAACTTCTCGCAGCAAAACTTGTCGAGTGTGAGGCAAGTTAGTTTCCTATTGTAGTTGAGTGGACTTCTAGGTACAAATGCTTTCTGTTTGACATCATTCTGTGGGAACCATTTATACCAGTGTTACATTCCAACTTTCAGATTCTTGAGTTTTGCTGACCTTTGCCAGGCTAACCTATTCTATAAAGATTTTTCAATTGGTTTCATACTTGTAATCCTTTTTTCTCATTATATTACTATTATTTGTTCTTTTATAAGTACCCATTCTCACATCAATTATTAGTTTGATTATTTTGTAATTCTGATGAAAAGCTAATAATTTTCTGTGGTTTAAACAATGAAGTAAATTTCAGAATATCAAAATAAAGATATTCAAGTCCTATAAGTATATGTTCTTTGATTTCTCTCCCCACCCCACCCCACCCTAAGATCAATATCACAAACAGTAAAGTGTGCAAGATTCATACTCTAAGTGATACTTAATCCATTTGTTTGCTATACGTAGTATACATGAATTTACATAACAATAATCAGTAAAAAATATATACGAATATATAAAAATTACTTAAAAGGACATTCATAAACATCAAAGTTCTGTATATTTATTACACTGAAAAAGATATTTTGATAGACTTGAATGTAGTACCGTAAGGCCAAATAGTTGTTTTTTAAATAACTAGCAAAGTGCACGTCGTTGCGCATGGATAGATAGTCCTTTATTTTTAACGAACAATTAACTCATGTGGAACATTAAGAAATACTTTCATCCTTGTGACAGAAGACAATGAATAAATAAAATAAATGAGATAAATGAATTCATTATTATTATGGATGCAACTTGACTTCGTTGCTTTGAAGCATGAATAAGCTGGAATACTTTGTCTATTATATTAATTTAATTAAAAAAATTGACACACTCAAATATGTTTATAATTTCTTTGTTTTTTCTATATTGGATGGCTCCTTTTGATCCTCTCTATATATTTATATTCACACACACACATTTATATTTATACACGTATGCACACATACTTGTTTGACATTTATACGGGTTTGAGAATAACTATTTCAATGATTCTACTTTTCATTTCTCTTTAGTAGTTACTTTTCTTTGTCACTAATGTTCTAAGTATGAAAAAGGTTATGAAATGAAATTCTTAAAGTTTCATTTATAGTTTGAAGAGAATATATCTACTTGTATTTGTTCAAGGGCGCATTGAATTATGTGAAAATGAAATTAAAAATATTATTATATTTTTGTGATTTTTTGTGTTTTTAAAGATAATATTTAGGTTTAGTTTATTTTCTTGACCTAGATGCCCAGTATTATATGTTTTTCTATGGTTGCTCTTAAATTAGTGAATAATTAAACTTTAGCTCTTAATATCATGTGTTATTAATATATCTTGATCGAATGATTAAAGGAAATCACTTAAATATAGAAGGTACACATAAAAATAGAAGTCTATGTCATAGTACTGTTTTCTAAATCTTTGAAACCTTTGCTAGCCTTTCTAGTATAATATTGATAGTCAATAAAATTACACTCAATTGTTATATTTATAAATCATGAATCAATTCAACAAAAAATAAGTGTAGAAAGTATTACAATAAAGTACATATTTACTCAATTACCATTTCTAGTATACTTCTTTCTTTGTGAGGGTTTAATTTGTTTTAAAAAAGTTAAGAATTTTTTTCCTTCATTCACAAATTGATAAAAACAAGTAACATATTAAAATGCCCATATTTTTAGCATCATATCGTAATGCAGAAAGTTCCTCATGCAGGGCCTAAGTCTTCGAGTAAAATGCACATTATTTTGTCTGAGTGCACATCCTAGAGTACATATGATTTTAAGATTTTATAAGGTCATAGTGCCTTTTAAGGTGCATAGTACTACAACATTTAATGTTTACTCATGATCAAAGATCATGACCATGATCTTGTCGAACTTTTTAGCCTATTGTGTCATAAATTAGTCTTCTATTTTTCACTCTCAAACTCACATTGTTAATAAATTGCATTTTTATTTTGTTGTTTCTACCAAAAAGGTATTATGTTATTATGGTTGGTTGCATATTTGCTTAAGTAACATATTCTTTCCTTTGTCTACCCCTATCCTATAAAAAAAATACCCCTATCCCATAAAAAAATAAAAAAAAAATGAATGAAACAAAACAAGTGCCTCATCTTTTAATAATACTGTCTATTGGATTTTCTAAGTCAATTTTATGTTATTTTGTCAAAGCAATTTGTCATGTTCAATAACAAAATTGTATAACCACTGCAATTTTGTAGATTTTTTCATGTGTTGTAAAATTCCATAACGAAAAAAGAAGCTAAATTTTGAAAAGTCCACCGCATTTGTCACTAGATAATTGTACTTAATTGAAAATTTAAGGTTGTGTTCTCTAGTATGTTTGTATTGAATTTTCTATAATCAAGTAATTTATTTTTAAACCGAACAATTCATTAGTTAAATGAAGTATTAAATTAATTTATTAGATTTAATTAGAAAATGATCTAAACCAAATGGATATAAGATAACTTCTCTCTAACTCTATAACTAAAGTACATTTTTCCAAAAATATAAAGATTACTACTAATTATTGAAATACCAACTTTGTAAAAGTTCAAATTTCCAATGTATACATAGTATATATGTGTCCATACATATATATTTATACACGAATGTTAAAGCACATACACCAGTTAAAAGATTTTAAAGGAGCCAGCACACAATGAATTAATGCTCAAGTAAGCACATCAAGTTAATCAATGAAAAAGGGCAAATGATTAAAAAGCCTAATGAAACAAAGCGCTACTCAAAGATTCACTATACGTTTAGTCTCACAAATTTTTACTATATATGCGATGCTTGCAATGCATTATGTATGACCAAATGGATTAATTTCACATGCTAAGCAATGATAAATATTTTTTTCTTAATTATTTGTAATATACACAATTTTCTCAAATAATGCAAGATTTATAGTCAATTGGTGTATACTTATAGTCTTTTAAGAGAAAAGTTGAAAAATCAAACAAGAAAGTGACATTTAATAAGAACCATCAAGTAAACTAAATTATTTTATAATCAAACCAAGTACAATATTGTGATACTAATTATAATTATTATTTGTTAATCTGAAATGTTGAAGTCTAATTTTGTCATTCCAGTCTATTTCTCTTATCGGCTTCCATCTTATATCACTCATTGGCAGCAAATAAATACAATAAAAAATAAAAATACAAAAATTTTAATGTGGAAAAATAAAATATAGTTACAAGAATCCACAAAAATCATGTTTTCATCTTTTTTTTTTCTATTAGTAGTAATAATCATGTAGATGTCCTATTTTACACATTACTCCTTTTATCTTGTACATAATATAGATATATTAACTTTTAAAAGTATGTTGATAGTTTTAGATAGTTTATTATTTTTAAAGCTCTTACACTTTCAAAAGAGCTAAAATTGAACTCAGACCTTCGTGAGTTAAAACATACTTTAGAAGTTGTTACATTCTCTCAAATCAATACTCAAATCTTGGAATTTTGAAAATCAGTTTTTTTAAAAGATTCCTTAAAATATAAATTTAGAGAGTTCGCTAGTAGGGCTTAAAGGTGAGTGATTACATTCATGTGCAAAGTTCTTGCTCCTTGCTCCTAAATTTTTGTTGTTTGTGTAGAATTTGTAGTAAATTTGAAGAAGTTTTTGATTATTTTTTCTCAAAGAAACTGAACAATTACATCAGTATATATGGAGAATATTGAATCCTCCATAAAAGAAAAACATTCTCTGAAATTTGGAAACTAACTAACAAAGAGAAATCACCTAATAGCAATTTAATCAAATCCCCTAAATTAAGCAAATCAATCAACTAATTATAGAAACATTTAATCAGCAAATAACACCATAATCTTTCATCACTCCCCCTTAAGCTGGTGAGTGGATGTCTTCAATTCCCATATTGCCAATGATCTCTTGAAACCTCAAAGTAACTAATCATTTGGTGAAAACATCTGTCAGTTGATCACCTGATGCCACGTAGGGAATGGTGATGAGTCCAGTGTCAATCTTTTCTTTATTGAAGTGTCTGTCCACCTCTACGTGCTTCGTTCGATCATGTTGGACCAGGTTGTGAGCTATGCTGATAGTTGATTTGTTATCGCAGTATAGCTTCATTGATCCACCGCCCTTGACCATTAAATCTTTTAGGATTATTCTGATCTAAAGAAGTTCACAAATCCGAAGGGCCATAGAACGAAATTCTGCTTCGGCAATTGACCTGGCTACAACATTCTGTTTCTTGCTCTTCCAAGTAAGTTTCCTCCTATAAAAGTACAATAGCCTGTAGCTGACCTTCTGTCTGTAAGGGATCTTGCATAATCAGCATCAGTGTATACTTCTATTGTTAGGTCACCTCGCCTTTTGAACATAATTCCTTTTCCTGGAGTTGACTTTAAGTACTGGAGAATCCTCTAAACTGCATGAATATGCATTTCCTTGGGATTGTGCGTGAATTGACTAACCACACCCACAGCATAAGCAATGTCTGGCATGGTGTGTGAGAGATAAATCAATTTCCCCACTAGCCTCTGGTAGCATCCTTTATCAACAGCTGCTCCCTCGTTTTGTTGACCTATTCGATGATTTGGGTCAATAGGAGTGGTCAAAGGTTTGCACCAAAGAGTACCCGTCTCCTCAAGTAGATCAAGGATATACTTTCTTTGGGATATAAATATCCTTGTTTGGAGTATGCCATTTTAATACCAAGGAAGTACCTTAGCTTACCAAACTCTTTAATTTCAAATTCTCGAGCCAATTCTGTTCTCAACCTCATCTTCTCTTCTTCGTCACTTCCAGTAACGATGATTTCATCCACATATACCAATAAGATCGTAATCTTTCCATTACTCGAATGTTTTACAAATAAAGTGTGGTCACCATGACTCTGGTTGTAACCGAACTTCATCATAGCCTTAGTGAACGTCCCAAACCAAGCTCTTAGTGATTGTTTTAGCCCATATAAGGCTTTCTTCAATTTACAAACCATATTAGGGCCAAACTTTTTATCAAATCCCGGTGGTGGCTCCATATACACCTCTTCTTCTAAATCCCCATGAAGAAATGCATTCTTTAGATCATATTGTTGGATCTCCTATTCAAAGGGAACTACTAGAGCTAAGAGAATTCTTACTGTGTTCATCTTTACCACTAGTGCAAAGGTATCTTGGTAGTCCACCTCATAAGTTTGTGTGTAGCCTTTTGCAATCAATCTAGCCTTATATCTTTCAATAGTTCCATCCGCTTTGAATTTCACAGTATAGACCCATTTACAACCAACTATTCGCTTTTCTTCAGGGCACGCAACAATATCCCAAGTCTTATTTTTCTCCAAGGCTCTCATCTCCTCCTTCATCGCATATGCCCAGTTCCTATCTTTTAAAGCATCATATATTGTTTTAGGTATTTCGGTTGAGTTCAAGGTAGAGAGGAAACTTTTATGTTGAGAGGATAGTATGTGTGAGGAGATAAAATTAGTTATGGGATGTTGGGTATACTTTCTTGTTCCTTTTCTCAAGGCAATGGGAAGGTCAAGGTCATAATTTGGGTGGTTACCACAAGATACATCACTGTTAGTTTTAGAAATACGCAAGTTTAAATTTAAGGTGCTTTCATTACCTGTGCTCGGAGTTGGCTCTTAGATTTACTTTGGTACTTGTAAGGGTTGCACTTTTCTTAAATACTGTTTCAGCAGCTTCAATAAAGGGTTACTTGGATTTTGGTTCTCAAATGTGGGGTTGGCAATATCGGCACTAACAGATTCAATAGAAACTTCACTGGTAGCCATAGGCTTAATCTCGACAGTGATATCTGATGACTCTTCAATGATTGTTGGGTTTATAATATCGATTGAGTTTTGTGAGGATAAGGATGATGGATCATCAAGGAGGTTTATGTTTATTTCCAGGAAAGATATTGAACCTGAGCACACATCTTCTTTGGATTGCTCCCCCTGAAGATGAGTGGGAAGAGACTTGTAGAAAGGTTCAGATTCGTTGAATGTGACATCAAGGGATACGAATGTTCGCCTACTGGAAGGATCATAACATTTGTAACCTTTCTGTGTGGCAGAATATCCAACAAATGTGCACCTTTTTGCTTGGTGATCCAATTTAGATCTTTGATTTTTATTGCATCCAAATACTTTTAAGGTCAGATTAAGAATAGAAACAATCTCTAGAAAGCGTTTAGACAATATGTTTATAGGACTATGATTTTCTAGGACTTTAGATGGAAGACGATTTATGAGATAGGTAGCGGTTAGAAGCGCTTCTCCCCATAAAGACTTTGGAGCATTGGACTGAAATAAAAGAGCACAAGTGACTTCTAGAAGTGACCATTTTGTTGTGGTGTTTCGACACATGAACACTCATGAATAATACCTTCCTTTTCGAAGAATGAGGAAAGATTCTAATTGAAATAATCTTTTGCATTATCAGATTTGAATCTTTTTATCTTTTCCCTAAACAGAGTATAAATCATTTTTTGAAATCGGGGAAGCAATGAACTAACTTCATATTTATCTTTCATTAAAAATAACCAAGTAGTACGAGTGCAATTATCAATAAAAGTTACAAACTGTTAATTTTTAGGAAGAAAGTTTCTAAAATTCCTATTCCACTATGAACCGAATTACAGCCCTAATTTTATAGTGAAGTGGCCGGCATTCCAGTCCACAAAAATAGGAAAGAATCCCTCTAAATCAGGAATTCCTCTAAATCAGCAAATTAGTTCATTATAGAATCAATCAACGATTTTGTCTATTAGGAAATAAGTATTAACCTAAATAAAGCATTAAATACAAATATTCACAGCTGTCTAAATAAGGATCGGCTCTTTTCTACACTCCCCCTCAAGCTGGGTTCCTCAAAAGTACCCCAATACTAACTCTCAACCACTACTTTTGAAGGCAATAATTGTAAATATACCCAATTTTTTTTTTCAACTCTCCTCTAAAACTTCATGCCTATGCCTAGTCGAACTGGATACTTAAAAATGGGATAGAGGGAGTATTAAGTATAAGATGTTATCGTTTGGCAATATTAGTTGTACTTATGCTAAGTCTTTATGTCCTACTTGAGATTTGTGGGTCTCACATGTGTTGACAAGTTAGAGGTAACTAAGGCCTTATAAATTATTTGGGCTCTCCTTCCACAATTGATGTGCAATGGGGGCATTACATATTGAACCTTTTGATGCTATCTAATATGGAAGATTTGGGTTGTAAGGTTTGTGGTTGATTCATAGTTCCCATATTGTTACTAATGCTTCCTCTTTTCTTTAGTGGTACTAGTACAACATGAGTTTATATTTTATTTATTCAATATATTAGGCTCATAATGGAATGTGATCTTCAATCATGCCATTAGTTAATTATCTTTGATCTGTAGTTCTTCCTTTGCATGATAGTTCTTCCTTCACATCATGCAGACTAAATTGGTTGACTTATCGTTACTCTCTACCACTGAGATAGATTGGCTCAATGATTACCACAAGCAAGTCTGGGAGAAGGTAAGTAAATATGTAAATTTTATAATGTCTTTTCAACATATGCATGCAGGATGATACAATGTCAATTCAATAGCTCAAGTCATTTTTTTTTTCTTTTAAGTAACATTTCATAAATATATTAACTCTTTGTTCATACTATATTCCATTAGCTTATGTGGGGTCATTGACATTCTCATCCTTCACTAGTGAGCTTACATATTTGGCCGTAATTCTTCTGCAAATATTGCTTTTGTAACTTTTCATTACTTCTTAGCGCACACCTGAGCTACACCCCCTTAAGTTGCTAACTATATCTTTTGGATTTGAGCACATGGCTAACTAGAAGAAGTGAAGTTATCAAATTTTAGGATATTGATATGGTCAAATAGTGCCTTACCCATGGACGGGGACATGTCGTCCATACCAATAGTTAGCTCACATTAGGATGCTCCAAATATGTTGTTTATGTAGTGTTAATGTCATTGTTATTCAGGTTAATATGTTTCCATGAAAAAGTTTTACATCTAGAAATGATGTAAGAGAAGTCGTGTCTTGTTATTTGCTTATAAGTTATAGTTGTGGTTTAGTGATAGGAACTTGTACTGAGTGCATGAGAGTCAAGTTATTTCTAAAATATAGGCATGTGGAGCATAACACCTAGTAACAACTTTCTTTAAATTGGAGGATATGCTCAGAGCCTGTGTATTAGACTTCCAAGGTCAGTGGAGTAAATTCCTACCTTTGGTGGAATTTTTGTACAATAACAGGTATCTGACTAGTATTGGAATGGCTCCATATGAAGAATTGTATGGCAAAAAGTGTAGGTCTCTGATACACTGGGATGAAGTTGGTGAGAAGAAATTTTTGCCCCAAATATGATTTGAGAGATAATAGAAACCGTGTTACAGATTTAACAAAGAATACAAACTACCCAAAATCAGCAGAAAAGTTATGCAAACCGACGAAGAAAGGCACTGGAGTTTATGGTAGGAGATTAGGAGTTTTTGAAAGGGTTCGACCTAACTTATCCCATTCATAAGCTTTAAAACAGCTCAAGAATTGACTACTCTATTTGGTTTAATTAAACTTAACTTCTCTCTAAATAATTAAATTACCAAGTCATCCTCTCCCTCTTTCATAATTATTAAAATCTCTCCTCGGAGTTTGCCAATATTAGGGTTTTGGACAAAAATGATAACATCAGAAAAAAATTATAGTGAACTTTTCTGATTTTACCTTTGATCTAACTGTTCTTATATTTTGCTAACCAAAATATTCTTGTTAAGATTTAAAATTTAGAGGCAGTGTAAATGTAATAATTAGATACATAGTAGGGGACTAAAATTTAAAGAAACACTATTCCAGAAATTTAGCTGTTGGATGATAAAATTTATCTGTTAATATTACCCTCCCCCCCCCTCCCAGCGGTATATATGGTGGTTGTACAACCATTTTGCATTTTTCAAAGAAAAATGACTTGTTAAGTATTTCTGTTACTGTTGAAGGGTTGAAATATAAAAAAGAAAGGTGCCTTTGAAAAACAAATTAAACTTAATTTTATATAAAAAATAATTAAAATTTTCCCTCTTTTTTTGTTTCTTTTCCTCTTATTTTTTATTTTATTTTCAATTTTCTTTCTTTCAATTCTTTTTCGCTTCTCATCTAGAGGGTGGCAATATGGAAGATGAGGGAGGGAGGGATCACATATAGGGAGAAACAGAGGATGGGTGGCAGTATAGTGGAGAAAGAGCAACTAGGAGCTAGAGTGAAGGGGAGATGCGGGGAGGAAAGGTTGGACATGAGAGGGGAGAGAGAGGAGAGGGTGGGTGACGTGGGGGAGGACATGATGGAAAAAATAGAAGAAGGGGAGGGGATGGAGAGAGGGGGAAAGGGAGAGAAGGGAATGGGATGGGTGGCATGAGGGAGGAAGAGGGAAGGAGGTGGCAGCGACGATGACAACGGTGCTGAGGGGGAGTGAGCGAGATGAGATAGATCTACAGGAATGAGGTGGTAGGTGGGAGGTGGGAGTGGAGAGGATGACAAAGGAGAGGATGGGCAGTGGTGGGGAAGGGAGAGAGTTGATTGGGATTTCATAGGATTGCTCCTCTTTAAATTGAGTACAAACAAAAAATATTGGGATTTAATTTATCAAAGCGCTCAATTCCAAAATCCAAATATTCTCTTATATAATTCGAGGTCAATAATAACATTTGCGTTTAAGATATTATGAAGTTTTTAGGTTAATAAAATTTAATTAGGGATGTATTACAACGATACCCTTTTAATAACCGAAACATTATAAGTATACCCCCTTCCCAAAACATTGCTAAAACACGCTGGGGCAGATGGTCATTTTATTAAATGGATATTTTAACTCTTTTTTAATTTTTGAAGTCAAGGGGAAGTGGTCAATTCATGACTTCCGGATTTTTTTGACTGAGTAAACTTAGAGGAGGTTTTTTAAATTATGGATGGGAAGAGTTAGTAATTAAGAGGGAAGGGAATGCAATTAACTCTTGTATAAGTGACCAGATGTAGACCTGTTGTATATTTTTGCACCTTGAATAGTGCTCGTCACCAAAACCAAAAATGTAAAATTTCTGGTAGAAGCTAGTAAAATTTTTTCATCTTAAGTTCTTAAAGGCTTTAGCTTAAGCGGCGTTCATTTTTATATTTACCTCATTTTTAACAGGTTTCTCCATTGCTGGATGGTTCGGCATATCAGTGGCTCTGGAATAATACGAGGCCACTCGTAAAGCCTTAATACCACCAATTCACCTTGTCCAGGTGTTTGTACGTATAGAATGTAAACTGATGCCATCGCTTGCTGGAGAATATCTTCTGTTAATACGTACACCTGGAAGAAATAGCTTTTAGGGGTTTGCTGGTTTTGTTTATTATGTGCCTTGCTGATGGAAAGAAAATGACTGAAGGAGTATGCCTGATATTCCGAGAAATTCAGCTTGATCGCTTTAATCATGAATGTGATTATCAGATTATGTTTGTGAAGTAATCAATTTAAAAATGCATCGGGAGAGCTTCGAATTGGCTGAATCTGTATGGTGAGATTGTGGAAGGATCAACAGATGAAGCACGAGGCTGAACACTGTGGAGGTTGATTAATTCTTGTAGGAAGTGATGCTTGGTTACATATTATCCAGAGTTTCTTTTAGTTGATCACCATCTAAACTGCATTTATAATATGAAGAAGTGTATCTAATGTATTGTGGTATTAGAACCAGTAAAAGAACCTTACATCGACTTTTATGGGTATACGATGCAAAGGAAATGAAAATTCCTTTAGTTGAAAATTCAATAGTACCTTTTGGAGAAATCCTGGGAAAGCCCCTTTAGGATGTCTTCTTGCCTTCATAATGAACTCAACTTCAATTGCCTAAGCGATGAAAATTGTGGATGCCCTAAAATTGTTTATGAATTCCTTGTAAAATCGCTTGATGCTAAGAACTCGTATAAAGGTTATTTGGAAATGCTCCTAATATATATTTTATGAAATTATGGCGAAATGTGTTGATAATATTTTGTTAGAATAGGTCTAGGGTTTTTTTATCAAAATAAAAAAATTAAAAAAAATTATGATATGGTCAACTGAAGTTATGGCAAAATGTGAATACGTTATTTTTTATTTTTTATTTTTTATTTTTTTGCATTTCTATTTAAGCATCTCTTTTGGTCTGGATAACTAAGTGAAAGACTATTCCTATATGCTGGGAAAGCCCTGTTGCTACTTGCTACCCACATCTTCGAAATTATGTTTGCTAATAGTTGTAGCAAGTAAAAAGAGCCTGTTTAAACTATTTGAGACTGCAAATAGATTAAGGCAATAAACCTTTTACTCAAGCACTAGGGGAATTCTAGTTTGGATTGGAATTGATCAAATTTAAGCATTGGTGGCACAGAGGCTTTTTTCCAAGGCTAAATGCTCCTCTATTGATGTATTTTTATATCTCATAATTTCAACAAATCTTTTAGTCTTGTTTATTTTTAATGTAAGAGTGCTCGATCAATTATAGTTATTATACACTTTTTATTATGCATTTTTTTAAGAATGATTGCTTCTAGATTCAATTATATAACACATACAATAATATATACAATATGATTGGTTGGGTTTAACCAAATTTAACTTAAATAAAAAATTTCTTGAATATTGAGGAAGTGACATATATTATTTCTTTTTTCTTTTTCCTTTATGAAGTTCCATATATGTGAGAATTAGGGTTGAGGAATCTACAGGAGCTCTTGGTATGTACAACAAGGAACTACAATTTTCTATCAATCTTGTGAAAAAAATAATTAGAAATGAGTTTCCTCAATAACTACAAGTGTGAAGTACGAAAGTTGGATTCATTATTTTCAAAATCATTGAAAACAACTCATTGAAAACAATTCAGGTGAAATTACAGCTCAACAAAATTGCTAGGTTTATATACAACGCTTTATCATAATCAAAACCTAACTCACAATCTTCTAGAAAGAAATGTCAAGAATCAAAACTCTAACAAAATCAGGAGAAAAAAAACCTTAATAATAGTAGAAATTGATTTGTGGAATATCACAAAACTCCCAAATTGGAGGACATATGTAAAATGTCTAAAGGAAACCTATTTTTCGAATTTAACTTAAATCTTGTTTAAACAGACATTTAGAGGATGTAAATTGAAGCTAAATTTTACATAAAAGTGAATAAATCCTTAAAATAAATACACTATCACCAAACATCAATTATAGATTTCCTAGAAAAAAAATTCAAGCTGTTTTTTGAAGTAATTATTTTGGATGTTTTCTTCCAAGGTCTCTACCATGAGGGAGGAATAGGATAAAGTTTACTGTTGTGGTGACTCTTGTGGTTAATGTGATGAATTCTATTAGGAATATGAAATGAAGAAGAAAGCATCTTGATTTTCCCCAAGTTCTCATTGAGAAATTATATTCAAGAGAAATTCATAAAATATTGGACTCGAAAAATCCAGCTGTTTGAATGTTTTCTATGCATATTTTTAATGAATTATTTTGATAATAAAAATATTATTTTAAAGTCCAATAAAAATAAATATAGTGATTGGGAAGTTCATGAGTTTGGGATTTGATATTGAAAATTTTTATCCCTGATATCTCATGAGGAACATAGTATAGTGGAAGAACTAATTAGTTTAGGAATCCCGATATAATATTTCTTCTCTAAGCGTGTTTTAATTATATTATGTTGATGGGCATTAATTCTAATATCTAGGAATTCAAGATTTTATTTATTAAATATAAACTAAAAGAAAATGAAGGAAAGAGTTTCCTGCATGATAAAATTATATCTTGACAGCATGTCCACTTCATGTGACCAGGTTGGATATACTTTATCCAACTTAGTAGAATGTATTAAAGTACAAGTCTAATTAGAATATTATTAAGATATTATCCAAAGAATTATATTAAATACATAAAAATTCTACTAAATAATTTATTCTCAATCTCACACCTTATCACATTTTTTATCAATCATCATTTATCCATCCTCTATCATGACTAAAAAAAATAAACGATCCCTAGCTTGATAGAAACATATCATGGCTTGATTCCACTATTTGTAAGAGTTGAATTTCATGCAATAGTACTTCTTATCGTCTATATAGATAGATAGGTAAGTGATTTAGTTGTCCATCTGAACTTTTCACCTACAGTCCATATTGGTGTATGTAGTGGGTCGAAAGGAGATTTGGATGTATATCCAAAATTTCAGTTGAAGTGAGGTAAACATAGAGCTAATTTCAAATAGATTTCGTCTATACACTGGTGCTATAGGAGTTTTGACATTTGTCTCCCAAGATATAACACTTATACAAGACTTAGTACAATATTATATTAATCTTATTTGTCAAACCAAAATTTGATCGTATTCTTATTTGAAGAATACTAAAAATAATTGAAGATATTTTAGTAGGGAGAGAGAAGAGAAAAATCAACTGAACTTGAATTGATTTGGTGTGAAATGGAATGAATGGAAGGGGCTCTTTTTATAGAATTTTGTGTGTCATTTCATGATTGATTATATCTTTTGATCCAGATCAATCTGGTTGCAATCTAGTTGTCTAGATTACGTCCCTTATTAAAGTCCACAATCATTTACCATACACCACTACCAATTGGATAGATGTATCTACTCACTCGTGCCCCATTAGTGTTAAGGACTAATTACAACCATTCAGTCACACATTGCCAGTAGCAGCATGTACGAATACGTCCACTCAACACCCAACCGCATGTTATCACTCCACACAGGCACCACTTGGATGAATCCACCATGTCACTGCCACGTTGAGCTACCCCGCCACGTCACCCGAACCATGGTTGAGACACTCAGTTCAATTTTCGCGATGATGCTACATGTAAAGTACGCCTCCAAGCGCCTAATGTGACCTTTGCCACATGCGCGTGTGGGTGTGGGCTCAGGTGGTCGCACCATCCTCATAGCTCCTCAGCTAGCTAAAATTAGCTAAAAGTCCACTATGGTGCACCATAAGAAAAGCTACATTTTTACTCTCCTCATGAAGTAAAATTATATATATGCAAGATAAATTTGTTTAACTCTTCTAATATGGAATTCCCCCAGACTTAAAGTACACTCTTTTAAAAATATGAAAATTCCTTTCATTCACACCAAGCTTCCAATGTGTGATACCCCATAATTCCAACACTCCAAAATCATACATAAAGAATCCACGCAAAGAAGAATGTATGAATACATGGAGGCGAGACACTTGAACTGTTATAAGTGGAGTCTTTTATGAAGAAGATGTGAATACCTTTATAGGTGAGACGATTGAAAAGCTAGAAGTGTCTCTCTTTAATTGTTGCAAAGTTTCTTGGTTAAGGTTTATCTAATCATATTGATTGAATTTAAGTTTCATTTTGTGATTATTCATGGTAAAAACTTTTGATTATATCTTCTGCTGGCCACCACATAAACTATTGTGGTATTAGAGCCACCCATATGAAACATGGGTTAAATTTTTTTAAAATTATTATTTTTTGTATGGGATGACTATTAGATAAATTTATGTTATTTTAGAAGAATATATAAATAATTTGATGGAATTGTATTTCAAGTATGGTTGGCTTTATGCTGGGATGGCTTATGTATTAAGAGTAGTGGTTGACAAATTAATTAGATTGATTGTTTTGTAGTCTTATAAAAATATTCTTTTTTAATTAATATTAAAATAATAGAAATTTCTTCATCTCTATCTACTTGATTTAAATTTTGATTTAATCCTTAGATTATACATAACTATGGTTAATGGTCATGCATATAATAACTATCATAAAATATGTATTTATGGCTTTGATCTTAAATCATTTCAAATCCATAATCATTGAAACTAGACATCAATGATTTAACTTGACTTGTACATACGATGTATACTCTCAAGGAATATGTTATGTTTCATGGATATTACATACACTAGTACATGTATGGGAGTGTTTGTTAGGAAACAAGTTGAATTCATGTCCCTATAACTTTGTTCTTAAATCATTCCAAGTCAAGAATCATTGAGGCGAGACGTCAATTATTTAACTTGGACTTGCACATACGATATATGCTCTCAAGGAATGTGTCTCATTTCATGGACATCACAAATACTAGTACATATATGTGAGTGTTTGTTAGGGAACAAGTTGAACTGCTCTACCTAAACATTCCTAATTGGAAACAAAATATTGTCGAATACGAATTACTATATTACGGTAGTGCAAGATTAGTCCTTAAAGTTAAGACATAATGGTAATCTTGTACATAGTTGGTTGTAATCTAGTTTATTCTTCAACTACAGGATAATCAGAAAGAAGAATATTTTGGTGCAATTTTTTCATGTACAGGGGATTTTGAATGGCCAACAAAGAATCAGTCACCAATATAGATGAATAGAGAAATCTCCTATGATTTCCATGGTTCTTGACTTGAAAATCTTTGATTAAGGTTGGATGAAAGTTAAAAAAATAAATTTCTACTTTCATCGTTGAGTCACATAACTTTGAATGGACACATAAAAAGTGGTAGTAGAGCCGCTCAATTCTTGGAAGGTCTTTCGCAATATGGTGTTACAGACTCAAAAGAAGCACTTCAGAAATGAAAAGTCCAACAACAAGTAAACACCAACCAAGTCACCAGCAACACACAATTTGAACTACCAACTACTAGTCAATGACCTTTATAAGTTGTTTTACACCTTTGTTTTATATTTTGTAAAGTAGAAAATGTTAATAGAATAAAAAAATACTTTTATCAGTACAAATAGTGATTAGAGGTTAGGATTAGTTGTGATTTGTTATGAGTTGGTTAACAACTAAATAACCACTCATTAAGCAGGATCCTACTATATAAATACTATATATATTTTGTTAATGAATTCATTCCCTTATTTTTTAGCCAAATTAGTTTTTTTTTAGTTTTGATTCTGATTGTGTGGGTTGAGTGAGGTGACTCTTAAAACTGCTTTCATTCTATCAGTCCCCAGATCCTCTAATTTTCTTCTCCCAATTAGATCATCACAGCTTGGTATCAGAGTCGTCGATCCTCGATGGCTCGTATCTAAGCATGGCAAAAGAAAGTAGAGTGGTTGAACTTCATAAAGATGTCAAAGGTTTGAAGGAGCAAGTTTGGTTGAGTTCAGAATAAGCTGAGAAGAACATCGAAGAATTATGGGCGATAATCACGGCAATGGCAGCTAACTACCATCATTCTCCAGGTCTGAATGAACAAGGTGCTTCTATAGAGCTAAGAGGTGAATCACATATGCAGCGATGAGGTAATGGATGGAATCAGGATTACCAATTACCTACCAAATGTTCCAAAGTTGAGTTCCCCAGATTTAATGGGGAAGATTTGAGAGGTTAGGTATATGGATGTTATTGATGCATTTTTTATTTGCATCCATATTTGTGATTAGTTAGAATTCTATTTGGATAAGGATGATGGTTATCAAGAAACCTCTCCTGATCGGACTCAAAGAATGACAGGGATAGACAGAATCTTTTTTGTTATCTCTCCCTACCACTATAAAATATCACAATGATACGTAATTTAACTAACAAAAAAATATTCTCTCTCTTCCATATTCTTTCTACGTTTATTCTTAGAGTATCACCAAAAACTTAAAAATCTCCACGGGTTTAAGGTGTGTAGTTATAAATTTAGTGAATGCTCTAGTAGCATTTACTGGAGCGAGAAAGACTGTAGTGATATTATTGGGAGGCTTGTAGGGGAGTTGTACATTCGTGAATCAAATGAATTTCTGCTGGTAAGGTAATATTGATTCAATTATTATTTATATGCGATTATAAATTGCTTACAGTGGTATCAGAGCTATTAGAGCTCGACCTCGCCTTCGTGATTCAAATGCAATCATGAAAATAGACTTTGAAGATTATATATTGTATTTGAATGTACAAATGCATGTTTAAATTCAATTGATGCATAATATTGATGTCATGTTGTAGAGCATGAAAAGAAAAAAAAAATTGCTTTATGTATCAAAAACGAATTAGTATTGAGAAAGATATTTTTTTTGGAAATTAGTATCCACCGGAGAATGGTTGCCCACGAGACGTTGAATTTTTCCTTTATTTAAATAAAAGAAAAAGAAAAAAGACAGAAGGTTGCTAAACAAAGCCAGCAAATAGCTGGTGTGTGCCAGCCACATGCTGGCAAAGCCAGCTGCCACTGGGCGCCTGCCAGCTAGCGGCCCAGTGGCGTGCGGGCCAAGGGCCAGTGGAAAAAAAAAATGAAAATTTTGCCAAATGGACAAATTTTTATTTTTATTTTTTCTGGCCTATTTGAACATATAGAATTTATTTTTTTAAATTCTAGAATTATTTTTTAGGTTTAAATTTATTTTAATTGTTTTTTTTTGTGATTATGCTATTTTATCCAATGCGATTATTTATCAATATTCATAAAATGGGAGTTGACATTTTGGGTGCTCATGTATGTTATGTTTTTATAATTATAACGAGAGATAATTAATGGAAATGGTGGTAATACGGTATTCCAATTTTAGATTTATGTAGTAAGTCTTGAAAAATATAATTTTTTTGCATGTATTTATGAGGCCATTTTTTTGTGGCCATGTATATATATTTTAGGATATGTTTCGTTAATTACCATCATAGGCCAATAATTATCTCGACATGACGCACCAAATGTCAATTCAAGATTATTATTCGTATTTAATGTATGCATTTTTTATGGACATTTTTAATTTTATTCATGGATCAGTAATTTTTTATTGTGATCTTTAATTCGGTGGGAGATGATTACTAGCCTTGGTGGCAAAATTTTTGATCTAACTGAATTAAAGAAAATGATAAATATTTACTTAGATCCAGATAAAATTTTAAACAAATATCTAACTTATTGCGCATATTATTCAGTAATGGATGCCCAAGTAGCTTTTTCTGATCTCTATGGTACTGGCAAACTTGATGGCCAGAACTATGCAATGTGGTATAGAAAAATTCAATTTTTGTTGCACAAAGAAAAGATCCTTGATCATCTCACCACTACTATACCTATGCCAATTAAGCCAGAAAATGGACCAACTACCCAATATCGTCGCGATATGGATGCGTACAATAAGTGGGTGTATCAAGATAAGAGTGCGCACTTTACTATGTTGAGCTGCATGCACGATAATCTGATCCATGAGTTTGAACAGTATCCTACAGCTAGAGAGTTGTGGGATGTGTTGAAGGTCACGTACGATAGCACTTTGGCTACAAGACTGAGGGCACTAACCCTTAGGTTCAACCAGTACGTGCTTAACCTGAAGCACTCGATGACCGAATATCTTGATGTGATGAAGGATATGATCGAGAGCTTCAAAATGCTGGAAGTGAGCTCACTGATGAACAACAAGTTTTGGTTGTCCTAAGGTCGCTACCTGAGCAGAATTGGGGACATGTTAAGCTTGTGCTTATGCATAATAAGCAAATCCAGACATTCGACGCTAGTCATCTCAAGCTTGAGGCTGACCGTCGAGAGTCAGAGCGAGCACAAGCAACAACTCTTGTCACACATGCTGGATAGCGTAAGCCCAATAAAGGCAAATGTTGGACAAAGCAGTGGTCAAAGCCAGAACTTGGCCCCACAAGGTGACAAGTCTATGAAGCGTCGCCGAGGTAAGAGGGGTGGAAAGAAGAAAGATAAGTGTTTTAACTATGGAAAGTTGGGTCACTTCACTCGTGATTGCACTGAGTCAAAAAAGGTAAGACCCACTCCTATCTCTCTTAGTTCATTCATATGCTCGTATATTTTTGTTGCTAATTCTGTTCTTGGTTGGATTATAGACATAGAGGCAACAAAAACACATGACAAGGGATCGAGCAGGATTTGTAGATTATCATTGAATGTCAGCTACAGCCACTACATTGTTATGGGGAATGACGCATAAGAAGAGGTTCTTGGAGTTGGGTCATACCAGCTCAAGCTCGGCACTAGGCGAAAGCTACTCCTTAGTGATGTGCAATATGCACCTAGCATTCGATGTAATTTACTTTTAGTTAGTGCACTTTCTCAACATGGTTTTTCTTTCTTGTTTGAGTGAACCAACTTGTCTATTTCTTATGACAAAGACCTTTATGGTTTAGGATTTATGAATAATGAATTTTTCATGTTAGAATTATCCAATGATTGCGTTTCTTATGTTTCTTCGACTGTTGATGCTATTTCTGATTCTATTAAGTGGCATGCAAGATTAGGGCACATAGGATAAGAAAGGATGACTAGGTTAGCTCGAGAAGGTTTTTTAGGCTACCTCGCCAAAGTTAACCTTCTTGGTGTGAACCATGTGTAGCAGGAAATGCTTGTCGGAAGCCTTTTGAAAAGGCAAAGAGGGCTACTCATCCTCTAGAGTTAGTCCACTCTGATATATGTGGACCCATGAATGTGAGGGCACAACATGGTGCATCATATTTTCTCACTTTTATTGATGATTATTCGCGCTATAGGTCAGTATACCTCTTGTCTCATCAGTCAGAAGCTCTTGATTGTTTTAAGTGATTCTTGGCAGAGGTTGAGAACCAAAGAGAAGGAACCTCAAAATTCTACGTACTGACAGAGGGCGAGAATATTTGTCTGATCAGTTTAGACAAATATGTGAAGAAAAAGGGATCATCAGACAATTGACGATTCCACACACTCCACAACAAAATAGGATTGCAGAGAGAATGAATCGCACACTTCTGGATATGGCCAGATCAATGATGTCGCAAGCAAATCTTCCAATATCATTTTGGGGTGATGTAATTTTGATTGTTGCCTACATATTGAATTGTGTGTCTTCTAAGTCAGTTCATTCGATACCCTGTGAGATGTGGCATGACAGAAAGCCTAGTTTAGAAGACTTATGCCCTTGGGGGTCGGCTGGGTTTGTTCATAATACTTGTCATAAGCATGGGAAGCTTGGCCCTAGAGCGATCAAACATATCTTTATAAGGTATAGTGATCACTCAAAGGGCTATGTGATGTACAGTGAACACCCTGATGGAG
The DNA here is from genome assembly GCA_019321725.1 of Paulownia fortunei. Classification (NCBI taxonomy): domain Eukaryota; kingdom Viridiplantae; phylum Streptophyta; class Magnoliopsida; order Lamiales; family Paulowniaceae; genus Paulownia; species Paulownia fortunei. The sequence continues at coordinate 9,608,913 of CM033108.1, forward strand.
GTATGACTGAGATTGAGTCCCATGATGTGAATTTTCTCAAAGAGGTTTTTCCGACCATCAGTGAAGTCAAATAGGCCCTTGAATTGTATGAGTTGCAAGATCCTCAAGGTGGCACTCGAATCCCTAGCGAGGGTGAGGCTTCGTAGCCTTATCTAATAATTGACGGGGATAATGCAAGTGACCGTAAATTCAGTATGAGTGACCCACTGGAAGAAAACTCTCACTGTATATGGATGATATTTTGTTGGCTGAGAATGATATGGAGATGATTGTCGCAACTCAGAAGTGTCTGTCCTCTACTTTTGAGATGAAGGACATGGGAGAAGCTGAATACATACTTGGTGTTAAGATACATCAGGATCGTTCTAGAAAACTCTTGAGTTTGTCTTAAGAGGCTTATATCAAAAGAATTATAGAATGCTTTCGTATGCATAATGATAATCCTGTTGACACACCCATGGATAAGAACTGTGTTCTTAGCAAAGAATTGTGCCCTAAGACAGAAAAAGAAAGGGAACGCATGGCTAAGGTTCCATATGCGAGTGCAGTAGGGAGTCTGATATACGTAATGATGTGTACTCGACCAGACCTGTGCTTTGCAGTTGGAATGGTGAGTGGATATCAAAGTAATCCTAGACACGACCATTGGGTCATGGTCAAAAGGATACTTAGATATTTGAAGGGAACAAGTGATCTCGCTTTGTGCTACCATGGAGGTAGTTTAAAGCTAATTGGATATAGTGATGCTGATGGATCAGCGGATAGAGATAAGCGCAAATCCACATCGGGATATGCATTCTTATTGGGAGGCACTGCTATCACTTGGTGTAGCAAGAAGCAGCCATGTATCTCTTTATCCACCACGGAGGCCGAGTACGTTGTTTGTACATCAGCAGTCCAAGGGGCTATCTGGTTGAGGAGATTCCTGTAGAGTCTATGCGTTGCGGCACATGTTGATGATGCAGTTGTTGTCTATTGTGATAATACAGCTGTATTAGCATATGCTAAAGACCCCAAGTATCATGGGCAGACTAAGCATATTGACATCAGATATTACTTCATTCGAGAGAGCATTACGCAAGGTCAAGTTGTTCTCAGGCATATTCCTACTAGCGATATGGTCGTTGATCCTTTTACTAACCTTTTGCGAAGAGATGTGTTCTAAAGGCATGTTAGTAGTATGGGACTTCGTAGGATTTGAGTTTTTAAGCCTGTATGAACACTTTGTTAATTAATGAGATTTTTTTCTTGTTAAATTTGTTAGTGTACTGAGTCTATTATGAATGTCACCAGGCTTAGATTGACCCACTCACATGGGCAATCACCCTGGCGCTTTAACAGCGAGCAGGATGAGACTCAAAGATCATGTTCGCACCATTGGGAGGGGTGCGAATGATCGCCTTGACGCTTGGAATAGTGAGAAAGGTTAAAGTTTAATTTATAGTCACCTTGGCATGAGGCCAAGATGAGATCGTACTTGATCAATTATGAAGTATGTCCTAACTTCATAAAAGCCTGTCTATAGCCGGATGTGCGAACTACTACATGACACTTTGGAGAGTGACTTATGATAGTACGTAGGTCAGGCGCTTGGATAGCAACTGGACTAAAATTAGTATGATGTTAAGAGCATGGTAAGCCCAAATTGAGTGGGAGCTCCATCATAGTATGTATTCATACTACATGTACTTTGAGACGACCTTATAAGTGGAGTGACTGAATGGATCCCTGCTTCGTTACTGTGTGAGCCCTTAATATGTTTTTCATACCCTTTGGGACTGTGGACTGTGTCATGAGGTGTAAGCTTGATTACGCTAGTTTAGCATGTTTCCAATTACCACGTTTGATCTGGTTTGTCGGAGCGTGACTAAGAAAGCTGTCAAGACCAAGCTGATTGACATGAGGGGCTGAGAAAGAACTAAGCTAGTAACACACTTTTGTTATATGGCTCATTGGCCGGCTGACTAAGTTAAAAATGTATTTGACATAGTTATGAGCATATATACATAGCTGAGAGAGTCGAGCATGCTCTACTCATTATAGAGAGATCAGAAATGCTTGATCTAGTGCGACCACGTAGTTTGGGGTACATAGCAAGTTTTGAGTTGTAGAGTTATATTAGTTAGGTGATCACTTAATATAACTTTCCTCACTTGTTCCTTTCTCGCTTGGTCGCACGTCTTATTCCCTGTATGAAAGAAGGGACGTGAGATGAGAATTATGGGGATGTGATTCGAATGAGTTGAGTCAAATATGTATAAGTGGGAGATATTGATGCATTTTTTATTTGCATCCATATTTGTGATTAGTTAGAGTCCTATTTAGATAAGGATGAAACCTCTCCTGATCAGACTCAAAGAGTGATAGGGATAAAGAGAATCTTTTTTGTTATCTCTCTCTACCACTATAAGATATTACAATGATACGTAATTTAACTAACAGAAAAATATTATCTCTCCTCCATATTCTCTCTACGTTTATTCTTGGAGTATCACCAAAAACTTAGAAATCTCCACGGGTTTAAGGTGTGTAGTTATAAATTTAGTGAATGCTCTAGTAGTATTTACTGAAGCGAGAAAGACTGTGGTGATATCATTGAGAGGCTTGTAGGCGAGCTGTTCATTTGTGAATCAAATGAATTTTCGTTGTTAAGGTAATATTGATTCAATTATTATTTATATGCAATTATAAATTGCTTACAGATGTGAATAGTTTTTTGAGGTAAATGAGACTCTTTCCAAAGCTAAAGTTAAGATGGTTGTACACTTGGAAAGAAGAGCACTTCCATAGCATCAGATGTACATGAAGTCTAGATTAACTCAGGAGATACCAAACTAGGAGGAATATGTGAGATCGCTGAATGTCAGGTTTGTTTCTCTTTTATATGAAGATTTGATGTTTGAGTTGGTTAATTTGAAACAAACAGGTCAAACACAAGACTATTTAGATAAATTTTATGAGTTATTAAACTATATAGAATTGTCAGAATCATATGCCATAATCTACTTCTTTAGAGGAATAAAAAATGAAATTACACTACATGTCCAAATGTTATACCTAAAACACTTCAAAAGGCCATCAATTTAGCTAAATCGCAGGAGCAAGCCAATGTGATTAGCACTAGGAAAATGCATCCACCACTGACCACTAAATTCAGTCCAAATGTATCCAGGAATCTTATATCTCCTTTTACTTTTAAGAACAGCTATCCATCTCACACAAATAACACTTTCCACAGTAACATTGCACCAACTGGGAACCTTGTCTCCAATAGTAAAAACACTAATCCACCTATAATTCTTTCTAGAAGATTGAGTTCGTAGTAGATAGATGATAAAAGAGCTAAAGGATTATATTTCTGGTGTGATGAAAATTTCACCAGAGATCCCCATTGTGCTAAAAAGAAACAATTGTATATAATAGAAATTCAGGATAAGGAGAATGAGGAAATTGAAATGACTAGAGAAGATAAAGTTTCAGAGCAGGTGGAAGTCCTAGAAACTGGGGATGGCAATGTCAATTCACATGCCTCTATGTATGTTATGATAGGAATACACGATTTCAGGACCATGAGGACCACAAGGGCTTCAAAGGGGAAAACTGTCCATATTTTAATAGACATAGGGAGTACTCACAATTTTTTAGACCTTCATACAGCCCAAAGATTAGGATGCAAGCTAGAAGAAAACAAACCTTTCCCTGTGGCAGTGGCTGATGGAAATAAAATTTAGAGCAATTATTTGTGCAAGGACTTTACTTGGAGAATGCAAGAAGTGAAGTTCACTACTAAGATGTTGATTCTACCTTTAGAAGGATGTGATATGGTGTTGGGGATACAGTGGCTGGTTCGATTAGAAGATATCAGTTGGAATTTTAGCAAGTTGAGGATGGAGTTTAGTAGTGTAGGAAATAAGGTAGTTCTTAGGGTCAGACAACCTAATACAGTTAAACTAGTCTCCAATAAAAAAACCAACAAGATCCTCCAGAAACCAGCTCAAATTGCTATGAAGTTTGTTTGAACACTCCAAAAAATTGAGAAACCAGAAGGTAAGTCTGATCCTATAGAAACTGTAAACTTTAAGGAATTGGAAAATGTTGAAGTCATGGGAAGGTTGTACTATTTAGAATACAAGAGTGAAGTTGAGCAGGAATTACAAGGGTTAGATATGTTGTTGAAGGAGTATGTGACCTCTTCGAAGAACCTGAGGCCCTACCACCATAAAGGAAACATGATCATGGCATTCAGCTTAAGGAGGGAACTGATGGTATCAATTTTAGGCCCTATAGGTATCCAACTGCTCAAAAAGATGAAATAGAAAAGATGGTCCAAGAAATGTTAATTTCTGGTGTCATTAGAGAGAGTACTAGTCCATTTTCATCCTTGATAGTGTTGGTAAAGAAAAAGGATGGGATATGGAGGATGTGTATTGATTATAAGGTGTTGAACAAGCACACTGTGAAGGATAAATTTCCTATTCTAATGATAGAGGAACTTTTAGATGAATTAAATGATGCAAGAGTGTTCTCAAAATTGGATTTAAGGTTGGGCTATCATCATTTAAGAATAAAGAAGGAGAACATAATCAAAACAGCCTTTAGAACTTATTATGGTCACTTTGAATTTTTGGTAATGCCTTTTGGATTAACTAATGCACCCTCCACATTTCAAGGTTAATGAACAAAATATTTCAACCATATCTTAAGAAATTTATCCTAGTCTTCTTTGATGATATACTTGTTTATAGCCCTAACTGGAACTTGCATCTAAGCTACTTGAGGAGAGCATTTGAAATCTTAAAACAAAACCAATTGTATCTTAAGAAGAGCAAGTGTCAAATTTGGTAGCACAATAATTGAATATCTAGGGCACATTATTACTAAAGAAGGAATAGCAGTTAATCCCAACAAAACTCAAGAAATGCAAGAATGGCTTACTCCTAAAAACATCAAAGAACTAAGGGGCTTCTTAGGATTAATTGGGTATTATAGGAGGTTTGTTGAAGATTATGGGAAAATTACACAACCACTAATAGAGCTTTTAAAAAAGAACAACTTCAAATAGGGACCAAACTCAAACAAGGCTTTTCAAGAATTAAACGAGGGCATGACCAAGGCACCAGTACTAGCACTACCTGACTTTGCTCAAGAGTTTGTCATAGAACAAATGCCTCAGGCCAAGGAATCGGAGCTGTATTGTTATAGAAAGGCAGGCCAATAGCATTTATGAGTAAAGTCCTTGCTAGTAGTCACTTGGCACTTTTAGTTTATGAAAAAGAAATGTTTGCTATAGTCACTACTATACCTCCCCTATTTTTTTGGTAGACACTTCACTATAAGGACTGATCATTAAAATATAAAATACATCATGGATCAGAGAATTTAGACCCTTACTTAAAAAATATGGCTTGCAAAATTGATGGGGTATGACTATACTGTAATAAATAAAAAAGAGAAGGAGAATACTGTTGTTGATGCTTTATCTGGGATTAATCATGAGGCAAATTTTCAAGAAGGCCAACTGGCTACTCTCACAATACTTCAAAACAACTTAATGGAGAGAATTAACGCTAGTTGTCAAACTGATGCTAGGCTCCAAAGGATCCTCCAAGCTATAATCCAGAATCCAGAAAGTAAGCCTAAGTACCGGTGGAATGAAGGAATTTTGACCAGAGAAAGGAAGTTAGTAGTGGGTGATGATGCTTCATTAAAGAAGGACATTATTGTTGCTTATCATGATTGTGTTGTAGGAGGGCATTTAGGAATTTACAATACTTTACATATGATCAAAAAAACATTATACCAAAAAGGCATGAAGAAAGATGTTCATAAGTTTGTGCAAGAATGTAATGTTTGCCAAAGGAATAAGGGAGAAAATATAGCTAGTCCTAGATTGCTTCAACCTTTACCGATTTCTAATGAAGTTTGGGAAGATAATCTCTATGGATTTCATTGAAAGACTGCCTATGTCAGGAGAAAGAGATTCTATATTGGTGGTTGTTGAAAGGCTGAGTAAAGCTACCTATTTCATTGGCCTCAAACACCCTTACACAGCACTCCATATTGCCCTAGCCTTCCTAGACAATGTCTATAAGCTTCATGGTATGCCCAAGACCATAGTGAGAAATAGGGATGCGATCTTTATGAGCAGGTTTTGACAAGAGTTTTTCAGGTTACAGAAAGTGCAGCTTCATTCTTCTACAGCTTATCATCCACAAATTGATGGTCAAACTGAAGCAGTAAATAAATGCTTGGAGTGCTACTTACGATGTATGATTGGGGATAGACCTAAAGAATGGCTTCAGTGGTTGCCTTTAGCAGAATGGTGGTACAACACTACATACCACTCATCCATCAAAACCTCTCTCTATGAAGTTGTCTACAACTAATCCCATCCACCTTATATTCCTTACAATCCCATGGATTCAACACTTGAGGCTGTGGATAGAAGTGTACAACATAAAAAAGCCACTATTCGACTCATCAAACATCACTTACAGAATGCACACAATTGAATAAAGGTGCAAGCTAATAAGAAAAGAAGTGAAAGGGTCTTGCAAGTAGAAGAGTAGGTTTTTGTTAAGTTATAACCTAATCGGCAACATTCCATGAAATCTCACTCATATCTTAAGCTATTTCCAAGGTATTTTGGTCTGATTTGCATCATTCAAAAGGTTGGGAATGTGGTTTATAGACTGGAGCTTCCTAAGACTACTAAAATTCATTCCACCCTTCATGTGTCTCGGCTCAAAAGAAAATTTAGCTCTGCCTATTGCCAACCTCACTTACCTATAACACTTACCACACATGGGCACAGTGTCTTGGATCCCAAAACTATTCTTGATAGCAGGTTAACAAAGAAAAATGATAGGCTAGCAACATAAGTTCTTGTCAAGTGGTTCAATGCACCAGTGGAAGATAACACCTCGAAAGATTTGTATGACCTTCAAAAGCGGTTTCCTCACTTTAGCCCTTAAGGACAAGGACTGATTCGAAGGGAGGGTATTTATTACAGACTCAAAAGAAGCACTTTAGAAATGGAAAGTCCAGCAACGAGCAAACACCAATCAAGTCACCAACATCACACAATTTGAACTACCAGCTACTAGTCAATGGCCAACAAAAAGCGAAAATAGTGAAAGAGCACCTTTATAAGTTGTTTTATATCATTGTTTTACATTTTGTGAAGTAGAAAACATTAATAGTATAAAGAACACTTTTATCAGTACAAATAGCGATTAGAGGTTAGGATTAGTTACGATTTGTTGTGAGTTGGTTGACAACTAAATAACCACTCATTAAGCAAAAGAACCTACTGTATAAATACTTTACATTTTTTTGTCAGTGAATTCATTCCCTTGTTTTCGAGCCAAATTAGTTTCTTTCAAGCTTTGATTCTGATCGTGTGGGTTGAGTGAAGCGACTCTCGGGACTGCTTTCATTCTATCGGTCCCCAGATCCTCCAATTTATTTCTCCCAATTTGATCGCAACACATGGAGGATCCTCCAATTTCCTTCTCCCAATTTGATCATAACACATGGAGTACCCATTCGAAGGATTCAAAACAGAGGATGAATGGCTTGAATAATTCAAATCAAAAAGTAAGATGATGATACAACAACTTTATGAACAATTTAAATTGAAAGTCCAAAAAGAAATGGGAATCAAAGGTGTTTGATGAAATAACAAAAATAAAAATGGAGCTTTTGGCTGAAAAGAGAGAGAAAAAGAGGTTTGAATGATAAACGTCCAAGCATGTTTTTAGTTCATCCTCAACCAATGAAGAGTAATTCTTGGATTACAAGCACGTTGAAGTCCTTGAATATGTGGATTTAAATCAAATTTTGAAGGATGTGAGTTTGGCTAGTCTTGAAGATGATGAAATATATGAGTTTTTTCGCTATCCAAAAGAGCTCAAGGGAGTGTCTGGGAATGCCTAGTCCTCCGCCGGAGCCTTTGCCGAAATTAGAAGTAAAATCCCAGATGAAGTCTTGAGGACAAGACTTGAAGAAGAGGAAGGTAATGTCATAACAGGTTTAGAAGAAGAAACATGAAGGCAATAAATGAGTGATACAAGGCAAGATTAGTTGTTAATATCTGAGTTAGTTAAAACATTAGTTAGATTAGTTTTTAGGGAAACCAGAATCAGTTTCTTAGCATATTGAATACAAATGGATGGGACACAAAAGCGAGAAACGGTAGAAATTATAAACTTGAAGGATCAAACAAGTCATTACTCTTTCCTATCGTTTGTTGGTCCAACAGACTCCAATTGAAGGTGTCAGTAACATATTTCAAAATAAAAGAAATTTTTTTA